>OX335679.1:14492500-15092500 GCA_946894065.1 Acleris literana
TTAATAATTAGGAACGTTTTTTGACCATTAGTTAGTTTAAATACCGATCAAACAACAGGCCATTAGTGCTTTAAGATGCGTGACCGCACACGAACGTTAATTTGTGACGTGACCCATTTCAAAAAAATATGCTTGAAGTCGTCAATATCATTAGGGATGCCAAGTCATTTGTAACTTATAGGTAGGCTGTTGTTGTAGAATGTCAGATTGACTTTGGACCTAAGGAGGGTCACAAGTTTAAGTCTTGTACTGTACCCATGTCCCATAAAAAGTACCTACACAATAAAGTTAGAGAAAAACAATAATAAAACTTGGTATAACTGGCATAAGTAATTATCAGCCGTCCGACCACTGCATTGCTTAATTAATTATTAATCGAGTTAACATTTAGAACAGATTGCTTTTAAGATGTAAGACTACTTTTTTTTATATTACAATAATAGTTATGCTTTTGCTTCCCTTTTGTTTTTATTTATCTTGGTCTTGAGACTCTTGAGATTGTTTTATTGTGCTTTTAGCGCTTTCAGGGATGATGACTGAAAGTTAAAATCAGCTTTTCAGGAAGTGCCGAAACGGAACCCACTATTTTTGCTGAATTAAATTCAAGAATACAAAACTTATACAAGAATACAAGATAATTTTGTGATTGAGGGCGTGTTATCGCGTGGTTAGTTAGTATAAAACAATTAATCTGTTATCTATTCGTGTAAGCTCACATACACACTTGCATAATGCATCACCTAAGCGATTCGGCTAAGTATAACTTTGAGCAAAATATCAACTCGATCGGTTTATGGAAAGTGAGTGAAATTTAATACCTGGGGCCTGTTTTATAAAGCTACAAATTACAATTTACAGGTTATGAGTTTCCATTTGACACAACGTCGACCAATGACGACCAGCCATTTGAGCAGTGTTGTCGGTTTAGACCTGTAAAATTGTAACGTGTTGCTTTATAAAACGTGCCCCTGAAAGGCTTCGGAGGTAAAGAATCGTAATAATTAAATATCTATTTTTGCATGATTTGTTACTTTCCCAAGCGATTAGATTACTTAAGTTCTGTTCACTCTTACTTGTCTTATATAGCAAACAACTTTCTAACCTCAAAATATACCTTTTTTCGTTAAAACAGCTCTTATCGTAAATAAAGTAAACTGAATAGACATTATGGACATCACTTGGCTAATGAATTGTCTGTGATTGCTTTATTTTGTTTAAAATAGTAGCTGTTTTAGCCAAAAAAGCTTTATTTTGAGGTTAGGATGTTGTTTACTATAGAAGACAAGTAAGAATGAACAGACCTTATATTATACCGAAGAATGAAAAGACCTTATGTTCTAAGAGTACTTGAATTAAAACTGTATTACCTACTACTCTTTATTATAGGTAGATATTATAACATTTATAACCTCTTTACCGTCGAGTCTCCTTCTTAATTCATCATCGAATGCTTCCCTTTCTCTCGTTATTCGAGATTCAATCGAGAGAAAAGGACGGAGCCAACGTATCTTTGAGATTCGAGTTTCAAAGTAAGCTAAGCTCCACGCTCTACTTTTACTACACGGTTTGTAAAGTATCCCGTATATGTATACAGGGTGAGGTATACGGGGAGGCTCGAGTCTCAATAAAACTTTGATCTCTTTTGATGTATAAATATTTTTTATCTTCAACGGAATCCATATTGGGTGGAATGAAATATGGGTCCGCCCGGGCCCTAGTCGCCAGGGCAGGCACTTCCGGGCTATACTCCTAAATAAATATGGCGTTTTTGCCAAAGAATAATACACTTTAGAATTTCTAGCAAAGTATGAAATTTATACATGTACATTACTGAAGCGATACGGTCTTCGGGTGCAGTGGTCATATTAAATGTATAAATTAAATATGAAAAAAAAGTCGAAATGCAGGGCGTTTCCACTAAAAAGTGTACCCAATTAAGGACTGAAATTAAAGAACTTTACCTTTGTCAGTTTTGTGACGAAAATTACATTCACGGCCGCAATGTATGACTAATTTTCGTCACAAAATTGTGATGCCGGCACCACACTTCGCTATTCGTTATTCGGCTTATGCGCCTACATTCGACGAAGTGTGGTTTATTCGTCTATGTTTTCTTTATTCGCACGCATAACTCATAAGCGCGATAGCAAATATTTTAACAAATACGGCGCAGCCGCATAACGAATAGCGAATAGCGAAGTGTGGTGCCGGCATCAAATTTAAAGTTCCTTAATTGGGTACACTTTTTAGTGGAAACGCCCAACAAACAGATTAACTCGTTTCAGACTAATAGCTGTAACACAACCGAAAAACACGAAACTAGTTAAGAACCACCGCTGAAATTGGTACAATGTATTGAAATCTGTAGGCCTTATTATGCAAACGTTGCTACGTTTATTTTTCCTATCGACTCCAAATGTATGGAGTTGACATAAGCAATCGAAGTCGACGCAATCTGTCGTTAGCTTACGTCTATACTATACTTTCGGTCAATTTTCGAAAATCACCCGTTTCCACCTTAGGTAATGGGGTAATGACAGACATGGGAATAAAATCCAAGCTTCAAATAGGAACAAACACTTTTAGGGTGTTAAAAACTGAGACACGTCGAGTTGCTTGTAAAGTATTCCCAGCGTCTTAATAGCTTTCGGCTAGCTATCGCTATCACGCTTGCACTCGCAACTGACAGTATATTTGTCACTCGTGTGTCATAGAAAAACGAAGATTGCCGATAGCTACTAGGAAAATAGTAGCACTGTGAAAGATTTAATGTCAGATGCAATTTGAATATACATGCTGATTGCTTAAACACATAATTAAAGTAAACTCACATAATTACAAACGCAAGGCCGCAAGGCGGATGAGATGCGATATAATATAACTACTTATACTGTATGTCGATTGTATGAAGGTAAATATGACTGACGGATTTTAAGACTAGATTATTTTAACTCGTTGTATACCTCGACTCGCTCTAGAAATGTGGTGCTGGAGGAGAATTCTGGGGTCTCAACTGAACTCCGTACCAACAACTAGTCGATACTCCAAGAACTCGGCATCTAGCAGCGTTTATCATCTAAGTAAGTCTCGCATCCTCACATTTTTTGGCCACGTATGCCGTAGAGGGGAGGTATCCATTGAGCGACTTTCCAAGGAAAAGTTGAAGGTACCCGGCCTTGAGGCAGATCCCCTATGAGATGGACAGACCAAATTAAAGCTGCTGTAGATGGCTCGTTACACCAATACACGAGGAAGGCAGCTGTCAGAGAGGATTGGCGGCGAGTTGTGAAGCGCCTGATATGATATGATGATCTGTTAAGAGTGAAAACGACGAAGAAGAAAGGATAACTCGACAGATGAATTATTAACAGGCGAGTTAAGTTTTCCGGGCAGAGCGCAAAATACATCTTTGAGCGTTGATTCTCAATTAAGTATAGCTTAAAACTCGCCCGCTTTGCTTGCTGGATCGACCATTCAAGAAGCCGTTTTCAAGATAATGATAAAAGATAAAAGATAGATTGGAGGGACCGTTTAGGAAATGTTTAAGTCGAAAACTTTACTATGTAAAAAATAACTTAAAGCAAAACACAAAAGGACAACTATTAAGACTAAGTAGACTTGATTGGTTCTTGAGACAGGCGACCAAAGTGTTTATACCTACTAAAAGTCATCTAAGACACCGCCAAATGACTTTAAATAGATCATTCGTCCATACTCGTTGTTTTTTGACATAGTTTTGTTTTGTTTCTAGAGACGGGTTCGGAACCCTACACAAGCATCGTCCGACAGCTCTTGCATGATTTAAAAAACTCTTAAAATAACACCTCTGCAACTTTAAAAGGCTTTGTTGAAGTTACACAAACAACGAGGAAGATTAAGTGAAGGGAAGTTAATTAAACGTGTTTTTCCTAGGAAGCTACAGGGTGTTCCGAAAAGGTCATTCGCGTGTTTACTTTGCCCCGGATGAACAGTTGCCTACGCTCCTGATTTCCTGCGACATGTCAACCCTCCTCCAGCTGATCGTGTGTAATCACGAATTGGGCAATTTCAACAAACCAATTTCATTTGTTTTGCATTTCATGGTTTTATATTTCGCAAGTTCGAACGCGTTGATGTCTTTTGTATAAAAACATAAGGTCACATTAATGTCAAAATTAAAAATAGGAATAATTCATTATAGGTACCTCGTAATCTAGAGATTGTTTATGATAACGATGTTAATATTTAATGGTGGTGTAATTGAAGATACACCTGCATCAGCCTGGAAAGACTAAGAAGATGTAAGTAAGTAAGATATGTATATACGTATGTAACCTCTTTATTGCAGATAAACAATTACAAAACATTTTTCCATCAATATAGATAATGTACATAGGCGAACTTATCCCATATGGTATCTCTTCCAGTTACCTTGGAGTAGAATAAGCAAGGACAATGCAATAGAGGATGGGCAAATTACTTAATTTAGTTTAAGTCAACCTCACGACATGACCTATATTTATTTAAACAATAACAATAGATTTACCTCTTGTAAGTTCCCAGAAAAAAAAACTTGTAACCAGGATAGCAGCAGTTCACTATCTAACAGCAATCATTTCGTGTCATCTCGGGTTCATTCGGCAAAATCCCATGTCATAAAATTACATTCTTATTGTAAAAATAAAGCGTTACTCGTTTGAGGTAAAGTTCCCAAACAAGACCAAAACAATTTAGCCTCTCGCTCGCCGTGTTAACACTCGGCCATTGTTTGTTTCATTCACGCCCACACACAAGATCAACGATTCACTCACACACAAGCACCAGGCCGAAAATATTTATGCGGGACTTATAAACGTACGGAGAGCGATCGCTTGATAACCACTTATTTATTAGGTACTCCCACGCGACGCTGCCGACGACATTATTAGCCGAATCATAGATGCTCTTTAGTTTATGCTCGCCTAATACGTTCTAAATAAATCAAATGTCAAAGCCGAGAGATAACAAGCGAATAAAGTTTTATTATAACAGAATGACGCTTAGTACAAGCTATTTGCTTTAATTTTATTATACTTAATGCTATTAAAGATAAGCGCAAACAAACAATACGCGAGCTAGATTACGTACCAATCTACTTAAAGATTCTTATTATAAGTCCATGACGTCATCATTCATTAATTATTACATACATACATACATAAAATCACGCCTGTTTCCACCTGCTACGATCCTGACAAATGTCTTTCGCTTCTTCCACATTCATACATCGAGTCATGCACGAAAATGTTGAAAAGGTGGAAGAAAACTGATATTAATTTATTAACTTTTCTTGACATGCTCGATAATATTCGCTTCTGTTTTAAAAACAATCGAAAGATACAAAAAACACGGAGCCTTATTCAAATAAACACTGTTGCGATAACAACGGTATGTACTACTCACTCCAAGGCAAAACTGTACCTTGCTTAATAAATTACCACTTATTTTAGTTGACAGTGATGGAACACGATGACGCCTAAACCTGCCCTAAACTGTTAAAAAATAAATACCTAAAGAAATTCCTCGTGGGTATGTTATTTTAATTTAGTGACTGCGTTCCATGAGCTAGAAATAATAAATAAAGTGTCATTATCGATGACACGAATTAATAAATATTCATGGTTACCTTAATTAATGAATAAATTTAAGTTTTTTAATTATAAAATGCCTACAGGCTCTTGAACAACATGGAGCGAGTATACGGAGTGTCCCTATATTTTAGCTTTTGAGTACTTTTAATTAAGATGAACATAATAATTCCGCGAAGTTTATTTAATCAACCGATGAAATATAGTCATCCTATTCCTATGTCTAAACCCCTCCCTAAATTCAACAATGTAGCACTACAGTATCAGACTTGTAGAAATGTTTCCAGGGAATATTTATGTAACAATTACGACGAATGTTGCCATGACTTATTTATAATGGGCGTGGGCCCGACGTCCCACCATTTCCACGTTTTCTGTAAATTATTTAACTGTGTCCTTGCCCGAGCCACCCAACTACGCGGCTTTAAATTAATAGACATAATTTCAATATCGTAATGATAAATTGAAGCTCCGATAAACTCAAACTATCTAAACAAAGTAATATAGTAATATATTGCGCTCGGCTCGGATCGCGGAGTCGATAACATGCTCGGACTCAAACAAGCGACGTTAGACAGACGGAGGTAATTTGTCGATTCATACATCATGTCAACTGTCTGGATAGGTTTTTAATATTTAAATTACCGGCCCATTCACGCGACGCGAGAGCAATACACGACTTCGAATGCCATTAGACAGCGGCGGAGGCGAACAATGGTATTTACTCGTCCACTCGCATTTCCTAACGGCGCGTCTCCAATACGTTGACTTGCATAACGTGGGGCTATTAGAAAATGTAAAAGCTGGAATAATTATGAGGCGTTGTTAGAATAGCGGATGTCAGAGGCGAGACAAGTCCTCTCTTTCTTTCGATGCTGTCACGGCTGAAGAATGAAGAGGATAGGGGCTCCGCGAGCGTGGTTCGTTGTAAGTCACTAGGAGAGCAGGTTGCGCAGCACGTCCGAACAAAGGCAATTTGTGTTTGCACGGAGCGCCGCGGACGTGCGTGGCTCCGGAGGTGTTTATTAGTGAGCCAGCGCGAGTGTGGCGCGACCCCGGGTCACCGATATCGCTTATCACAGCCCACGGACACGTGCACGCCCGCGACTCGCCCCGCCCGCTAATTGGATTAAGAATGTGCCCCACTTCCCCGAGAACAAGCACACGACTACACGGCCATATTCGGAAGTCGGCGCTCCGCCACACTCCGACAAAAACATTGGCCCAAATCCAAAGTCATCTAAAATTTTATTATGTTTTACTACACTGCAATGCACGCTGCGCAAATTGCGGCTAAGCGGCCACATTATACCGACAATGCGATATTTTACGGCATAGTTTGACAACACACGATGTACTTAAAGTGAATAACCTCGATCCGTATAAATAACAGCATTAAAAACTTTGTTTGGGGAGTCGTGTCTAAACTAAACATTACTGGCGCGGCTCCAGCGCATGCTCGTCGCGCGCGGACATGATTCAACGACACGTTTACTGTCCGACACACGCTGCGGCGCGCTCGAGGAGTAGCTGAGGTAGCGTACGATACGACTCCATACATCACAATAAAATCGCGAAACGTTCCGCTCCCATTCCGCAGCTGGAACGCACATTTCGCGGCTCACAGACTTTTATATTGTCCCGATTTAAACGATTGATGAAATATAACAAATAAAATAAGCGCGGGCTCCGTCAGTTTTGATAAATATCCTTTCAGCGCTATTCCATTATTCGGAGGGAGACAAATACAAATGCCCCGTCGTCGGTCGACTCGAGGCATCACGACATTCCCTCATTAAAATGTCCCGAGCGGGTCGCGTCCCCTCGGCGGCTCGGCGCGATAATCGATTTTATCGCCGATCGCTGTACAATCGGCGATAAGTCGTGTTTGTTTTTAGTTCTGACACACACTCCATGTCGCGAATCAATCACTGTGTTATTTCAACATTGTTTGCCGACCGCGGCCTGCTGCCCGGGCAGACCATACCCTACTCTATTCTCCGGCAATAAGAATCATCACGCGTGCAATAAGCGGCCGATTGTTTGTCGAGCGAAACTAATCTAGCGCTACACCTAACATGCTTATTATTGCCATTTTAATGAAATTCTAATTTTGATTCGTAGCGTCCTGGGTATAAAGTCTGCGTGACTTGTTTAAAATCTCATATTGCTTTACCTATGTTTGGAAGCAACAAATTATAATGTAATGTACCACCTACTTGTACTATTAGGTACTTATTCTTTAGTAATGTATTAACAGCATGTCTGGGAAGATAAAAAATAACCCTGCAAATAATAGACCTGCATTGCATCCTACCTAAAGTGTTTTGCATTTACGTGTAAGAAACTCGTTTTACAGCCATTCTCATCTGTTATCTTAAAACTAAAGCTGATATGACTGAGTATAATAAATATAATAATAGGTACGTTACTGTTAACTTTAGTTAATTAAAACCGACAGATAAACGAATATTGCACGAGATTACGGCTACGCAGCGCTGGACAGATCGAGTTATTAATTACCCGCCCACGACGGTCGATCGCGTCGAAACCGTTACATTAAACGTGCCAAATGAGCTGCCAGCGCCGTTACGTGTCGTAATTTGCAAACAAGCTATTAGAGGGGGTTGCAGTCAAAAGCGCGCCAATAGAATTAAAATACTATTACGCCAATACAAAGTTGATTGAGTCGAGGCATGTCGAGGCGAGGGCAGCAGACCTCGGGCGGAGTGCGAGCATGCAGGCCGCCGCCGGCCCGCTTGTGCTCCTGTAATTTGATTTGGAGTGGCGCGGGGCGCGGGGGGCGATCGATAACGCGCGGGGCGCGGGGCGGCGGCGGACCCGCACAGCCGCGTGTTGTTATGGAAACCTGGTAGCTACCCTCGCGCCTCCAGATTTTGTCGCTGTCCCACTAAACAAAGAGGACTCGTTATTTTCAGGTGTTTCAAATTTAGAGGACCCGTTAACGTTTAAATTAAGTAAAAAACACATAAAAACGTCGACAGAAGTACTATTTACAAACAAATTATAACAATGGAACTCCGACCGTCTTGTAGCGGTTTAAACTTGAAATGGGAAATTTATAACGAGAGTTTCCACGAAACTTTTGAATACGTATCTTTTATGGATTCATTTACATTTTAATAAGTTCACACCCTTCTCATTCAACGGAGCATTATTTTATTTCATATTGCGTTGATGCACAAATAAGTTTTTAATTAAAACACGTAGTCATAAAATTTAACGGAGTATAAATATTTTCGGTAGCGAAATGGCTGCGAATTTTGTTATGTTATGAATATAAATGAGTGGGTAACGTGACTTGCGCACCTGTACGCTGAGTACCTACGGCTAAACGTTCGCTTCAAAACAATTACCTAATAGATATATCGTTATTAAAATAACATAGCGGTAGCTAAATGATTTATAAGATAATTTACACAACTCACAAGTATCAGTTCCTAATCATTTAGAAACCTAATTGAAACAAAAGCATACCTAGTAATAGTAGTAACAAACGAAAGAAGTCATTGCTATTTCAAAAGTTTAGATTTGCCCGAACGTTCATTTAGCGCGGTGGAATCGAAATTTCAAACCATTTCAACTCCGACCGCACGGAATGCCACGACGCCCACGACACGTCTACAAAAAATATCCGGTTTGCAGGTTCCGTCAAGGGTTTCCGCGGAAAATGGCTCAGAAAATTGCAGCGGAGATAAGTGAGATTTAAGCCGATTAAAGATTTCTGATAAAACAAACTCGACTTTTATTTTTCTAGTTTTTCAGCGATACCTATATAATATTCTGGTAAAAAACGTTGCAACACGAACGAGTGATTATTCTGGGATTTCTCGTGGAAATGTTAAACGTTATTTGTTTTTGCTGATATCCGACAATTGAATAGGCTTATTTAAATGGTCTGGCTGCAGATAAGCCGCGGCTTGAAAGGGCGGCCGATGATGCTAATGCAGTGCACTTAGCCCGGCCGCCGGCACCTTGCGGCGTCCCGCCAAACTGGTTCTGTGCCGACCTTCGCTCACTCCTCGCCGCGCATGCTACCCTCGTCGCACCATGCGCTTGCTTAAAATAACCCTGACTTTTTGACAATTTTAAAAGCTTAATTTCTGCATGTAAATTTAAAATATCCCTATGTATCCCAAATACAGAGCCATGAATTATTTGTGATTAAGTAAGCATTTGTTTATTTAATCAGATTCAAACATGTATCAATAACGTATTGGATATATCAGTTAGTTGCCACAAAATGACAGTCAATTTGTACGTGAGGCGGACGGAGCGGCTTGTTATCTCGGGATCGGCGCTCGGATATTCGGCTCCGAAATCCCAGCTGAAATGTATTTTAACTCCATGTGGCGAGTTAAAATTTATCGTTCGTATTTTCAACTTCAGTTGGGAGTTTTGCGACTAGCTTGTTTGAAGTTAAAGTGAAATAAAGGGTTGTTTATTGTGGCGCATTCAATTTTAAAAATGATTTCGGCTTACAATCATAATTCGGCGCGTCGTGCGGTGCGGCGATTAAACTCGTCCACGCCCGTGGCCATTAAGCTTGGAACATGGGAATGGCACGGCAATTCATGGCTCGGTAAATGAAAGAGGCGTCTCTCTCTAAATGGTGGGGTTATCCTGAATCGCGACAGTATAATCGCGTGAACACTATAATTGGCCTTAATCAAGCGAGATAGCGTGCCGGTGCGGCTCTGTTAGCAGATTGCATTTTCAAATTGCATAGATTTATTATAAGTATTGTATTATATTGCGGGGACGTACTGAAATCAATTACTTGCCTACTTTAAACCGACGGTTTTAATGCAGCGATAAAATTTCTTCTTTAGTCAATTAAACGTTAACTGCGCCTCGGTTGACAAGCTTTGCCGATTTGGAATATTGAATGCAACTGCAAAGGTTTTTTATTCTACAAAAGAATGCCAGCTGGTAAAAAAAGAACCGATTTGTCGTTCGATCAAAACTAACAAACGATGACATAACAATGGACCCAATAACACGCCCCAATAAAACGCGAATGCTGTAGCGATTGTACACTTTGCACAAAACAATTAAATGCACTACGAGTACAGTTATTTGTCAAATAAAACATTATCGGGCTTCGCGGCGCAGTTTATTAAATAGCGGGCCGCGGTAATTGCTCGTTACGTCAAACACTGCGGTAATGACACTAAGAAATTTCTCCTGGGAAATGGGAAAACAAATGAGAGAGCTCTTATCTACGCATTACCGCCGCGCGTGATTTACGAGCGGCTACCAGGCTACCAGCACACATGCGAAGCGACATAGCTAGCTGTACAGCTAGCTATGTGCCCGGCGAAAAGACATCCACTCGGAAACATAGCTACGTGCGCAGACTACCAAGTGCCAACAAGACCCGAGAGAGTTTGCATAAATGGACCGACGCAAACCTAATTAAAGACACAAACCTCTGCTTATTGAACACAAACACTCCCACAGAACAATTATCCGCACTCAATGGTAATTATTCAATAATAATTACGAAGAATACACCGGTCGAGGCTAATTGGAGTTCGTCAAACCCGTAATCTGCCTGTTAAGGGTATGATGACTATTGCCGGCGTTCCGGGAAGACGCATTGTGGTGTCAGGTACCCGGCCGGAGATAAAGCAAAAAGTAGATATCGCTATTATTGACTCATGAATTCGACGAATGAGAAGGAAGGCATCTTGGAAATGGAATTTCAGAAATAAAGACAAGTAATTCGAAACGGGCTTATTAAGTCGTGTCGTGGCGTGTCAGCTCCGCGTGGCTCATTTAGCTCGGTAACCACACTAACCACGTCAAACAGATCGTTTAATAACCCCGCTGACACCGGTCTCATTGAAATTTGAAATTAGCCGTGGGCAGCGATCAAATCGTGCCCCATTACATTAGCATAGCGTTTAGCCGGAGACGGCCCCGGCGGCGTGGGCGGCTGGCCCCGCGACCCTCTGATTCCGATAAATATTCCATCCGCCGTACACAACGAATTCCTTCCAATGTCGAAACACTCTACTACACCCGCCCGCGGCCGGGTGTCAAGGACCCACCCGATTTAGAAACTTGCTACTGTCCGAATTACTCAGACTACTTTTAAAACGAGAATTCCCAAATTAAAAGCGAGTCCCCGGAGAACGTCGGCTTCATTTCAATATTATCCTCCCTCGGTTTGATAATGAAAACGGACCCGAATGAGAAAAGTCAAATCGAAAGACAAAAAATAAAACACTCCTGAATCGGGGTCTTTGAATCCAAATTAAAATTAATCCATCCGGAAAACAGAAGGATATGAAAACTCCAACAAAAGGGACAAAGGAAAAAACTCGAAAAGGAATCGGACGAGACGGAGGAGCAAAAAGAAACGTTTGTGCGGAGGCGGCGTGCGGCGCCCTCTCGCGGCGTGGCGGCGCACCGAGCACCAGGCGCGCATACCGCGGCGAGTGTTCAATTAAATTGCCGAGATCTAATCAAGTGTGATTTTAATAGAGTGCTGCTGATCGGGCGAGCCCCGCCGGTGCTGCGGCACCGACGAGCTAACGGCACTAGACGTCGTCCCAGGTACTAATAAATGATTACCCGAATCCTTTGTCAATATCAAACCTAATCTAATCGAATCTCGTCGAGAACCGTTAGCGTAATGTAGTTATCGGAATTAGAGGCGATAAATATCGAATGCCTTTCGAGCGTTCAGTCAACGATATCGCCATTACAAACAACTCGTTTAAGCCTATGGGTGAATAAAGGCATGATTGAATAGCCTCTGGCGATCGCAGTCCCGTGCTGGGCAGCGTTTGGAGCCACAAAACGAGGGCAGTAAGTACTAAGTACGGGCAACAATAACGGTTTCCATGAAAGGGAATAGCGAAGGTTGGGGGACAAAGGGAGCGCCGCACCGCTCCGCCGCGTTCGCCGAAAAACTACAAATCGGTAACGAGCTGCGACCCGCGACGATCTGCCGCGAGCATCATTGACACGGAACGCGGTCTCCAATTTGTATCTCTCATTTCAAAAAGCTGGTCTAATTATTAACTGAAAAAGAACAATAATGGACCGTTGTCTAATTAATTAATTATCTTTGGTTGTATAGACGGATTTCGGAATTACGGCCTACGCAGGTGTGTGTTATGTTATGTTATGATATGACTTATAATCTTCATTATCTTTATAATACTTGTAGTATAAAATTAAGTCGCTTTCTCGGTCTTTTAGTCTGTCTGTATATCCGGTAACTCCTCCTAACCCACACAACGAATTTTGATGCGGTTTTCACGGAACGTTGTTGTCTAAAACAAACATACGTACATATATAATATGTTGATAAACACACTGGTTTGCGTCGCGGAGTCGGGTAAAACTGGTATGTACTATGTACGGGAGTTAGAGAAAATTCACGTAAACCGGAGTGAAACGCCGGGTCGCTGATTCTGATTATGGAATAATAATATGATATAATATGTATATACCTTCGTATATATAAACGAATCTTTAGGGTCAGCTGATCCATAGGTACAGTCAGCAGCAGAAGTAGCTACGCAACCGAAGAGGTCAAAATGATCTGCACTCGACTCTAATGTGAAGAGAATACGTCGTGTCTAGATCATTTTGAGCATGTTATTCTGCTTAGCTAATTTTGATGCTGACTGTACTGTATTATACCAACCTTTAATTTACCTTTAGCGAGAGAAGACATCATTTAGAAACCATACAATGTAGAAGAGGACAGACGATGGGACACCTAATACGGCCACGACAGTTTCTTTTTGAACATTTTGGAGGGCAAAGTTCAGGGAAAAAGTGGAAGAGGAACACCTAGGCTTAGGTACTTACCAAATAACACAGAAGACCAATGTCGTGTCGTATCATGTGAAAAAGCTGGCAGAGAACAGAGCAAAGGGGAAATTACTCCACCGGCAAGAGCCTAAAGTAAAATGATGATGATGATGACTACATTAGCGAACCACGACTGGTAAAAATCTGTCATATCAGACTCGGTACCTAGGTACTCTTACAACAATCCTATACTCCTTTGATCCAAGTACTCCAAGCCTGAATGGTAGCTAGTGACCCCGCCTCCAAAGCTAGCGGAACGGGATTGATTTTCGGCAAATATTTGCGTGATGAGCATGAGTTTGTTCAAATCTTGGACGTTTTCTTTTTCTATGTACTTACGTAACTATTATCGATATAATTACCAGTTTATAGTCACTAGGACCCATAGTATAAGCCTAGTGCTTAGTTTGGGACTAGGTAAATTTGGAGTATTATCATTCCCTTATCTAGAATGATAATAATAAGTAGGTGAACCTGTTAATAAGGCGATAATTGGAATGGTTGATAGCCATCAGACTTGATTGTAAAAACAAGATAAAACAAGTGAATGTTACAAGTGATTGCTAATACGTAGATACAGATAAGATATGGGACTGGTTCTATTGTGAGATGTGAATGATATGATGTGGTCAACGGATCCGGTCTGCTCTCGCCCGGCTCATACCTCATACCTGCTTTTGAAATGTAACTTGTCGTGTTGATCAGTGATTTAACATTTAAAACTCACCGATTTAACTTACTCGTTACTTAATTAATTAGAAACAAATCAAGCAAAAGCTATGGGGTGTTGAAATACGAGTTTACGGAAGTTTATTTAAAATTATTTTAGTTAAAAGGTCATACACATTCCCAAAAACAAAAGTTGTCTTTCCTGTGGTCAATAGTTAAAGGCTTGTGTGCATATCAGTTGTTTTTATTTGACAGGAATAAAGTAGACCTGACGCCGTTTATGAGGATGTGGGTTCAGCCAGAAAATTAGGCCTTGAAAACGTTAACTTTGGGTATGTCCATAAGAAAAACGGTAACGTAAATCTGTGTATGACCCTAAAAATATGAAATGTCCCTTCTATGAAATGGAGATGACTTTATTTACATCCAACTAAGTACAGAATTCAACATTAATACAATTAAAAATTAAAACTAAACGTATTTAAATTAAAATTAAACTAAACTACTCAAATATTAAAGATATAAATAATAATCACCACTATAAAAAGAACACCCCCTCTAGCAGGTCCGCTCGCGGCATGGTCCCCATGACACTGGCTGCATTACCTCTCTGGATAGCTAGCCCAATCCTTTGGGAGAGGTAAGCACCAGCTCTAGGATCTCCGGAGGATTCTATGAACCGGGAGGACAGGTTCTTAATAAAGCTTTTCATATCAGCTGACCAGGGTCCCATGGTTTCAACTGCAAGCGCCACAAATTCGTAATTATTTAATAATGACGAATATTTGCGGCGCTTGAGTGTTTGGACCTGATATATGGATGGATAATGGATATATCCCAATGACAGATAAGGACAAGACATATTTGAAGCAACTTTAACTATTGCCCGTTTATGAAAAAGAGGGTTAGATTTTAGATTTTAGATTCCGTGCGGGCAGAAAATTTCTATTGTCAATTGGACATATCATAACTCTTACACGAGAAATGTTAATTTCTACATTTAATATTAATATAAATAAATATGGCTATCTATAGGTTAAGTATAGGCCTAGATATAGGTCTAGGTTTAGCTTTGTAACTCATGTTTCGAATAGGTATTTTAACATAAATGGTACCGATAATACAGCGAAACAACGTAATTGATAAGATCGATAAAGAAGATAAAAACAGGCACTATAATTCTAATTATAATTTGAATGAATGGCTTTCTGTTACACCTTATTTCGCCAATGTCGAGTTGTTGATAGACACTCCCATGCACTTATTAGAGCAATAAGTCCATGGAAATCACACGCGAAGACAATAGTTCGGTAAAAGAGTATTTACTCTTGTGAACTAAACAGAAGCACGTGGGGTTAGCTCAACGCGCTTCTGTCAAGTCCAAGCCACTATAGTTCGGGCACTTAAGTATTATTTTTCTTATCATTAAAAAAAATGGCGGTCCTTTGAGGTATTCCGTAGCGATTTCGCCAATTTCAAGTGAGTGAGAGTAAATTCAACCCTTACTTTGGCAGTGTATGACATACCATACATAACAAAAGGTTCACATTTTTTGTTTGATTTGAGTTTTTTTTTTCTGATTCAAAATCAAAAAGGGTTTGAATTCCCGACTTTTTTTATTTTTGCCAAATTAAGGGTTAAACAGAACAAATCAAACGTTAAGGCCGGAGAACTTTCAATCAGCCATCTTCCCTCCCTGAAGGTTACCAGAAGACCCCGTTAAGAAGTTAATCCTGTCAACCTTCATCACAGCACAATTTATAACACATATTCTTTAGTTTGGGGTTATACTTAATTTGTACTAGGATGCCAGGATTGACTTGTTTAACGGCCTATTGCTATAGTCAACTTCGAACCAACCGTTCTCTTCATTCTTAGTTTTGGACAACCAAAGACAACCTTATAAAGACAATACAAGATTGCATTAAAGAAAATGTCCAATGTCCGACTTCAACCAAGATGCAGTTAGAACTATAAATCTAACCCTAAGGGCACTTAGAGATAAAAAATATGTCCTGAAATGGCTCCCTAACTTTGTGTTCCACGCGTTTATTTACCAGAAATTTATTGTTATTACCTAGAACTTTGCTTTAACTTTTCAAATACAAACTTGACTCAATTATGGGTACCTACTTGAGCCTTTTTATCTCCACTTAATTATATTCGTTTCCTTCCTTTTTTCAACCAACAAACGCTTGACCAAAAACTCACTAAAACCCGTTTTTAAGAACCTAATTAAATTGAAGACGATATAAATAAATATTCAAACTTCGGTTTAATCTTGAACAGATTTCCACGTTTAAATTCACTTTTGGAAGACAGGAAGTGGCAGAATGCATCATAACGAGATGGACGCGTCCATTGTTTACATGTTTTGTTCGTCCCTCAAAAAGGCGTCTACTTATCACTCTGAGGGCCCTCCAGTTCGACGGCGTAGTTTAGGGCTCTCGAGACCCTTCAACAAATTCCTTTGTGGAATCAACGCCCGAATGTTTTGCGAAGATCTTATGCGTCAAGTATTAGGGCTGCATAGAAATGAGACGGTTACGGGAAGCTCCCATTCATCTGGCCTGGCCCTTACATTAGGTACCTACCCGTTAGGAGAAAAAACAAGGGTGATAGTTTCAAGAGCACGTTTGTAACGGTGACAAATGGAGTAACTTGGCATGTCTTCCGGATTCTAGAAATCGAATGCTTGAGGACTTGATCTATGCGACCGGTTTTAAACGAGCTCTGAGAACAGATTACGTTTTTAGAACTATCTAAAAAGAAAAACAAGGTATATTAATTATAATACAAATCGGGAAAACTCCTTAGTTCCTACCTACCTTATTTATTATCGGGTAAAATATAAAAATTGGTTGGTATGAAACATCGTCATCCATTACAATTTTGGAGTGTTTGACACTTGAAAATCGGTCCCTATGGGCATTTCCTTGCACCTGCGCATGTTTTACATTAAATTAAGATTTAGAAAATAAGGAACAAAGACGACAGACATTACTAAGCAGTCACCACGTTTCTTACTTTAAATATAAAGTATAAACCGTCATGTCTTTTTTGTTGAAACTTGAAACTTTTATAGGTTCTTGTTTCTATTAGGTCTGGTTTATGTCACGTTTCGATGACAAACATTGAGTAGGGGGGAGTCTTAGCGCATGTAGGCAGCTATTATGATAGTGGGTACGATCGACTAACATGACTTTTCAGAGCTCCCACGGGTGTTAACTACACCCATTTAGGTGTAGGGTGATTCTTGTCAGGACGTAATGTAAAAATTAATAACACCAGTTCCACCCCACAAAACATTATGAGTGTGCGATTGACTGTACAATTTTACAAAATTGTACGGTTTTCCATAGAAAAAGTTAATAATTGTGTCGACTTGTGCACTTGTAAAATTTTGTGGAATAGGTATGGCAGGGTGACGGCACCAATGATGGACACTTTTAGCTGACAAGCACCAGTAATGTACACTTCACTCGTAATTCAGATTTCATACGGTCCTAATTGATTGTTGCAAAACAAATGAATAACCAATATCTTCTTTTAAATAAGAATCTAATGTCCATTATATTGGTGCCTTGCCCATTACTGGTTCGTTCACTTTAGCTCTTATTAACTCAACTAGGAAAGCTGGAAAATGTAATGCAAATACCAAATTTGTCACATGTCATGTGACCCTACTATTATATCACGGGCACGTTTTATAAAGCTACAAGTTACAATTTTACAGGTCTAAACTGGCAACACTGCTCAAATGGCTGGGGCACGTTTTATAAAACTACAAGTTACAATTTTACAGGTCTAAACTGGCAACACTGCTCAAATGGCTGGTCGTCATTGGTCGAGGTTGTGTCAATATGGAAACTTGTAACCTGTAAATTGTAATTTGTAGCGTTATAAAACAGGCCCAGGAGGCCCGTTTCACGAAGCTACAAGTTACAAATTACAAGCGGAAGTCTCTTTCTAACTCCTTTTGGTAGAAAGAGAGTTCCGCTTGTAATTTGTAACTTGTAGCTTTGTGAAACGGGCCACTGGTCGTCATTGGTCGAGGTTGTGTCAAATGGAAACTTGTAACCTGTAAATTGTAATTTGTAGCTTTATAAAACAGGCCCCAGGGGCTCAATTCTACACGTTAAAACTAGATTGCGTTTGATAAGTTATCGTAGGTACTATCAAAGTTATAACTCTAGGTTGCATTCGACCAAACTGGAATAAGGTTTTATACCTAAATTAAGCGCCGAATTCGTATAGACTAATCTCGGAGTAAGTCTTATTCCAGTTTGGTGAAATGCGGCTTTATTTAGGTACTTTACAGTAATGGCGGCCGAGTAAACAATACGTTAACATGAAAAGAGCAATACTGTTTTACAATTTAGAATAGACCCCGAGTCAAGATAGCAAGGGAGATTATAGTGATTGGATTGGATTGGAATTTAGTAAGCTTTCTTTTGTGTTTGAAGTTTTGTGTAACGCTGTGGTAATTTAGGCGCTTGTGAATTTCAGAATAAATAGGTTAGTTTTATAATTTAGGAAATCTACGAATGGCAAGTTATACCTTTATTATTCTTGGAGTGATCCTTCAAAATCTAACAAATAAAACACGTGTTGCCTAGTGATTTACGATTAGCAAAATTGTATAAGTAGGGTTTCGAGATTGAACAGTAGTTTGTTTGATCTTTGCGAGTGCTATAGATAATTACCAAAATAACATGATCAAGTAGACTGTGTGTACATAAACAATGCGATAAGCTTAGGTAAAATACCAATACAACCGTAAGTAAAGTCGTGAAGCCCCGAGACGATCAGCTCGCCTAATGGGAAGGCAAACAGCGCTTGTTGACACGGAGCGATTCCGCTTTATAAATATTTCGAGCAGCGCCCTGCCATTATCCCATTACCGATGTATAACTTAGTACGAGCCACGACCCCCCCCGCACTATCACAACACTCACCTCAGCCGCCACAACAATCCGCTTTGTCTGATAACCGATCGATACGCAACTCAACACCGTAAACGAAAAGTAAATTACTTTTAATCACCATTCAGCTCATAAACGAACGCGGCCAACTCGTTCCACAATCTATAACAGCAGTCACACACACATAGTTATACACTAGTAGTCATACGCGCCGGTTTGATCGGACGGCGTCGGATCGAAACCTTAGGTGACTTTATAAACAAATAACGAAATAACAGGGGTGATTTTAGATAGGAACAGTGGTTATCGGAGTGCACGTCAACGCCGCGGCGTGTTGGCGGACGACCGCGGAACCCGACGCTACCCGCTCGCTTGTGCGGCCTGGCCCGCGCGACAGGGATGGCGATAGCCGCGCGCGTGCGTGCGAGCGGGACGGAGTTTTACGAGCCGCCACTAAAGTATTGTGAGGAGGGCGCTTACGGAGTGCGGCCGGCGTCTGTCGCGGATTGATCCATCGAGTGAATAGATAATGATTGTTGCGGCATCAGCCGGCCGGCCATTCATTACTATTGCCTGATAATTAAGCATTGCGCCGGTCGTTGGCACTAGCCGCCTCTTCGCCTGCGTTGGCCTTTTCATGTTGGGTTATTCCCACCTGTTACCACCAATTTGTTACCACTGGTAACAGCTGGGATTTTTTTTCCCACCTGTTACCACTAAAGTACTCGGTGGTAACAAGTGGGAATATTTTTCCCATTTGTTACCACTAAAATATTTGGTGATAACTATCACCTATTAGTTTAGTGGTAATATTTTTATTTCCAGTAGTTACCAGTGGTAACAGGTGGGAAAAAAAATCCCAGCTGTTACCAGTGGTAACAAATTGGTGGTAACAGGTGGGAATAACCCTTCATGTTGTAGGTTAACTCGAAAATAAAAAAACGCTACATAGACTGCGTCAGATGTTAGGGACAATGAGCTCAAAAAAATCTAACGTTCTATTAGTAACAATAGAAACTTTAACACATTTCTTTGAGCGGTTCCATGTCTGGCATTTTTTGTTGTATAAATATACGTTGGATTGTAATACATTACCATTGAGATCAGCGATATTCTGCTGCTGGCATGTTCATTTTTTCCGTTAGGTCATTGAAACTCGGTGTCACCAGAATTATTTACATTTATTTTAATTTATCTTACAGTAGTGATAGCGTCGCAAAAAAGCTCAACACTACATTAGTGTCATCATGGAGTGTCTGATATTCAACGTAAATTATTCTAACACTTAACAATATGTATAAGTAATTGGATCTATTGAAATGTGACAGTGACAGTTGAGACGAGACAGGTGGAGATTTCAGGCACAAGGTTTTTAACATTAAACCTTAATTTATTGAATAAAATTGTTCGTAATCCAAGAATACACAAATTTTAATTACAAGTCAACAATATTATTTTTATTTCATAGTTTTATCTGAATAAAAATAAATTAGTGAATACTTTAGTCAAACTAGGCCGGGGTCACCAACGGCCAGGGGCTCTATTCAACACGGTAAAAACAATATCGTTTTTGACCTGTTATCGTTTTCTCAACGTTTTGATAGCTCTTGATTTCTTGACAGTAATGGCGGTCGAGTTAAAAACAATACCATAGCAGGTCAAATAGGATTTGGATTTTACCGCCAAGAATAGAGGCGCAGGAGATCCAACCCACGTAACTGTCAGCGGTATACGTAACGAAAACATGAACAGGAGTTTTAGTTACCTAAAAATGCTTGTTCATATCTTCGTTAGCTGCCTGTCAGCTTGTAAAGGCTAGCTCAAAAAATTGAGCAAATCTGAATACAAACTCGGAAGAACTTTCATTCTAACACTCAAAACTTAAACGTCGGCGACACGACACAAAATGTACATAACCCGAGTCGAACTTAGACTAGAGCCTTATTTAATACAAGAAACATTAATAATATTTGGTAATAAATAAGGTAATGCAAAAGTATAAAACCTTCGTAACCGTGCGATGGAACGAGCCTGCATCTAAATTATAAAACTACAGTACAGATATGACTACACTAAGTTATCCCACAAGAGTCCTTCACTCGGGATACATAATTACTCATTATAATTAAATCAGTCCATTCTGTTACTCACTGATAACATCACACCAATCGTCCGACGCGCACAACTCACAGCTTACTTCGACTGTATCTTCATTGCTTTGCGCCTTGTTAATATTATAATCAGGGTATTTATTCACAAAAACGTCGGCGAGAGCACGTCGACGAATTGCTAGCCAGCGAGCTGATTAATAATATTTCTGTCCACTTGTGACGCAGATTTCGTCATCGAAACAGCTCATCCAAGGCAGTGACGTACTTACTACCTTATACCACAGACACGCAGGAAAAACTAATATCAGACGAACCAGTTTGAAAGATGATGTATAACCAAATATGTATGAAATTTAAGTGATGAGATGTCACTAAAGACTCGAATTACATTGCTGTAAAGTCAGGGTTAAATACTGTACAATTCCATGTCCGTTACTACCGGAAATGTCAATTACATTAACTTATGATAAATACTTAATTCCACATCCTCATCATTATTATACCAGCCGAAAGGATGAGAGTAGCTCAAAACCGACCGCCGTGGATATCTCTGGGAAAGGCCTCTTTCGGCTGATAAATAAAAAAATACTTCAATATATATCACAGTAGCAAACAGGTAAAATGTATTTGGTATCTAAGCCACAAATATTTTAAATATCGATACAAACAGCACTACCGTGGTAACATTTGTACATTTTTAAGGGGTCTTCCCGGATCTAAAATTTCAAAATACCGAATTTCACTTCATATTATTTTTGAAATCTTGAAAATGAGCTATTTTGAGTTGTCAAACTAGTCCGTCGAATTATGAATATTTATGAACAGCAAGGCCAGTTAATCATTCGTCAATGTGATCGCCCGCGAGTTTAATAGAATGAAACCCTAGCCTAGACGAAGCTGCTATCGTGGAGGGCAGCTGGTCGCTCACGGTAGCACCGGCACCTCAGGGTAGGAGGGCTCCTCCTCTTCCTGTTCCTGTCCCTCTTGCACTTGCTCCTGCTCCTGTTCTTGCTCCTGCTCCTGTTCCTCATCAGAAGAGTGGTCGCTCGCGTACAGCGGGCGGCCACTCTTCTCCCTCAGTCAGTACCTGCAGCAACGAAATTTTCATTATCATTTGTGTGAAAGCAAAAGTACTTGTTCCTGGCTCTTAGATGTCTTCTATGTATTTCTTTATGAGTATGTTTATCGTTGTTTAGTACCCATGTTACATGCCTAGAGGTTAGTTCGGGACGAGGTCAATTGGTATAATATTATTATTAATTTCAGTAGCGATTGTAGAGTGGCGATGCTGGTTAGTGGTTACCTCCGATACGAGTCGTGCGAGTCGCGGTCGGAGTCGGCGTAGGGTGCCCAGTGCGCAGGCGCTGCGTCGCTCTCATCGCGCTCGCTGTTGCTCGTGCCTGCACAAACATTAGTCAACTAAGGTTTTACAAGGTTCGTTTAATATTCTATCAGACGGTTACAGTGTTTTTAGATCAGTCGACGACGGGCTGTACAGTGTACGTGTGTTTGTACTCAGCGGTCGACGGGTGGCCAGCGCACGTGCTCGTAGTGGTCGACGGGCTGTCCAGTGTACTTGTGTGTACTCTTTAGTGTTCGACGGACTGTTCATGTATGTGTGAGTACTTATAGTGATCGACGAACTGTCCAGTGTATTTGTGTGTGTGTGTGTGTGTGTGTGTGTGTGTGTGTGTGTGTGTGTGTGTGTGTGTGTGTGTGTGTGTGTGTGTGTGTGTGTGTGTGTGTGTGTGTGTGTGTGTGTGTGTGTGTGTGTGTGTGTGTACTCAGTGGTCAACGGACTCTCCAGTGTATGTGTGTGTGTACTCACAGTGGTCGACGGACGGCCCATGTATATGTGAGTGAGTGTGTTTACTCAGTGGTCGACGAGCTGTCCAGTGTAAATGTGTGTGTGTACTCGTAGTGTTCGACGGACTGTTCAGGGTATGTATGTGTACTCACAGTGGTCGACGGATTGTCCAGTTTAAGGATGAGTGTGTGTGTGTACTCAGTAGTCGACGGACTGTCCGGTGTATGTGTGTGTGTACTCAGTAGTCGACGGAGTGTCCAGTGTATGAGTGTGCGTGTGTGTGTGCTCACAGTGGTCGGGTGGCGCGGCGGGCCGGTGCGGCGGGTCGGGCAGCGGGTCGGCGAGCGGCGCGGGCGAGGCGGGCGCGGGCGGCGACGGGCTGTCCAGCGAGATCACCGCGCCGCCCGGCGACCGGTAGCCGCTCGACGACACCGCCTCCACACCTGCAAGGGGGGGACAGCTCAACGTACGGCCGGTGCAACGACACTTAGGTGACGACCACCTCATCGCTACTTTTTTACTTCAAATAAATTATGCCAAGCTGCACTCCCTGAGTCGGAGATAAATCAAATTAAACGAGAAGCAGATCGGTCACAAATAGGGGTGTTCCACTATCAGTCTTAAAAATAATATTTAACTTAACCACAAAAGCTTTCAGACGAAAAAACTACGACACAACAATTAACAGAAACGATAAAGCATGCACCATCAAACAGAACCACGGCGTGACGTCGCAGTTTAGTTTTTCGTTTTAAACTCCATAGGAGGGGTCAAAGCTTTGCTCTCTTTGACAATTAAGAGAGATGGATTAAAAATAACGACAAATTTCGTATATGTAATTCTTAAATGAACCCACATATTTATTGAAACTTCGCAAATAGTCGATCAAACCTGTCATGCATCTAATCTAACTGTACTCAACAAGCAACTCCTCACCATTGGAAGAGTAAGTATCGTCACTCTTGATGGAGGCCTCGGGCGGGGAGATCTTGGGCGGCGGCACCTTCCTCTTGAGGGGCAGTTCGTCCTCGGAGTCCGACGTGAGGTCCACGAGCACGTCGCTCGGCTTGGGCGTGCGGTTCTCACCGACGGCCGCGCGCTTACCGCCGCCATTTGTGCCATCTATTGGGATTACCTCTGTTGGGGACGTGCCGTAAAATGTATTAACTTTAAATTACTTTTTTTAGGTGGCATCTTTTTTAATTTTTAGTGGCTGTATAAGACACGTCAATGTGGTGTATAAGACATGCTCTACCCTGGCCGACTATGGCTGAGAGGTAGTCCGTAAGAAGGTTTGCCGACTATGGCTGAGAGGTAGTCCCTAAGAAGGTTTGCCGAAATGAGTGTGGATAAATAAGAAAGATAACAAAGCGAAGCGACATCCAGAAAGGACGCCTTCGCTCTACAGTAGTATAATAATAAATACGGTGAACACGATGCAATTGAAGACTAGGTCATACCAGCACGTGTTTGACCTAGATAATATATATTTAGTATATTAACTGGTGTCGTAAAAAAATAGTTTTAATGCGAGTTTTCGACAAGACAAATTCAAAGACAACCCATGTTTTTTTTCTATAAACCAATTTTAGTCATTTTTTATTATTATTTATTATTTATTTATTTATTAAAAATATGAAATTACAACATATATAGGAACATATGTCCCACAAAACCGTTTGCACGTTTGACTGTAGGATCGATCAGTCTCTACTCTCTTATTAAATCTATTATGAATCTAAACTAAACACAATATAGGTAAAGTATCCTAAATTACCATTAAGTTTTTAATAAGGTAACTATACAGCTTTAACGGCTTCCTGCCTGATGTCAGAGGGCAGGCTGTTGAGTATATAGGGTAGGCGTTTCTGGAGACACCTATCGCCGTAGTAATTAAACACCCTCGGCACAACAAACTTGCCAGCCGACATCGACCTGGTATCACAAGCATCATTACGGTGTAATTGTAATTGGGTATGCTCTCGACAGCCGTGATTATTTAACACTAATAAATATTTATGCTTAAGGCTCACTGGTAAAATATTACAAATTTTGAACAAATTCCTATAATCCTTTTTATTCTTATCTTTAATTTTATTAGTAACTAACAGTTTTAGGAATCTTACTTGCATACATTCTAGCTTGTTTAAATTAGTTTTGTAATGTCACTCGTGGTTTTGTTACACATTTAATAATAAATAATAAAGACAACACACAAAATTACAACAATATGTTGAATAAAACATCTGGAACCATGCATTTAGTTTAATAATGAAAGTGCGATTCAGCCTACTTATTACTCTGGATTGTTTCTAAAGGGAACAAAGCCTTTGTTGTCCTTGGAATCCCTAATAACGATTGTCTTAATGCAACGTTTGTCCAAATTATTGTTTGTCATAAGGGTGATTGTTCGACGTTTCAACCGCCGTCATTATTGTCTTAGCATAGTGTTCAAGAAAAAAACTATAATTTTCTTTTCTTTTAAATGGAATGGATACTACCCCCGGGTCCGTTGATTTTGATATCAAAAGTTGCTGGTCAATATATTAAAGATAACAATGACGGCGGTTGAAACGCCCGAATATTCACCCATAAACTGGTTTTCAGCTGTGCTAGACAACTTTTTAAGTTTTCCAAAAATACCTGCGGTTAGGTTAAGTTAGGGTTGTATTATAAAAAATAACAACAACAACATAAAAAAAAACAGGCGGAAATGGCTATAGAATAAGGGTCATACACAGATTCGTGTTACCGTGTTTCCTGTGGACGAAGTTAACTTATTTAAGGCCGAATTTTCTGGCTGAATCCATATCCGCATAAACGGCGTCAGGTCTTTTTTAGTCCTATCAGATAAAAACATAACTTATATGCGCACAACAAAAGCCTTTTACTAATGACCACAGGAAAGAGAAGTTTTGTTTTTTTGGCCCATAAACGAAAATTAGAACAAACGATGCATTTAAGGAGCGTCCCCACTGAGAGCATTCGCGTGAATATTCGAGCGGTGTGGACGTCGAGCCGAGCATTACAAACCTTACACACAACTTGATGTTCGCACCGAATGCTCTCAGCGGGGACGCTCCTCGAGACGAATGACGATTAGCGATTCCAAGATGACGGGTCGGGTAGTGCGTGTACTGACCGAGGTCGTCGGCGATGAGCGTGACGGGCTCGGCGGCGGGCTGCACGGGCAGCGGCGTGCGCGCGGGCGGCGTGTGCGCCGACCAGCTGCCGTCGGCGTGCAGCTGGATCTCGTTGCAGTCGCTCGACAGCCGCGACGACGTCAGGACCTCTTGGAAGTACCTACGGAGATAAAACAGTTCATATAATCGAATAGGATACCTTTGATTACGGCAATTTTAAATAAGCAGAAAGAAAATTAGCGTTGTTATGGATGGTCCAAAAAAAATAAAATATTTAATATTGTTTGTACACAAGTTTCTTTTACTTCATTTAAAAATACATTAGGATAGGGTATACTGATTTTTATTTAAATTGTATAAACTTTATAGGCCATGGACATGTCTCATATAAAAATGTATAGAGCTTCGCACTTCATCATTTTCAATACAATCTTGATCCTATAAATCAAGGTACTAAAATTGATATTAGAACCAACCGTATGTGGTTGATAAAAAGCATCTGCCTTAAAAAGGGTGAAACTTACCCATCAACTACTAAGGAGTCATAGAGCGCGGGCCGGTCGCACACGGGGCAGAGCCAAGTCGGCTTCCTTTCGTTCATCTGCAGGAACAGCGACGCGTCGAAGCACTGCAGGTGCGGGCAGTTGGCAGGCCGGCACGGGCACGACATGCGCATCTTGCCGAGGGGACACATGAGCGACACGCGGAGCGACGTCGTCGCGATCTCGCTGTCGTAGTCTTCTGACAGTTTTTCTTTGACTGGAATGAGTTTAATAGTTAAGTGATTACACATAAAAGTTCAGATTTTCTTCTTGAAAATATAGTGTCTAATAGTGACAAACCATAGGGCTCGTCCAGAAATCATGTGATCGTTTATGGGGGGGGGGGATCAGAAAAATATCACAAATGATCACGAAGGGGTCAAAATTAGGCCAAATATGATCACATGATTTCTAGACGAGCCCATAACGAATTTCATCCAAACAGCAGTATTCCCATTGTTGCGTGTCGGTGTGATGATAAGACAACCGGTGAAATTACTAGCATGGAGGTATTGAAACTCACAACTCATAACATTTATTTGCCAAAAACACTGCAACTCAACAGACCAAGTAAAAAAAACAAGATTAACGCAAAATTAGAATTATTGCACTGTAGTGTTAAGTCAAATAGGACTCGTCTCATTCCTAAGGGCTGGCAAAAATTTGGCAGTTCTTAGATTAGGTCTTGAGAAAGTAAATGTCTATGGGTCTCAGATCCCATTTAGTTACGCTCGTTTGCTTTGTAAGCCACAATAACTTTAACAAAAAGCAAACTTCCAAAACCCGAGTGTTGCTAATCAACTTTAAATCGTTATAAATCCTAAATGATCATTCAAAATTAAAAATGATGAAAGAAACCTCAAGATGATTTTTAAATCCCTATTAAATGACACCCCCCCACTTGTCGTACTTCGTCGACTTTTTTTTTAATTTGCACAATATGGCGTCTGGTTGCCGCCATATTAAATTTTGATTACTGTCATATCCTCAGTGACACTCACCAGATTCAGACAAATCGATTGACTTAAGAATCGTTAAAATCGGACAACGGGTTTCGTTTTTATAGTACACAAAGGAAAAAACATATATATATAGGCTGTGAAACACATTACCCTCCTCCTTCGGCAGTCGGGTAAAAAAGGCGACTTCTAGCTATAACGCTCTACGCTCTACTCTAGCTATTCTAGCGACATTTATACAGAATAGATAAGCTCCTGTCTTCAAAGCGCCAACTTAAGCTAGAGTATTAAAAATCTTCACTGAGTGCTGCATAATCCTTAAAATTAAAATAGACTTACTAAGCGACCGCGTGTAATCAGGATGCTTGGTTCCTTTGTTCTTGAGCCGCAGCAGTAGCTCCGCGGACGTGAGCTTGCGCACCATAAGCACGCTGAGCACGTAGGCGCGCGTGAAGTCCGCTGCCCACGTCACCTGGATGGTGTTGGGCACGGTGGGGGACAGCTTCACCAGCGAGGAGATGTTCACGGGCCGCGGCGGCCGCTTCGGCTCTGGGGTCGGCTTGTTTGTCGGTATTGGGTTCTGGAAATAACAACACATAAATACCCTGCTAGGCCAAACAGCAGTATCCCAAATAAAACTCTTGTAGCAATCACAACCTCATTACTAGGAGGAGAGGATTGGATTTACTTTGGCGATTGAATCTGAGATACTGTTCATTGCATGAGGAGGGGAGTCAGATATTGTATTTCACGTCCGTTTGGCTCTTGTAGTTGTAGTAGTGTAGAAGTGACGTGTACTTATAAGCGCGCTTGTGTGTGAGATCATGACAGCGCTCTTACACACTAAAACAATGTGCATGCACTCGTCTGACAACATTCACAGCCAAACGGAAGTTGTGAAATAGAACATGTGTACAAACAGACGAACATAGACCGGGAGCAGCGGAGCAAACAATCGGACAACTTTTAGTTGATTGTGTGAAATCGAAATTTACTATCGTTTTGCATGGATCAAAATGCTGGACTGCAGAGGAGAAGGATAAAAAAGAGTGCATGCCGTAGGGCTGAAATGCGAATGTTGAGATGAATGTGTTAAATATACGAGTACGCGTGTTTGTTTTGATAGAAAAATAATGAAGATTATAGGTTGTCATAGTATGGTCATGTCATGAGGAGGGATGAAAATCACGTTACAAGAAGAGTTTTGCGTATAAATATGAATGGTTATAAAGCAAGAGGAAGACCTTAAATGAGATGGATGGATTGTGTGAAGAGTGATATGAGAAAGAAGGGATTGAACGCTCAGATGATGGATAATAGGGATGTGTGGAAGAAACAGACATGCTGCGCCGACCCTAGGTGATTGGGATAAGGACAAGATAGTAATGTGTTTAATCGTAAATGAATTGAGTTCTCACGCTTACACCGCTTGCTAAACAAAAATAATGATCCATCGTTTTCAAGTTTAATGAGTTGCAACTTTGCATGTCAATGTCTTAGAATTCAACAGACACATACGCAAAAACTTGACCAGTAATCGTTTTTTGGCCGATCACTAATAGTTAACTTGATATTGATTGAAAGCTTGTTATCATGGTATGATTGTAAAGTCTGTTCCTATTCGTTCCGTCACTCCTATAAACAAATCAATTTACCATTATAACTCCATATTCGCGTACTTTTGAAGGTTGATCCTAGTCATATTATTTATTTATACACTTTATCGTTGTCTTCATGTCCATTTTAAGGTAGTAATGGACCCGATTCTACAGTGGCCTCTAAACTTCCTAATTTTATTTCGCTAAAACAGTTTGCTATTCTATGAGCAGCTGCCATAATCAAATGACAAGCGTTAATTTGAATCTTACGCTTCTTATTTTAGGCGGTCCATTAAATATTGTATTGAGATTCTGGAATAGCACTTGTAAAATCTGCCGTCTAAACTATGTCTAAAAATTAGACAATTTAGTTTTAGGCTATTTAAGCGATGTGCACGTAGAATCGGGTCCAATCTCTATTTAATATCGTAATTTTTGATGAAACACACATTCGCTGAAAACACCATTACACTGAGTCTTGTCATAAAGATATTTTTTTTCGAACTATGTATTTCTGACATTGAAAATGTAGTGAGGTTTGATAGATTTCATTGTGATAAGTTAGGTTTTCGGCCCTGTCGCACCCAGTGCACGATGATGATGATGAATATATATTCAACTAATTAGAGGTAACATTATTCTCATTACTATTTAATCCTCTATCTAAAG
The DNA here is from genome assembly GCA_946894065.1 of Acleris literana. NCBI lineage: Eukaryota > Metazoa > Arthropoda > Insecta > Lepidoptera > Tortricidae > Acleris > Acleris literana. The sequence continues at coordinate 14,522,387 of OX335679.1, forward strand.
ACAATTACAGTCAGGTATACTTGTTATTGTCATTGGCAGTCTGGATAAGAACAGACTTTAATTCAATTCATTCATCGGTTTTTGTAGAGGAATAGAAGTTATCAGACGTCAGTTATCAAATTCTTCATCTTGAATATCTGGTTCTTAAGTCGGAAATTACCGAGATGCGTAGTTCACGATTCGACTGTAAATAATACTTACTGGCAATGGACACATTTTGTTGTTAACTTTGACATTGACACTCGGTGGGAAACAATCTTCTTGCTCGCATGTGGTTTCTAGTAGACAGAATCTCAGTTGCGCCTGTTAACAAACGACATATAATTAGTGATAAAAGTTTTCTCTTAGGACTCCTGGACTTTGCGGAATAGCTACAACCACGGAATAGAAAAAACAGTGGAAGTGGCATGAGCTTCGCTTAGTATCAGACCTGTTGTCGCCAATACTCAAACTTTTATCATAATTTGTAGAATGTTTTTGGTGCGGCTATCGTTTTTACATTCCAAAATAGCACAATAAGGCTGCGGCTCCACTGAGACGAAGATGAGCGGAGTGGAGCGGAGCTGTGCCAATATTAACCAATAGAATCTAAACTAACTTCCGCTAGGCGCGCTCGACGTGACCGCATGCGCCTTTTATTGGTTAATATTGGCACAGCTCCGCCTCAGTGGAGCCGCAGCCTAAGGCATGCTTCTGGATTTATTTCCTTTTTTAGAAATATCGAAATAAAAAATCGCGACAAAAGTATAGTAGGTTGCGCGGAACTCCGCATAACCATACCACACGTTACACGCCCACTTGACACTTCTACTGATCTTTCTGTTCTGTGGCTACAACACTGGGTTCGCCCCATAGAGAATTAAAAGGTATAATAGGCAACCGGGGCAACATGCAAAGAGATGTGGAGCACGCCAGGTAAATTCAATTCAATACTTAGCATAAATCAGTACTTTTTCTGGCACAGTATTTAATTTTCCATAGTAATTATTAGAGAGTGGATTTGAAGTAGCGATTACAAGTTTAATATGGATAAGACTAGTACAAGTAAGTATTTATTACAGTGACATTGTTGACAGGAACTACCAAAAAGGTGCGTAATAAATAGGATCTATTATGTTTGAGCTGTATAAAACTGCTTTAATTAGAAGAAAATATTTTTCTTTACATATAGTTTGTTGCAAGAATAACATTTTATTGAATTTAATTATCTATAAGATTGCATTGCGGTAAGCCACTTTTACTCCACTTGTAGCAACAGTTGACGGAGTATTCGCTCCACAAATGTCCGCATTTGTAAAACAGTTAGTACATTAGCTCAGTTATGGGATGGCTAAGATCTCGTATCATCATTTCAATTATCCGGGCCACCAGCATGTGTATTCGTGGTACGCGACACAAAGGGGTTTGGGTAAAAGTGTTGTCATTTGTAAAATTCATACATTTTCAAGGTGAGCGGCCATTCGTAAAAGTGGTAAATTATGATATAATTATTAAAAATAAACATATTTTGTTATGTCATATAATACTCTTAAGTGGTTCGGAGCCGAGATATTTAAATATTCATACTTGGGCGTACTTTTGTACTAAAAACTGAATACTTAAATCTTTAAAATCTCCGCTCCGATATTATTTAACGCCATAAATTATATATATCTATGTGTATTTAGAGGTCCTCTAAATAACTATGTAAAACTCATCCGTGGCCACTGAAAAAAAAAATGACAATATTCTTCAAACAAATTTACCCAATGCCCTTTAAACCACTTGCCAAATTATTTGGTTTTGAAGATGATGCGGCCTTTGCACGCTGATCTTTGACCATTTTATTTTATTTTCTGTGTTTTAATTTATTTATGTCAAATTTTAGTAGTATATATTTAATAAATAAAGGTCATAATATGTACATAAGACTAAAAAAAAAGATAACTGTAAGACCAATAAACAACATGATATCTAATAAATAAATCTATCTATCTATCTATCTAACCAATCGCACTAGACATATCCATATTGAACTTGTAATCGCTACTTCGAATCCGCTCTCTAGTAGTTATTATGTTAAATATATCTATTCAATGGTTTACCCTTGTTTTATAGACAAACATTTCATAGACACTATCACTTCACTGAATTTTAATTTCATAGAAAACTATTTTCTGCTGAGCCCGTGTTGATTTCAGTTTATCGTGTGATGGTTACAAGTCTTCCCTAACCTAACCTATGTGAATCATATTCATACGTCGTTATCGCGGGGGTTAAAACAAATCTATTAAAGAACACATATAACAGAATGTCTGTTTGGTATAAACGGAATATTCTGCCTATACTTTCTAAGCCTCTAAGAAGTTCTTCATATCTAGCACGAAGTTTTCGCTGGAAACGGTTAATCAAACTTGTCTTACACTGAGTAAACGGTTTTATAAATCAACGTGTCAACTTTTTTTTTATTATGACAAATCCAGTATTTTTCTCCAAAACTAGTTTTAACTTTTAAATATTTGTTTTCCATTTGCACTCAAATTTTATTAAGATATATTTTTGTATGTTTTTGTACATATTAAATCAATCAAGAATGAAAAATGTCTAAAGGAGCAGGAAAATTGACTGAAGAGGTTGACGTAAGGATTGCGTAGCTAATCTTTTTAAATATGTACTACTAATCAAGTCAAGTTACGGAGGTAAGACAATTGAAAGAAATTGTATACATTTTGAACTCGTAGGTATAAACGTTTCTCGATACGCGTGTCACTTCTGTTATTGCCTATTTGTCATAATCTTTCACTACTGTCAAATCGTTTTTGCCCCCGCGATAACGATGTATGATCATATTTAAGATAACCTGAAATCAACACAGGTTCAGCAGAAAATAGTTTTCTATGAAATTAAAATTCTGTGAAGTGATAGTATCTATGAAATGTTTGTCTATAAAAGAAGGTGATCGACTATTCAATAGACAAAAAGTACCGATATAATGGTGATTTTCATACATCTAGCTAGGAACCATCCTTATTAAATTTGTTAATGAGTCCATATTGGTCCATCCGTTTGAAAGCTGCGACGCCACATTCATACTCGGTTACAGTATTCCCAGCTTCTTAGGAAGATTACGGATGGCTATTAAGAAAATGGTAGCACAGTATGTCTGTACACAAGAACAAATACACAAATAATAAATAAAATAGAGACAGCAATCGCTCACGCAGGCTTCCTGATTGTAAATAGGTTTTTACGCCCTAAGACTGCAAATGCGTTGGCAACCTAAGGGCCGGTACAGACGGACAGCATTTGAACTGGCAGTTCTGATGCATTTGACGTAACTGCATCAAAACTGCGTTAGAACCGTGCAGTCAGCTTGGAGTTGGCGTGCAGTGCGACTTCACAACGACTGCAAACTATCTGCACGGTTGTAATACAGTCCTGTTGCTGTTGGAGCAACTGCAATACGACGGCAATAAAACTATATAGCAGTAGGGTGGTCCAAAATAGTATGAAGAAAAAAAAGTTCCACTCTTCCTCCACAAGGCTTATTTTTGTTTACTATAAATTAGTTACTTATGTGTCAAATTTAAACTTGTTATGTGGTCGTTTACTGGTCGCCCAAAGGGTTTATTTTATGCCAAAAAGCCAAACGATATCTGATATCTAGTAAACTTCGCAAAACTAAAACCAGAAGTAGAATATTGTTTGCCTACTGCTGCAACTCAGAATACAGTGTCATGATCCGTCCAAAGACTTTCTCATTCGATATCTTTGTTAGATGTGTGAAGCTCTATACATTTTTATATGAAACAATTTTAACATTATGGGCGACCTGTAAAGTTTATTCAATTGCAATAAAACTTGGTATAGCGTATTTTCGTGTATTTTGAAACAAAAAGAAACTTGTGGCGAAACAATATTACACACTTTTGTTTTTTGGACCACCCTAGTATAGCAAGCAGTCCTGATGCAGTTGACGTAACGACATCAAAACTGCAAACCAACCGTGCAGCTAGCTTGCAGTCATTGTGCGGTCGACAGGACTGCACGGCAATTGCAAGCGAACTGCGCAGTCGATTTGCAGTGTTTTTTCATTAAAATATCCCCATCAATCTTGGTACTAAAATAGGTATTTAGTCGTTTTTTGGGTCCTAATGAACATAATATGGATATGCATCCCGTGACTGTTGGAGGGTGGGGACGGGGTCCATACAAAATCCATCACCCATTGACCGGTTGACATGTTGTGAAGGCATACCTGCACGATGTAGTCGAGCTTGTTGCTGGCGCCGACGATGTCCTTCCCGCAGGCGATGTCGGAGGCCTGCTGCGGCGTGAGGTGGAAGATGTACGTGCCCTCCTGCATGCGGCCTGCCTGCGTCGGCATCATCGTCGAGGGCTTCATGAGCTCCGCCAGCACGTCGTAGAACGGAAGTCTAACGAATAAATAATAACAGACTTTATTGATGTTTATTTCGCTGTTTTATGAAGGTTCTATATTGTAGTTATAACTATTATTTATTGGGTCAAACAAGTATTAAATAAGCAGATTTTGGTAATTTTTAACCTCCTCCTTATCAGCAAATGTAGGCAATGTTTTAATGTCTATGTAAACATTTGCCATAAGTACATTTGATTTAAAATGTAAGTTTTTTTTAGAGGAATTGGTTGTGGTCTTTGAGCTAAATTACAAGAGTGAATATTCGGGCGGTCCAATGGCCGTCATTGTTAGTTGTCTTCAATATATTGACGAAAATAATGATAACTACCAGTAACTTCAACCGGGGGTAGTTTCCATTTTATTAAAAAAACAAGAAAGTTATTAATTTAATCTGGAGAAATATGCCAAGACAATAATGACGGCAGTTAAAACGCCGAAGAATCGGACACAAAATACTTCAATGAAATTATAACTACCATTGATATACATTATACGTTTTAAATAGATAAACATATGTCAAGTAATCAATAAGACAAACAAATATTAAGATTTAAAACCTCAAGAAGAAGATAGGCTTATTAAAGTTACAGCCATTAAAGAGGACTTATCTGCATGATAAAACAGCGCATTAAGCATATGTTGACATACACCACGGACCTGCGGCTTAATACAAAATAGCGAGTACTGTAAATAGGAAAAAACAATAAGTATTGTGACGTCTTATAATGGCTTCGCGTGTGGTCTTACTTCTTGAACTTGACATCGGGGTGCACGGGGAAGGGCGGCAGCGCCGCGGTGGGCGACGGCGACGGCATGGGCGCCAGCGTGGTCGCCGCGCCGCCGTACCCGTGGTACATGCCGCTGGCGTACATCGCGTTCTGCCGCGCCTGTCACAATCCAAACTGATTACGACTATACTTCATTAATTGAAGTACTTAACTAAGGGCCTTGCCACATCACGGCACGGCGTCGTTAACGTGAAACGCGTCGTGCAGATACACTGTTTAATAAGAAACTATAGGACATTTCAAACTCGCCGCAAGCAACGCCGCGGGAAAGTCAGTCATATACTAATCCCTATGCTTCGTCATAGTCGCTCAACTATTTTAATCGAGATATCTTATTGCCATCATTGAAATAGGTACCGTTCAGGAGTTCCGCTGGCCATCTGTGGTCTTCATCATCAGTTCCACTTTACCAAATAGTGCTTTCCAAGAGCAAGTGCACGAGTTACTATGAAAAATACCCAAATCGCTAAAGGTGCCTGTAATATTTGAATAGTTCCCTCGATTTCTCCGAGATGTGTACTTTGTTGTTGTCTAATAAATAAATTAATAAGATCCCATCATCAGATCCTGACGTGTTGACAATGGGACAAACTAGAAAGAATACCCTTTCTAACAAAAAAAAACAAATCAGTCCAGCGGTGTTGGAGTAATCATAACATACATAAAAAAAAGTTCCCAACTAATAGAGACCTCGTCCTTTTTTTTAAGTTTGTTAAAAATGAAAGTTAAAATAATATTTATTATTTTATTATATCTGTAGTTAAGAGGTAGGTAGTTCATTGCGAACACTACATTTTGAGATTAAAATATTATTATTGTAATGTAAAAAACACATAAAGCATGCACCTAATAAAATAAAATAAAAATAAAATGTTCATATCAGCCGAAAGACATCAATCTCATGGACAACGTAAATATAGGACCCATTTCAAGAAAATTTATTTGTGGTCGTCAATGTCAAGTGATTTGTAACAGGACAGATTGTCTTTGGATCTAAGGTGGGTCACCAAGGGCTACTTTAACGAGTTTAGGTATGGACAACTGGGAATAAAAATTCCCTACTAGGTGCAGACAACTTGGAAGAAAATCCCAGTTATCCGCAGTGTGGACAAAGGGGTGCGGAGAACTGGGAATAGCCGTTCAGAAATCTTTTGACTGTACGTGTAAATCAAAAATATCTCACATTAGCGGGCATAGCCTGCCCGCGGGAGTCCTGCGGGTTGTACCCTGTGACCGCCGGGTGCTGGTACATGTTGCGTGAGGACTGTACCGGCGCCAGCGGGTCCTTACCCTGCGAGCCGCCTGGCACGCCCCCCGCCGCTAGCGCTTGGTTGTTCCTGCGAAGCAAAACAATATTACCGTTCTGTTTAAGACTAGTCCATCTGCACTGATAGTCTGTAGACTAGACTGAATAACTGCTGCACGACTTGGCAGTGATGTAGCCGGGCAACATCTGTGAGTCCATATAATCTGCCGTAATACAAAAGAAAGCAGTTTACTACATAGTAATAGTATAAGCATTTTAAATTGAATGTGGTTACCAGTATACATTGCTTCGACCATTACATTACAGTTAGCCGCTTCCTTTGGTATTACAGCAGATATTTCAATGAAGATGGGTACTGCATATGAATATCGCACGCACTGCTGCTCAACCTCCAAATCAGGGAGCAACCTAAGTCAAAACTGTAAAGTGGAAACTTTTGTATAAGTATTTTCATATAAAAACTAATGCGATTTTGCTGCCATGCAAGACACATTTAAATAATCCAGATAATCTTAGCAGCAAAATGTGCAGAGTTTAGCAAAAACAACCAACACCGAAGCCCCATGCATCACACGTTGGATTTCTTCTGGACCACAGCTATCGTCGAGTGGAGTCATGCTGCAGCTGTTTTGACACTTGCCTATGGTTGTTGTTCTTTTGCGAACGTCCGTTCTCGGTAGGTTTGAGCCGCGATCTAAGTTCAGACGAGTTTCCATTTTCGGCGGGCGTAGTCGTAGCAACGGTTCCTACCCTCGCTGAAGATCGTGTTTTAACCATTGTTGATGAGCGACCATCTCATGTCAACTGAAATTCAGCTGTCCCAAAGGACACAGATCTATCAGAAATCAACTACACAAGCCGAGGGAATTTTCTGGAAAATTTCTTCTGAAACTAACTGCACGGCCGTCTTCTTATTTCTCTTACGCTAAACACCGAATTTAGATGAAAGGGATAGGGCTCTAGTGACATCTGCAATTGAATAATTACGTTTAGTCATCAATGGTTAAAACATGTCTTACAGCTTTAAAAAACGACTAGATAAACCGCAATTAAGTCTTCTAACGATGTTATACGATAATTTAGAGCAATGTTGATGGTCCGTTTTGTTTATTTTGATAAATTATTCCACTGCAGCTGTGAAGAAGCTTGCTAAGGAGAGAAAGAACATTAGAAGCTTCATAACATGACTGGAATGGTGTCAGGAAGGCTGGAGCTAAGGGTAAGAGAAATAAGATGACTGTCTTGTCAATGAAATTTTCCAGAAAATATTGAATATGATCATGTTGCTCTAATAGCGGCTCAAACTGCAACATGGGTGTCAGTTCTCACACATACGAATATTTTTATTAGCAACAGAACAAAACGGTATGTCATAGTGTGAGCCAGCCCATGTCCACATAAACATGTGATAAGAGCAAGTAACAGACAGGCACCCATCGCAAAACTAAAAAAATATCTGCCGATGCACATGGTTGCATCTCTTTTTATTATAATAGGTACTTAATCAATCTCAAAAATTTTGTTAATCAGAAGATTTAATTATTAATTTCTTTAAAAACAAGTTTATAAAAATGTATACTTTTAAACAACCACCACCAGACCAGTATTATATTTTTTATATCTGACCTGCTTTTAAAATGCGCTAATACTTAGCTAATTTTGATAAAGAAGTTATATACACAACATCCATACATACAAATTTTAATGGCATTGGATTAGTCAAATATTAATAAAAAAGAAAGTTAGATGTATGATAATTAAATGAAACATTGCTTTTTATCATCTTTTTAATTTACCAACTGCAGTATCAAATGTCAAATCTATAAAAATCAAAAATATTTATGATGTTGACTGTACATACATAAAAGATCACTTGGCTAAATGTTTTAAAACATTCCTATTATTATTTGGCATTTTATTATTCTGCAAAATATATTACATACTTATTAGGTAGGTACATAGAGTACATAGGATTATTTATAACACATTTAATGCTAGGTGGGATTTGTTTGACAAAATGCTGCAGCAAGAAGTATTTTTTTGTGAAACACAAATATGTAAAATGATAGTGCCGAATGATAGGTAATTTGTGAGGCAAGAACTACAATATCTTTTAGTAGGATGTGTTAGAAAACTTCCAATTGAATAGTTTGCCATCAATTATTTAGGAGATTATCTTTATATCCAAAATAAAATGTCACCTAAATTCCAAGATAGGTTAGGTATTTTCATTATGATGTTGTTCAAAATGCCTAAATTGGTTACTTGGCTCAGCCATCACGTGAATCAGAATGAGGTTCTACTAATAATGGGTCATACACAGATTTAGGTTACCGTCTTTCCTGTGGACAAACCCGAAGTTAACGTTTTAAAGGCCTAACTTTCTGTTTGAACCCACATCCTCATAAACGGCGTCAGGTCTACTTTAGTCCTAACAAATAAAAACATAACTTATATGCACACAAGCCTTTAACTATTAACCACAGGAGAGACAACTTTTGTTTTTGCAAGTGTGTAATGACCCTAATAGAAGTTATGGTACAAATGTACCTACATATTAATAGATGCAATGTGTATAAATGTCCTTTAATGTTATAAATAATATCCTTATTGTGGCACTTCCATTGGCTGCTATTTGAAAAATATATTAGTTGAAACTATTTTATTTGGAATATCAAAATTTAAAATGCTTTTAGGAAATAGGTACTACCACTATAAAGTGAGATTAAACAATATTGTAAAAGCATGTCTAATGGAAAAGTAAAACAAAACTAGGTACCGCTAGTTGAATAACATGTTCAAAATATTATATGTAACGTAATCTATGATTTGATAAAACAATTTAAGCTTTCATATGCCAAGTAAAAATTAAAAACCAATGTAGATATTAAAATTAAGATACTAAAACATGTCTAAAAAGTTGTTCCCGATACTTTACTAGGCATATGGGGAGTTAACCCCTAGTAAGCTTAGGCATGGATCCGTGCTCAAAATTTGGATATCTTTTTTAAGCTTAATTTTGTGGACTATATCGTAATCAGAAGAGACTAGACCTTGGTACTTTTTTGACCTCCCGCATACGAGGGGTTAATCAACAAGTCTATGTGATTAGTAAACAAGTCAAGGAGTAATAACCATAGAATCTAGTCCATATATTGAGCTAACAAAAAATCCATAAGTACAAGTTTAATTACTCATTGGCGACCATCTACTACGAAAAACTGTTTGTTTGTCTATACTCACTCAAATGAAAACACTCAAATTATTCGCAACTTTTTAATGGTTAGTTTAGTGGAAAATCAAGATCAAATTCTCTCAAATATGTGCTAAGGTTGCAGCGTCATCACGCTATAAAACCTAAGTAAGATCTACTAATAAATTAAAAATAATAAACTGTGCTAACTTGCTACGGCGAGAAAGCCGGTCGCAAACTAAGGGACCTATAACGAACGAAGTTGAATTAGATCCTCAGATATATGAGTATTATCAACTTTTCTTATTTTTTTTCAGTATGTACTGACCCTAATTATTGTTCACGTTGCCCCTGCGAAGTGCATCAAGCACATTCTGTCGTAAACACACGAAAATATCAATAGGACCGACCTTCATAACCAATAAAACAGTAAAATAGAATACGCCTTGTTAGTAACTAAATAAACAAACAATGTGATATTTTATAAAAGCAAGTTTTTAGGAAAAAACGTTTACGGAACCCAAACAATATGGATGTCAGGTGTTTAAAATAAAATTACTCACCATGATATCGCGTTACCGTAATCGTAATATCTACTCATATTAACTATAAGTTAGAGAAATTACACTGACATTTAGTTACACTTAATTATACTATTTACGGATATCTTACAAAACGCCACACAATTTGACGCCTGCTGCATTATTCAGCCGCCACGTTGGACATAGACTAATATTTTACTTTTTATGTTACATGTATTTGTGCATTTACTTCCTAGATATGGGCCGTTCGTATTCAAAACATTTGTAAAGTAAGTGATTCAAAATTATTTTTCGTATATTATAAATCCATGGTTAACATTTTTAACGAGTATTATGACAATCAAACTGGTCAGATAGCTATAAATTATTTTCTAAGCAGTATTATGTTCTTGGGTATCTATTATAAAGCTACCACACATGTTTAATACCACAAGCAAGATAGATAAATAGTGCATCACTTCCGGATCCTTTTTGCTAGGGTTGTCCCAAAGGCAGAATTTACGTTCGGATACATCAAGAGCTTATATAAGATACACTTTCATTAATCAGTCACTGACGAGAGGGACGCCGCAATACGTTAGATACGAATGGAGATATCTCCATCTAATTCCAAGGTATTCGTGCGTCCCTCTTGTCAATGTCTTATTCAGGAAGGTGTAATAAGCTCTTTAGTATAAACTAAAATATAAACTCAAAATAGTAAAAATAAGGGACCGTAGAGTGACACTTTGCCTTAAGCTTAAAGGGACTTACGAACTTAACATAACGTTTCACAATTAAGGGCTCACAGTTTTGGACCGAAAAACTGTGAGGCTAAAACAACACTGAAAATGACTCTTACAAAAGGATTTTTTGGCGGTTCGCGTGTCATGTGACCGGTGCCATTGTCTATAGTGCGACTGTTCACTAAGATAATGTGGTAATCAGCTCCTCTGCTCCTAGGGAAGCACTTGCCTGGGTAGCCTTACCTACAGATATTTGGCGTTTTTATTAATATCAAGTTCAGCCAACTCAACAGTTCCTAGTAAGCCTCGGAATAGAACAAGAAAAAAGTAATTTCCCTATTTTAATTTTAATTATTATATCTATCTAGTGGACCGTGTTTTCGAATTATGCATCCAACAACCCAGCACTAAGGAAACCAAGCTGGTATGGCGGCCATGGCGGTTATGTTGAGTAGTGATCGATGCTATAGATATTTAGGTAATTAATAGTAATGATATGAAACAGCTTGAATAGACTTCAAATATTTTTTCAACATTTTACTTGGTTAGTTAAAGTTCATATGCGACTTAACTACTGAGTCATCTTATTTCAACACACTCTTTGATTACATTAAGAGGAAGCGCAAGCTAGTTTGTTTGATTTACGTCATAACCGGTTCCTAACTTAGGCGGTTGTGGTACTTACTCGATACGTTATCGATATATCGATATGCGTGTGATGTATTAATATCATCGGCAACTTAAGAGTTTGTCGATGGTTATATCAATATCTTTAACATAGAATAATATTTAAACAACTAACTCAAATTCTTTTCGGAGTTTTGTTTAATATTATTTTTAAAGTTTAACTAATGTTAATGCCGATTTCTTTTCAAAGAGCTCAATTTTCGTCTAATTTGTTTAAACCTTAAGAATGTTGAATTTGAAAAATACAAAAATAGATTTTTGTGAAATGCTCGAAGACACGCTCCACTACAAAGAAAAAACTGTACATTAAGGTACACATTCGAGCAACGTCACATTAAGTGAACAAATGGTTAAAGTGCGTCTTTGTTAATTGGAATCATCATTATTACCTTATCTTATCTTATAAACAGCTCTCTCAGGCTCGGCACACGACACCCTATGACCCTTAAAGGGTCTTTAGTGCCCTTCGCACACTCAGCTAGCAAAATGTGCATATCCTCAAGATGCTTCTCTATGACGGTATTAGAGCATGGTCACTACAGAAAGCACTCAGTTAGCCACTGGCATGGTGCTCGAACTCGGTACCTTCCGATCTCTAGTCGACAAGCCATGGTTCTCTGCCTTTTGGCACAAATATGTTTGGCCGAATGTGTACCTAGTTTTCCAACCGTTTCATTTGCCAACCCGCTTCTATTTCTGAAACTGTTAATATTTTAGGATTTTTATAAAAACGAACCTTACGGGACCTATCTACAATTACAGAAAAAAAAGTGGGTTGGTAGGTAAATGAAACAGTTGGGAAACGATACATTCGGCTAAACATATTTCGGCCAAAAGGCAAAATATACCTACCTAGTCGGTTACTAAGTTCTGTTACTAAGTTTGAGGCAAATAAAACTAAATTATGTTTATTTTTTAATTTCAATATGTATAAAAATTAAAAGCTTAATTAATGTAAATTTTAAAGAACAAATAATCATTCTTGTTAATTGCCGCAATTTCCGACACGATCTTTTAACATTCACAGCCGGCGTCGATGAAATTACGCATGACTTCTCTGTAAATTTCACTTTTTGAAAACGCCTAAACGTTAGTCTTTATTTACCAAAGAACTTTTTTTTTATAATATTTTAAAACTTCCTATCTCTGTTTATATTTAGAGACTAAAGTTATATTTCTCAACATGACGTAATTCCAGCTTATGAGCCAAGAGATTTGGTGTGTTTTCGTATTTCTGCAAAATCATGTGAAATCGTAAAGTTGATTTAATGAGACATCAAGATTGACCGATTTACAAGCGGATCTTTAGTTACTTGGAATATTTTTGTATCAGAATTCAAAGCTACAAGTCTATTCAATATGTCACGCAAATTTGAACTCTCTACAAGAACTCTTACAAAAGTTGCCGCCGTTATCAGTATCATCGACGTGCGTGATTTGAACTATGATTTTCTCGTCCGAAATGAGAATACTTCAAGCTCGTACATCAAATAATTGCAATAGTTAAAAATACATTATTTTTATTTTTATTCTATATAAATCAATGTTTTGATTAATATACAGGTTTATGCAAAACTCCTTTAATTATTTTTTTAAATTGTAATTAATCTCAGTAACAGAACTTAGTAACCGACTAGGTAGTCCATTCGCTTAGATAGTGTCGCTACACTCACACGTACTTGTGGTTATTTTTAGAAAATACGAATATATTTCGATGTAAACTGCCAAATTCAGTTGCCGGTGTTACGCCTCAAGTGAATATGGCAGTTGACTTCGAATTTTATTCCTATTTTATTTATTACAATAACCACAAGTACGTGCGAGTGTAGCGACACTATCTAAGCGAATGGACTATACCCTGAATATATATACCAAATTTAACGCATCACAATTGGCGCGCTTGTACCGAATAACATATTAATAATTTCGCACGTTAATTAGTTTTACGATTTGGTAATTTTCTAAAATATTTAATGTTGAATTTAATAAATAAAATATGAAAATAAACATTATTATGCAACTGCTGTTTTAATTTTATAATTTCCATATTAAAAATTGCATAATATGTGACCAGGGGGACACGGCGTTTTACAAATGTGTCTACCTGTGACCAGAGTAGTTACCAAAAACCACTATTCGAAACTTCGGGTGAGATAGGCATGCCTTCAAGAAAAGAGCTTACCTACATTTAAAGATAAAGAGATAAAGATAATGATTTGTTTGACGTTACGAGTATATCTCAATGTGTGTTTAAACGACAAACATTCTAAACATCTAAACCTCTAGATCCTCACCTTAAACATTGTAGCTGGGTAAAAACCAAAATAAATGTCCAGTTAAAGAAGAGTTGTCACCGTAACGAAACTGTCGATTAACGTCAAACACATACATTTTTGTACTTAACGAAATTGTATGTTAGACATCATTAAAGTGACATTCAAATAGCGTCTTTATGTACATTTATTTTGGTTTTTACCCAGCTGTACATTACAGTTATAGAGTATTCTTTATGTTATCACAGTAAATCTTAGATAGTACCCTTTTTTTGCAATCTCTCCATGCAGTGCAAGTTGACCTAGGCTGAGCTTTAATTCTAGGCCGTGATTCTAGGAGGTAAAAACCATATCGTCTTTGACCAATTATCAACGTTTTGATAGCTCTCTTATTTAGTTGACAGTAATGGCGGCCGAGTTGAAACCAATAAACCAATATAAGTGAAAAAATTAAGTAATGACCTCTTGCATGTAGTTGTTAACACATGTATAGACCGTTCGACATTCTATATTTGAAATTTGACGTAAATTCCATATTCGTTTTGTTCACAACTACATGCAAGAGGTCATTTACTTAAGTTTTTCACCTATACGACAATAGGTATAGGTAAACAACTTACGTAAAGCTCCTCTTGCATGTAGTTGTGTACAAAACTTATATGGAATCTACGTCAAATTTCAAATATAGAATGTCAAACGGTCTATACAGAAGTGTTACAACTACATGCAAGAGGAGCTTTACTTAAGTTTTTTACCTATACCTACTATTAACAGGTCAAAGACGATATGGTTTTTACCGCCTAGAATAGCTCAGGCAATTTGTCACACCTTTTTACACGACTGCCCAAAAAAAGGAGTGTAATGTTTTCAGGGTTCATGTATGTATGTACGATTCTTTATTCCACCATAACTTCTAAACGCCTGAGCCGATTTAGATGTGTGTGGTATCGTTAGAATCCTTTCACCATCCCGGGTGACATAGGTAACCTGAACTTATACACTTGAAATAACAACAATGTCAATATGTCAATTATTAACATACGAGTATAAAAAATGCAACGGGTTAGTAATTTTACTAATCCATAATATACATGGATATATATGGGTTAGTAAAATGACTAAATAATAAATTAGTAAGTAGTATGGAGTCCTAGACAATAAATATTCGTTTCTACATAAAATTTGTCGTTATGCAATCACGACGTTTTGCTACCTAGACGATTTAAAATCAAGACCTTATACTGGGGTCCTAGTGAAATAATAAGTCTTCCGAAGATCAAGTGAAAAAGGGTTTAAGTCTAGTATACTCCGTTCATGTATATACCCTTTTTTATTACGGGTTAAGTCGACTTGTACCCTTTTTCACTAGGACCCCAGTCTATCCCGACACTTTGCACAATGAGTCATGATACAACTAAGGCCATGTACAATTTAGATCTACTACTATTTTGTCATTTTACAACCATGACATGATGCCTAGTTAGGCATTACTTACAACCGACATTTTTCTTATAATAGGGCATTGTACAAAAAAGGCGTTTTGCTTACAGTCGTTTCGTACTCTAGTCCTTACCAGCCTAACCCGGTTTTTAAAGCTTGCTTTTCATTTAGTTATTATTATTATTTATATTTGTAGGTACCTAATTGACTAGGTATACTCACGGTAAGAAAAGGTTCGTCACTTTTCGACTCTATTTCAACGCTGTTAAGGTCCAAAAGCGACGAACCTTTTCTTACCGTGACTATACCATAATTAAATAATTTTACGTTTTGTTAGTGGTTGTTGCCAACCGTACTATAATATACATATAGTATTGTACTATATTTTGACTCTGTGTACTATATACTATTGAAGAAATATATAGTACGCAAAAATACTATATTTCGGTCAGTCCTTATACATTTGCGGTTTGGATTGGCCATTTCAACCTGATTTTAAGCACCAATGTAGTTGGAATGGACTAATAGGCTTTTTTCAGCTTAGATAGTTGCCCCAATAGCAGGCAGAATGTCGGTAAATAGTAAATATTGTGCATTATATTTAATGAATAAATTTACACACTTTAAAAAAAAGTTTTTCTTCAAAGTACTATATTTTCTTTCTGTGTACTATATTTTTTATACCTTAGGCTGGCAAATACTATATTTGCCCAAGAAATAGTTGGCAACCCTAGTCCGGATCGGGACCACCATCTTATCCTTTAATCTACCCTCGGGCAGCAGTGTTCACAATGTTGTGTTCCAGTGTGGGGATATAGGCCAGTCTATAACAACACAAAAAAAGGCAAACATCGCAAACCCGCATGCACAGACCTTAATCTAGATCTTAGAATCTTAGATTAAGGTCTGTGCCCGCATGTGACTACGATTTTTTTATATGTCGTTAGGTCTGTTGAGAGTATTTGATGATTTAATGAAAACCCTGTGCTGCCCCCATGAGCTCGAAAAACTGCGAATTTTGGCACTTTTTTCTTTTTTCGTAAAAACTTCTCTAAGGAAGCATTTTTCAAGTATCTCTGTTTATACTTTAATGGGCAACGTGCGCAGAGCCCGCTCTTCAGAAAACGAGGTTGCTTAGGGTCGTGCACTTGCAGAAAGGCTGGGCTCAGGTCCTATTTTCCTTTTGCCACGGGTGAAATTGCAAACAAAGTACTTGATAAACGCTTCCTTATGGTAATTTTTTCGAAAAAACTGAAGCAAGTGCCAAAATTACGCAGTTTTTCGAGCACCATGAGGGTAGCACAGGGTTTTCAGGGTTACAAACTTGGATGTGAACTACTCTCAAGGGAAGGGGTTTTTTTTTTATGCAATAAGGTCCACTAACCTAAATTTTAAATCAGATTTTCAAAGTTTTTTTGATATTCCTCAAAAACTGTAAATAATAAACACTTAATTTCATTTTTCCCATAAAATATAAGTAATTATGTAGGTATACCTACGCCAAGATTTTTTCAGGTTTTTTGATTAATAAACTTTTAAATAAATTAAAAAACGACCCGTGTTTTCAAAAATATTGTACACAATTAAAGGCTTCTTGAAAACAAAGTCGCGATCGCGTCTTTTGTGTAACGGAAATTAGTCATACAAACTATATGGGTAACTTTCGATACACGAAGGAATCAATTAAGTTTTGTTTTTTGAAAACGGTACACCAACTAAAATCAATGAAGAATTAGTTCATACTCGTTGTTCTTTGAGATAGTTTTTGTGGAGTAACGGCTTCGGAACCCTACACTGAGCGTGGTCAGACATAGTATATGCTCTTGCCCGGTTTTTTTCGTTGTCTTGTTTTTTTTTCTCGTTTTTTTAGCATCTTGATCATTTTAATTTATTTCACTACCTACTACTTTACTTGGTGTACAGTCGAGTTCATAAATATGTATAGATACACTTAAGTACCTTGTCACTTTAATCGCTGTGATAATTCGTATATATGGCAGTTTTAACATGACTTTAAAATAGACAAGGTAAGTACTAAAGTGTATACATATTTGTGAACTCGACTGTACTTATTAACCAATGTTTGCATGACACAATTAAATTGGTACGATCACGGGCTTTCACTGATGACCCAGTATAGAACCTTGTCGCATAAACCAAAGATTAATTCCTATGTAATTTCTATCTCGTCTCTTGACGCTGTCATCATGACAAGGTTCTATGGTGAATCCACATTTTAGGTCCTTGATGGTACAGCATACCCTATCATACATTAGAGCAGATTTTGGAATAGTTTGTATAAAATAACGTAACGTTACACTACGTTATAATAACTATTTACGATGGCCTCGAAAGTTGGATTACGGAGGTCTATTATAAATAAATCTGGGGTCCTAGTGAAAAAGGGTACAAGTCGACTTAACTCGTAATAAAAAAGGGTATATACATGAACGGAGTATACTAGACTTAAACCCTTTTTCACTTTATCTTGAGAAGACTTTTTTTCACTAGGACCCCAGTATTATTATTGGGGGGTTGAGATGGGCCTTGTGTGCCGCTTTGAAAATTGCTTATATTTTGTGGCAGCCTTTAGTTTAGAGCTCACCGCAAAGGCCCGTTGCGTCCAAGAATTTCCAGATGCTTTGGGCAGTGACTACGGAGGTCTACGTATTCTTTCTTTTACTAAAAACGGGTAATGTTTTAACGGTTCTTACTATTCGACTACCCATAAAACAAAAATCATAGCTAAGTATCTTACTAGTAGTCTTACTTACCACAAGCACAATCGTAGTGGAATATAGTAGTCCAGTCTGTAGGGGTTAGGTTAGGTTAGGTTAGGTTACTTTTTTTATGTGAAAGAAAAGGAAGGCAGACGAAATAAAGCCAATAGAGCCAATGGGAATGGACCCAACAATTAAATAGACCACTTTTCCTTAGGTACATAATACCTAAGTGATGAACGCTCCGTTTACGATGCCTATGCCTTATCCAATCCAAAACAATGACTTTATTTTCGACTAGCTGTTCCCGTGCCCACTTCGCTGGGCAAAAAACGTTTTTTTGGGTTAATATATGGCCTATGACACTCACAAATAACGTGGTTTTCTATTGGGAAAAGAATTGTCAAAATCGGTTCAGTAGATCCAGAGATTACCCCTTATTACAACGTTACAAACTTTACCTCTTTGTAATATTAGTATAGATATAGATATAGACTAGTTGTTCCCGTGCCCACTTCGTTGGACAATAAACATTTTTTGGGTTAATACCTATGACACAAATAACGTGGCTTTCTATTGGTAAAAGAATTTTCAAAATCGGTTCAGAAAATCCAGAGATTACCCCTTACAACGTTTCCAGTATCGTCAAGCTCGTAGAGTGGACAACTCCCGGGAAGGCGGGGACGATAAAATGAAAACAGTTATTTAAAAAAAAACACGTATATATATCAGTTAAATGTGTAAAAGTATCTCTCAGAACAACGCTAGATGCAGGTGTAGGGGTTTTGCGTGCACCACGCGGACCAGAGGGGGGGCGCTTGGAACCCGCGCTTGAGCGCGCGCGCGCGGTGCACGTCGAGGCGCTCGTGCACCGCGCGCGTGGCGCCCTCCGCCTGGTCCGACCACAGGCGCTCCGCCAGCGCCGCCGCGCGCGTCCACACGCGCGCCGCCAGCTCCGGGCCCAGGCGCCCCGCCCACACCGTGCCCTCCCCGCCCACCATGTCCGCCGAGTCGTGCGCCCACGGCCGGTGCTCGTACACGCGCTGCCACGAGTTATACGGCGCCCCAGCCCCGTTCTCGTACCACGCCCCCAACCCGTCGTTGAAGTCCCAAGCGTCCTCGTTCGAAACCACCGTCCGCAACCCGATCACCAGCTTCTGCACCCAGCCCGCACTCCTCGTCTGCAGCCCGATGTGAGGGACGTACTTCTTCAGATTGGTTTTGATATTGTCGCTCAGATTCGAAGCCCACAACATCACCAAATTGGGCAGTTGGTTTTTATTGACGACGCGCAACCTCTCCAAAGCCGTCCGCGTGAATTCCACCCATAGGTGCATGAAGTTAGAATTGTTAAAGTGCCGCTTCCAGCACTGCTCGGAGACATCGTCGCCTCCGAGGTGGAAGAGGTCGTCGACGCCGGTCAGCTCTATTATTTCGCCGTAGATCTGCTCCAGAAGCGTGTACACGTGTTCGTTGTTGGGGTTGAGTTGTCCGCAGGGCGGGTCGTCGCAGTACTGGCTCCAAGGCTCGGCATCGATGCAATGTGCTAGATCGCCGAGCCCGGCGGCGGGCCCCCAGCCCCAGGCGCGGCCCACGTGCGCCGGCGTGTCCACCTCCAGCAGCACGCGCACACCGCGCAGCCGCGCGCGCTGCACCACCGCGCGCACCTCGCTCGGCAGGTACACGGCGCCCGAGCTGTATGCGCCGTAAGAAGCGAGTTGCGGCGCGAAAGGCATGACCAAGGGAAACGCTTGCGCGTCGGTTATGTGCCAGTGCAGTGTGTTCAGTTTGTTCGCACCCATGACGTCCACGGTGCGCAGCAGTTCGCTGACGGGGAAGAAGTTTTTAGCCGTGTCCACCAATAGGCCGCGGTACGAGAAGCGTGGTTTGTCCATCACCGCCGCCGCCTTCAGCGCCACCAGCGAGCCCGCTTGCTGATCAGCCCACACGAGCTGCGAGAAAGTCTCGAGCGCGTGACGCGCACCACAGAAAGACCTCGCTTTTATCTCTACAGACAAATAGCGACCCATATTTTTCGCTCGCTTGATGGTAAGTTGGTAGCGTTCGTCAGTGTCAACTCGCATGCGGGGATCATCAGATCCGTTGATGGAAATGCGGACGACGACGTTGAACCAGTCTTGGTGGGTTCGTACTGCGGGTTCCTGCTTGTACATGTCGTCGCGCATAAGATGGAACGCTTGGCAGATATGTTCGTGCACAATTTTGGAAGGGGTACCGGCAATGATCAGAGTGAAGAGGTCAGTGCGTACGGGTACGGCTGCGGTGGATAGCGACACGGAACCCGTGGGCTGCGGCCAGAGCTGCATGGTAGCACAAAGCATGTTGCACGTCATCAGCGACTGCGGCTTGCTCTCAGCCGTCGGCTTCGAGGGTCTGCACGTGTCGTCAACACACTCCCACGTCCACAAAGGATACTGGTGTCTGTTACCAAAGACGAACTGCACTTCACTGGAGTTAACCTGCCTCCTCCAACTCTCAATATCAAAGTACCCCATTGAAAATGATCTTGTGATTGTTGCCAATCTTAGTACCAATAAAACTATAAACGTATTTGAACATTGTGAGAAGTCTTGCATTTCTGCACATTACAAATGTCATTTTATTCCATAATTTCAATGAGAAACTAAAAACTTTAAGTTTAAGTTAATTTAAAAGGGAAAATCTCTGAACTCCTAAAGTATCTCATTTGTGGCATGTTTTTGTGAATGACAGATGACATGTTTCATAAACTAAAAGTAATTGAATTTTCTTCAAAGCTTCACGCAAGCTCCACCCACTCCACGGTGACCCATCATGGGCAATCATGGGCTTAGAGATGGCTTAGAGCGAGTAACATACAAGAATATGTTGCTTGCTCTAAGGTGTAAATACGTGTCTTACGCCCATGATGGGCCATTGTGCAGGGGGCTTTTTCACATTCTATCCGTGTCAAGTCTACGGTTATTTATTTGAGGAAACAAGCACCGCCGAACAAAGACCTCAACAAAGACACACCTCATGAACTCCTATTATTATGTACCGTTGGCAAAATAAGAGTTTAACGTGGTGCAAGGGGCACGTTTTATAAAGCTACAAGTTACAATTTTACAGGTCTAAACTGGCAACACTGCTCAAATGGTTGGTCGTCATTAGTCCAGGTTGTGTCAAATGGAAACTTGTAACCTGTAAATTGTAATTTATAGCTTTATAAAACAGGCCCCAGGTGGAACTACAATATTCTAGATTGGCAATCATCAATCATAGGTACCTAGAGTGCTACCATTTTCTTAATAGCGATCGGCAATCTTCGTTTTTCGATGACACACGAGTGACAAATACACCGTCAGTTGCGAGTGCAAGCGTGATAGCGATAGCTATTAAGAAGCTGGGAATACTTTATTACACACTAAAATAGGTTGTGACTGTTCGTTTATAGAATTTGTAAGTAGGTAATAAATATTTGGGGCTGCTAGTGGATAGTAACTTTAACTTTAAATTCCACATCGAGGAACTCTGTAAGAAACTTAGAATAGTACTAGGCCAGTTTTACCAACTTAGAGCAGCTGTAAGTAGAAAGGTGTTATTAGTAGTATATTATCATGGAATTAGTAAGTACTTACTAATTCCTGGATAACAGTTTGGCGAGCATGTAATTAATTAAAAACGCATGTACCTTTTTTGAAAAATAAACAAAATAAAAACTCGAAAAGACTTTCCGAAATACACAGACGACGTGTACATGGTGCTTTCGCACTGTCCTGGCCCATCTTCGCGTAGAAATCCTGCTCGAGGAAGAGACATCCATTCTCAAATAAATGTTTTAAAAAACCAAAAACCGCCTTCAAAAACACAGAAAAACTTCATTTCAAATGGTAGGTCAAAATAGGTACCGTTAAGTCCCAGAGTGATGTGCCGGCGGTAAGTTACTCCTTACCAGTATAATACCATTTGGTAAAATACCAATGTTACCGGTAATATTACCAGAAGCGGACATAGAAATCGCTTTTCTCTGTTTTGTTTTCTTTATTCAGTTTAGTTTATTAATTATAATTAAAAAGTTAATATACTCTTACTATGACTTGTTTCTGTAACTCATTGGATCTTCTGTCTCTTTTACTCATTGCATTGTAATTTGTACCTTGTCAGTTCGGCAATGTCACGCGTGCAGAACTGATTAGAGGAACCCGTAGTGTTCGGCGTGCGCGTGATCTCCGGAGCGCTAACACCCATACGCACGCCTCATTGAGCAGGCCATAGAGCAAAACCGAGGGTCCAAAGTATTCACTCAGCAGCTTGGAAGGAGCCACCTGACGAAGCTCACAACACATGAGGACAGGACCGTGTTGTCAAAGCCGGAGATTTCTGCTGAGATCGAGGACTTCTATGGCCGACTTTACGCCGCACATGTCCCTCAGCCGCAGCTACCCTAACACGCCACGCCACTATACCGACTAAACTAAACTATAGCGAGAATGAGATCGTGTTGGCATAAGGCAGCTTAAAAATGGAAAAACTCCCGTTGAAGAAGGAGCTTCGGAACCTATTTAATTCCATCATTCATTGTGGGAAAACTCCAAAGGCGTGGCATGGGGCAATAGTGGTACTGTTCTTTAAGAAGGGAGACTAAACTCTTCTTAAAAACTACAGTCCCATTTCTCTCCTAAGCCATGTCTATAAGCTCTTCTCCAAGGTAAGATTGCCCCGTCTTGAGATTGCCATCGTAAGATTGCCATCATAAGATTGGACAGTCTTGAGATTGCCATCATAAGATTGGACAGTCTTGAGATTGTCATCGTAAGATTGCAGTCTTGAGATTGCCATAGTAAGATTGCAGTCTTGAGATTGCCATAGTAAGATTCCACAGTCTTGAGATTGCCATCGTAAGATTGCACAGTCTTGAGATTGCCATCGTAAGATTGTAATCTTAAGATAGCCATCGTAAGATTGCAGTCTTGAGATTGCCATCGTAAGGTGGTAGTCTTGAGATTGCCATCGTAAGATTACAGTAATGAAAGTACTTTAATATTTACAGTGATGTATTTTTTTATTTCATTACATATGTTTGAGAAAAGCACTAAACATACCTCGCCGTGAAAAGGGGTGGCCAGCCTGGTAACTATACGGCCTCGCTTCGCTCGGCCGTCTATATGAACTCGTCCGGCAACCTCCTACTTCCCGGCCTCTATAGTAATGTACTATTAATAAAGTATATTTTTATTAATTGTTGTTAAAACAACAACAACAAGAAGTAAGTATAAAATAAATTTTATACTTACTTCGGTATCCGGTTTCACCTGATATTATAAATATGTATGAAGTATAAATATGAGAGAGTAATATTCTCGGTAACATTGGTAATATACTAAACTACTGAAGCCATCTGATCATTATTAGTTTAAAAGGGTCCATCTGATGCTAAAATAGTATAAACATGTATAAAAACATATGGTTATATATACGAAATTTGAATGTTACTGTATATTACCGCTTTTTGGTAATGTTTCTGGTAGCGTTACTGGTAAAATACCCTCTTGGAGTAAGTTACTGGTAACGGCACATCACTCAGATAGACGGGCAAAGCGACCTTATTCGCCCGTGTGTCACCTAGTTACATCGCCGAGTGCGCGAACTATACTGTGAACACAATTGTGAACACTGTGAATGTGGAGCCTTGGAGAGATCACGCGCAATTCGCGCCGCGATTCACGCGCAATTCGCGGGTGCAAATTGCGTGTGAATGTATGTAGAGCGCGGATCGTAGCAGGTGGAAAGACGTGGTCTCTGCCTGCCCCTCTGGGAAACAGAGGCCCTACTTTGAAATTCGAAGTTCGAAGTTACGTTAGCTCCATCCCTGTCACTCGTCATTCGAGACTAAATCGAGAGAAAGGGATGAAGCTATCGTAACTTCGAACTTCGAATTTCAAAGTAGGGCCTCAGGCGTGATTTAATGTATTTATGTATGTATCTATGTAGCATTCTTCGTAAACTATACTTTTTCTCTTGAAACATGCATGACATTTGAAAGTCTACTGTCTATAATCCATTACAGCAGTAAAGTAATAATGGCTAAAAGGTGGAATAGTTGCATTTTGTTAAAATACTTTAATGTGCGTTTGTTATTCCACCTTATTAACATTCCCAAAACATGATTTCGTTCACCGAAGGCGAACTGGATGTCGAGTGGTCTCTGCCTACCCCTCTGGGAAACAGGTGTGATTTAATGTATGTATGTATGTAGCATTCTTCGTAAACTATACTTTTTCTATTGAAACATGCATGACATTTGAAAGTCTACTGTCTATAATCGATGACAGCAGTAAAGTAATAAGTGCTAAAAGGCGGAATAGTTGTATTTTGTTAAAATACTTTAATGTGCGTTTGTTATTCCACCTTATTAACATCCCCAAAACATGATGTCGACCACCGAAGGCGAACTGGATGTCGAGGTGTCTCATGAGCGTGAAGAAGGAGAGGTTAGAACTATTCTTTTACGTACTTTTTGCAAGCACATCTCACGTTAGAAAACGCTTATTTCTTATAGTATTTAAACCTTTTGTTGAATACATAATAAATAGTGTAGTTGGTTGGCATATTCATTGAATTTTATATGAATAAATGCAGCAGTATTTGCACGGGTGACGTTTGTGCGTACTTGGTATTACGCGTCCTTAATTTCGATTTTTTGTTATAAGTTAGAGGATTCTGATGTGGAGGAAGGTACATACATACCGCTGGCTCGGCCGGAGGCCTTCAACCCGCCGTCGTTGGTGAACATGCAGATCCAAGACGAGCAGAGTGACGAAGCCTCGGCGCCGGAGTCGTCGGGCTCCGAGTCGGACGAAGGGCCGCGGCGGCGCCCCAAGCGCACTAAACTGCGCCCTCGGCGCCCCCAAGCACCGCCGCAGCCCGACAGGAAGGACAAATACAATGTCTGGTGTAAAGCATTACAGGCAAGTTCTTTGTGTTTTCCATATTGAGCCAATTGATTAATTCAATTTCAATGTTTGGTCGTAATTCTCTAGAAAATTATTAAAATAAATAAATAAAAATAATAATACATTTATTAAGCAACTACTCATATGAGAAATAATAATAAAAGCAGCATGTATGCGTGCTTTGAAATTACAATTAATAAATAATCAAGACGGGGTGTTCTTTTTATAGTGGTGATTATTATTTATATCTTTAATATTGGAGTAGCTTAGTTCAATTTTAATTTAAATACGTTGTTTTAATTTGTAATTGTATTAATGTTGAATTCTGTAAATATTGTGTTTAATAAATTAACATTGATGAATATGACAGTAAAACTATAATATGTTTTTGAGTTATATTTACTCAGTTTGTTTCTCTAACTTACATTTGAATGACCAGCATAAGGAGTGAGATATTATACAAAGATTCAATACTAGCCCTTCATAGTAATCCCCATGAATTCTCATCTATGGCTTATCGTCAGGTTTCCTTTCTATTAAACCTAGCTCAATCAGTAGCTAATAAATTTTAATAGCTACTTTTTTTTTTTGTATATGGTAGAACTCAGAAGCTGTACATTTAAGTACCTATTCACAGCCTTCCACCAAATTCAAACCTCTCACTCAGTTTAATATGTTACTGACACAAGGTACCTCTGAGTGACAGTACCTACCTATCTCCTACAAATATTTTAAAAATATTTTTTATCTAATAAGAGGACTTATTTTAGGAGGACTTATTAACTGAAGACATGGTCACGTGTGATGTTTCAAAGAAAAGCAGATATGGCGTTGAGTCTTATGATTATACCATTAAATATAGATTAGATAATGACTATAATATTTCTAAGAAAGTTTTTACAAGTAATAATATTGATGATGATGAAAATGATGTCCACTCATCTAAGAAAAGGAGGCACTCAGACCGTTCCAACGTGAAGTTGAGACTGGGGAAGAGGCCTAATGGTGAAGACCACAGCAGTAAGCAGCAGCCTCGGATACTGCCAGACTTAGTCACTACATCAGAAGACTCCGTAGAACTAATCGCCTTGGATATCGCTGAGAAGTTGGCCGAGGAGAAAAAGGATTTAGTAGGTAAGTTATTGTTGATGCTGGTGAAGTGAAAAGAAAATTTACTGACATCTTTTGCATTTATAGACAGAGTATTACTGAGACCGGACACGTAAAATAACACAAAGAGTAAAAGAGAGGCATTTATATGGTAAGCCATATAATAAAGAAGACTGCATCTTTACTTTCTATTTCTCATATTCGTTCTTCAAAGCCGATTTTGTTTGTCACCAGAACTGTTGCCAAACTATG
This sequence comes from Acleris literana, assembly GCA_946894065.1. Lineage (NCBI taxonomy): Eukaryota > Metazoa > Arthropoda > Insecta > Lepidoptera > Tortricidae > Acleris > Acleris literana. The sequence continues at coordinate 14,548,739 of OX335679.1, forward strand.
GAGTGAATTATTGCTTTTAACTATTTTATTGTGTGTTGTTTGTGTTTAGGTTTTGTAGACATCTATGATATGCTCAAAAAGATGAAAACATAACATTTCACTGGTAATCGTTTCTCATGATAAACAACTGCCTTAATAAGGATGCACTTAATGACTGAAGTTTTGTCTGCTAAAGGTGATATGTGATTTGGTGGGGTTGTCTGTATTGCTCTTTCAAAGGGTTTATGCGAGCAGATGTCTAGGTAATACTCTGTCTACGTAAGTAAACTGCTAAATATTGGAAAAAAAAGGAAGGTGGAGCCGTTCAGATATCAGCTCTGAATAGTTATCTATAAGGAGCATTTTCAATTAGACAGTTGAATCAGAATTTGAAAAACAAACACTGCTTTTTTTGCATGTGTACTAACACTTTTCATATTCATCGTTAATATTTCTAGTTATGATACTAATTTTATTTTTATTTATTATCAGGAAGGATTGTGCTAGTGCTGGGCGCGAGTAAGGCTATAGAGATATACAAGGAGACGCAGCGGGTAGAAGCTGAAGGAGGCATGCTGGTCATGGTAAGAAAGATGTTTGGCATACATTGTACATTTATTTTTACTTATTTAGGTACTTAAACTACTATAAAAGGGCGCCAAAGTAGTTTTAAAACGTTGCATTACCTTGAAAAAATTAAATAACGCATTTAGCCCTAGTCAGAATAGTCCAGCCCAGACTTATATGGTTACACATGCCAGTCGGCAGCCGAATTTAAGTTCTTAAATTTTAAATGATACATTTTTCAACTCCAATGTTATATTCTATTATAGAACGGCACCCGTCGACGAACCCCCGGCGGAATATACTTCTTCCTCCTAAAGCGAGATGACGAGGTGTCGCAGGAGATGATCAACCAGATCTTCAACGAGGAGCGCAAGGAAACCGCGCGCCGCATCAAGCGCGCGCGTTCCAAGAGCCGGCAGACTGTCATGGAACAGCTCAAACAGAGTCTAACAGGTTAGTATAATGTCTACATATACTGTTGCAGATGCTAGGTCTTTGTGTAGGGTCAGTCTGAATCATTGGATCTTATCAGCTAAGTAGTAGTTTTCACATTGTTAATTTTTTTTATTAGTTAACTTACATCCATACAGTTTTCGATAATCTCATTAGGTTTACGTGAATTTGTTTAGTTCCGGAGAGGTCATAATTTTACAACACCCGAAAGATGAGAGAAAGAGGCAAAGCTAAAGTGCATTGAAACTTTGCTATATGGGATAAGCCTCCTAGCAGATTTATTGCTGAATCTACTTTTTTACCCGCTCAAATTTTTCAAATGCTATTACGATTTGAAACAGTTTATAAAAGCGATAAAATCTTATAATTTAATATTGCTAATGAAATGTAAATATAAGGGTTGAATAAATGGCTATCGTATTTTATTAACAAAGGGTATCTTAAGGTACCTATGATAAATATATTTTTTTTAAATATGTTTGTAAGATACATGATCATATTGATCATGATCACCTGACCTGTACATTATTTACCAGACAAAATCGTGGAGGTTCAAAAGTTGTTTTACCCATAACTGGTGACCGACAATAGTTGAGCAGTGTTAAGATTGCAATAATTCATGAGACAGAACCCTCTTCCAATGAATTCTACTTAGTGTAAATATAAAAAAACACCAATTGTAACTTCAGATTCCGAGCTACCGTCCCTGCTGTCGCGCGGGGAGCCGGCGGCGGCGGCGGCGCACGGGTCCAACCCGCCGCCGTCGCCGGCCACGGACGCGCGCGAGTGCTCCAGCGACACCGACGCGCCGCCCGAGCCGCGCGCGCCCGCCCGCGCGCTGCGCGACTACGACGACGACGACTACCTGGAGGTCATGTGCAACGACGACATGGACCTGTTCTAACCGGGCCGGCTCCGGTGCCGGGTGTCATTGTGAATAGTGACCTGTCAGCGGTTCGGTCGCTTTCGAGTTTCGGCAGGCTCGACTCGGAAACTGAGGTGCGGTGTCAAAAATTAGTGCGGAAGGTGCTCGAAGTATCTCAAGTTCTCAAAATGTTCTTTTATTGATGTGTATTTAAATACACCTGTCAGGCAGGTGTAGTGTGCTCGATTGACCTGACCGCGACTGTCCCCTAAAGTACGACTCGTACTTCAGTATTGATACGTGGTATAATTATATAATATTCAGGTTGAAAGCTTGTTGGGAAGTCTTACACCTAACGTGAGGTCGCAGTGCTGTTATTTTACTGTGTAATACTGTCTACTGCTATAAACATTGCGGCATAACACATATTTTGTAACAAAAAAAAGACATTATTTATGTATATCGCTGGGGTGGCGTCTCATCCTGGCCAATTTTACGTTGATCCAACTTAAAGGCCCAATATTTGGCACTCAATACAATTGTAAACTACTAACTTGGTTTCTTCACAATCCTGACGATAACTCAATTGAATATTGAAGCAAAATATTACGTTAACTGCAGTGGAGACCCATAAGGCAAGTGCGTGGTGAATCACTGCGACTAGTTGTGTTGTTCCCAACAAAGCTTAAAAGAAGTTTCACTAATCAGAACCTCAGTTAAGTTAATACATTCATTACTAATACTCAACATTGTATACATTTTGTATTCAAATCAAAGTAGTGAATGTGTTAATTAAGATTGTCACTAAATTAAAATATTGACAGTCTTGGTCGATAGATCGTTAATTTATGTCATAAGAAACATCCTAACTTACCTTAGTAGAATATAAACACGGGGAAACACCCTTTGGCTGCCTGAACATTTTAAATTTAAGGCTAACTTAAGGGGCTGTGTGTTTTTAAAAGGAATCACTTTGTTTTTATTCTTGCCACTCAAAAGGGTGTTTATACCCTTATTTAAGTACTGACGATTTAAACATGTAACTTGGACTGAAAATCTGGGCATTTTGTCAACTTTCTTGTAAATTATAATTGCCAAATGTTTCTAAAGATTTTCCCTGGGTGAACCAAAAATAAATGTGTAGAATTTACTAAAATTCGAGTGTAGATGACCAATATTTCGACTGTTGTATTATCCCGCAAAGGACTAGCTAGAACTATATACATCGTCAGTAGTTCTTTCAAGAAGAACAAAGTGATGTTAAGAAACCCTTGATTCTGTTGAATAATATGTAATATATAACGAATGGTGCCCGTATGACTATTTAGTATAAGATGTATAATAGTGTCCCTATATGACATATGGATTGTGGTCATAAGATATAAGATCTTTTCAAAGACTAGTGTTAAACTGAAGCTGGAATATATACAGAGATTAGGTAATTCCAAAATCATATACTACAATGATAAACACTACATTACAAAGGAACTCCAGACCTTTCTTCATTATAGGAAGGTTTTTAACCAAAATTAACTCAGTGGTCAATCCTGCTCAGCAGTCAGCTTTTCTCCTCCTTCCAACTTTAATCCACTACTGGAAGTTGAGGTGGAAGAGTTCTGGAATGAAAAGGTAAACCAACAATCTCATTATGGTCACGGAATACGACTGGATGCGAGAAGCACGGGACTGATTATGGATGATCATGAGTGATCATGTTTCGGCTGACATATTCAGACATATTTATGACTGGAGGTTGGCAGTCAGCTCTGCATACCTTGCTCTTGCTGAACGGAACAGCTCTTCAATGGCAGCAATGCCTGTCCAGATTTTTACGATAAAGAGCCATAACATCTTGAGTCTGCCACCGCCATTTTTTCCCTTTCCGTCAATTTGCCTATCAATACTATTAAGTTTCTAAAAATGTGACACAGACTGGCCATCATCCTTGTTTGGAGTAGTTCGAGGGACTCCTCTTCTCTTCATAGCACCTTTATAATTATGTCATTTGTAACCAGCCTAAGTCTGAAATTTGACGAATAAAGCCTATACTGAAGGAAAGCCTTAGAATTTTAGACCCTTAAAGACATTGTATTTTCCCTTGATGGTTTTATGTTTATGTAAATAAAATGAACTGAAAAAGCTAAAATCAATAAAAAAAATAGTTTTATGATCAGCTGTTTAGTCGTATTGTACAGCTGTTTTAGAAGTGCATAATCGTGAACGCAACGCGTCGATGTTTTTTATTGGTATTGATGGACATCAATCGAAGACAGAAACTTATAAAAGGTGTTCTGAAAAAATGCTTATAGAGGTTTGTCTCAAAAATAATACTGTTTTTAAAATAAATAAACAAATTTCTGCTTAAATGCCACATGGTCTTTGCTACGTTACAGCTAGTGCTACGTAACGCTGTTACAAACAAAATGATAATATTCTTTTTTTTTCTCTGTAAATAATAATGTTAGGCGATGGGCTTGCAACCTGTCACTAATATACACATTGTAAACATCTTAGCTTGATTGTGCAAATTGTGGTTACAGAATCAACAAGTTTTTAGAGTTGTTAGTAATTCCGTGGCTCTGCCTATCCTACCCCACTCTGGGGAATGAAAGCGTGAGTGTATGTATGTGTAATTTTTTTTATTGCGCTTTTGAGACGAACCTTTATAAGCGTGATTTTTTAAGTACACCTTTTCAAAAAAATCCTGATGGCAATGATGTATTACATAGGGTACTTCAATGGCTATGTTGTCATTGTGGTGTTGTTGAATGATGATTGGATTTGTTGACTGACCATAAATAATTGTTAAGATATTGGTCAATCGAGATTGACTTTAATAATTACGAATAATGTAGGGTTGATACATATTTTGCGGATAGAGGTTCTTACTTGCCTTATCTCAAAACTGAAGGAGAGGTTCATACAACAGGTACGAATTATAAAAATGAAAACGGTAGGATTTTACAAATATAATTGATCTCAAAATTAGAAGGAATTGATGAGGCGGGGAATTGAATTGAAAAGTTCATTGACGGCTTGTAATAATTGTCTTTTTTTATTTTCTGAGAGAAAGATATGAAATATAGATATTCCTTAAGAAATGTAAATCACGAAGGTATTGCAACGCAAGTGTTTTTATTTACCTTTAAGAATTGATGTTAGGTATAATATGGAACACTTTAGTTTTAATCAAAAGGAAATGTAATTTCTTTTGATTGCATGCTAAATAAAAGTGATGCAAGTGTTATATTTCGTATATTTCGTTGTTTGTTAGTTTTATTAGGTGTTAAGATACCAGAATGTTTAGTGTCAAACCTGGTGTTGCAGTAATATACCTCTTAGGTGCTTCAGGGTTGTACTTGTTTCACTCGCTCTCATACACTCTTATTAAAAGCGAGTGAGAGATAAGTATAAACCCGAAGCACCTAAGTGCTCACATACTGTACTTTTGTTACCTGTTCGATTTAAGTGTTGGCAGCGAGAGTAAAGTGTAAACGAAGATTCGTGGTGCTCTGAAATAGCCGTCGTCATGGCAACCGTTGGGATCCCGCTAAAATAATCCCAGGGCATCTATTCCATTTTGTTTTAGCCGATTTTATATCGGAATACTATTGTTGCCCTTATAGTACCGTCGTTTTTTTTTTTCATTAGACAGTAGCAAGATAGGCTAAAACGAATTGGAATACATTGGAAAATTAAACTTATTTCGTATCATATTGTAATCTTTATAAATGTAGCCCTGGTGAAAGAGGGTAGAAGTCTTTTGAGGTTCAAGTGAAAAATTGTATATTCTAGTATACTCTGTATGTGACTTTTGCCCTTTTATTTTTACAAGCCAAGTAGAGTTATACTCGCTTTCCCTAGAGCTACAGCTCTTGTTCATATGACAGTAAAGGAGGTCATATCGCAAAAGCAATTTGGTTCGGAAAGCAAAATGGTTGCAAAAATGCTACCTATTTAGAGATGTACCGTTTTCGAGAATTCTCGAGAAGCTCGCATCTAGATCCTTAACGTCGTAAGGCTCACCGTATACTACAAAAAGCCAGTTTTTTGTCAGTGGGACTTTGAATCTACCATCAAGACAATAAAGTTCAATTACGTTTTTTTGAAAATGCAATCATCAATTTATGAAGAAAGGAAAATAAACTTTATTTCCATTGCAATACAGTTCAAGTTGAATTCCCTTGATAATGTACGTCCTATTGTACACTGGGCCTTACAATGTTAAGAATTATCGAAAAAGTTTGACAATTTCATAAATGGAACGGTATGACTAAGAATACATTTCGTCTTTGATACTGCAATACCACGTAACTAACGACTTAAATGAGTTGCAAAATGTACCTTACTGATTACGTGCTAAGGTGTATTTTGCACCAAATTTTATTTGTTAGTTACGCGGAATTGCCGTATCACTGAAGATTTCCCAGTTGCATTGTACCACGATTTCTTTCGGATACTTTGGTCTTAGCGGTCAAAAGCTTCAACGCGACCATCCGCCTATATGTTATTATTTTATAACGTAAATTCGAGTTCTGTAAACTGTAGCGGTAATTAACGTAGCTGTTCCAAATGCCTCCAAATAGAATATTTATGTAATATTAATGTTAAAGGTATCTCCCTCTTAGTTTTTAAACGGAAAGATGTTTGAGCGATGGATCTTCGATGTGAATTTTTACAAATGACATGAAGAGTAGGAACTTGTAAAGAACAGTCTATGACCTACTTTATATAATAAATTTTGTAAAGAAAACTATAGTTTTACTTTTACCATCGTTTTTATGGTGTGGGGAAGGAAAACGAGCAAACAGTCCACCTGATTGTAGGTTAGATCTGCCCTACTAAGCTAATCAGCAGTATCCCAAATTTAATAACCAAAGCAGTTTTAATTCTCGTCTGTTAGTAATAAGGTTGATATTGCTACAGGAGTTTTATATGAGATACTGCGTATTGGCAGGGCAGACATTTGAACCCCATAGTCAATTGCATTCTCAAGACTACAATCTTGAGACTCATCCTAAGACTGCAAATGCGTTGCCATGCCAACCCTAAGCTCTAAGATGGAATGTCTCTATGGTAGTAAATTCACCGGTTGACTTATCCACACACCGAAATGACAACCTTTGCAATTATGGACTTAACTGTTGCACTGCAGAACCGTGTCATAGATAATTATTATAAAAAATACTCATTGTGTTATGAACTTTATTTCGTATATCTATAAGGTTCATTTTGACTAGCCTAAATTTTAATACCGTTTTTTTGAGGTTTTTTAAAGTAAGGTTATAAATAATGGCAAACAACAAACAACACAATTTGTATACGAAGTGAAAACGTCTTTATTGGTTTCAAGATACCATATCAGGTAAAGTAAAACATTGCATATACACAAAACGGAAATAAAAGTCCTTTCACAATGTACGCTTGAGGAATTCCGAGATATTTATAAATGCAGATAACTATATCCAACAAAGTCCGGACATTGACAATGGCACAAGTTTTTCTTAACTTTTTTTTTTGTTAATATTAATTTTATATTTTATTGTGTAAGTAACACAATAAATGTCCCCAGAAAATGGGATTCCCACACGATACCATCTCTCCTACAATCTGATATTTGGCAATCAAATTGGATAATGGGTTTTTCTTAAGTTGGCCGAATCATAAAATCCAAGCACAATCGTTTTTTATTCGATTGGACCCATAAATAAATATACCTAATTCAGTGAAGTGATTCTGTATGTGTAAAAGTCCAAACAAATTTAAAAGAGAGAAGAGATGTCAAAGTAGACCAGATCGTCTCGTGTGGAGGCCCTGAAAAGTCCTTTGCATCAATTTACTATTCATTAAGATTTTAAGATGCTAAAGTCGACCGGATTGTCTTGTGTAGAAGTACTTCATATAAATTTACTATATAGTGTGGAAGCCTTGAAAAGTCCTTTGTATCAATTTACTATTCATTGAGATGTTAAAGTCGACGGTAATGTCTCGCGTGGTAGGTAGTCTTGAAAAGGACTTGGCATCAATTTACTACTCATTGAGATGTTAAAGTCGACCATATTGTCTCGTGTGGAAGTCTTGTTATGTTCTACGCATCAATTTACTATTCATTGCGACGTTAAAGTCAACCGGATTGTCTTTGTGTGGAAGCCTTGAACAGTGTTGGCATCAATTTACTATTCATTGAGATGTTAAAGTCGACCGGATTGTCTTTGTGTGGAATTCTTGAACCTTGTTAGCAACCATTTACTATTCATTGAGATGTTAAAGTCGACCGTATTCTTTCGCGTGGAAGTCTTGAAAAGTACTTGGCATCAATTTACTATTCATTGAGATGTTAAAGGCGACCGGATTGTCTTTGTGTGGAAGCCTTGAACAGTGTTGGCATTAATATACTATTCATTGAGATGTCGAAGTAGACCGTATTGTCTCGTGTGGAAGTCTTGATTAGTCCTACGCATCAATTTACTATTCATTGAGATGTTAAAGTCGACCGGATTGTCTCGTGTGGAAGTCTTGATTAGTCCTACTCATCAATTTACTATTCATTGAGATGTTAAAGTCGACCAGATTGTCTCGTGTGGAAGTCTTGATTAGTCCTACGCATCAATTTACTATTCATTGAGATGTTAAAGTCGACCGGATTGTCTCGTGTGGAAGTCTTGATTAGTCCTACTCATCAATTTATTATTCATTGAGATGTTAAAGGCGACCGGATTGTCTTTGTGTGGAAGCCTTGAACAGTGTTGGCATTAATATACTATTCATTGAGATGTCGAAGTAGACCGTATTGTCTCGTGTGGAAGTCTTGATTAGTCCTACGCATCAATTTACTATTCATTGAGATGTTAAAGTCGACCGGATTGTCTCGTGTGGAAGTCTTGATTAGTCCTACTCATCAATTTACTATTCATTGAGATGTTAAAGTCGACCAGATTGTCTCGTGTGGAAGTCTTGATTAGTCCTACGCATCAATTTACTATTCATTGAGATGTTAAAGTCGACCGGATTGTCTCGTGTGGAAGTCTTGATAAGTCCTACGCATCAATTTACTATTCATTGAGATGTTAAAGTCGACCAGATTGTCTCGTGTGGAAGTCTTGATTAGTCCTACGCATCAATTTACTATTCATTGAGATGTTAAAGTCGACCGGATTGTCTTTTGTGGAAGTCTTGATTAGTCCTACTCATCAATTTACTATTCATTAAGATGTTAAAGTCAACCAGATTGTCAACAGTCGTCCAAGCAGAACGCACATCAAGATGCACGTATATTTCACAGCACGCACGCAAAAAGAAAAATTATTCTTATATATTATTATATTGGTCTCAGTTGGAGGAATTACGATACTTTTCATCATTCTAGCGCTTTTTCTTGGTTTTCGGGGTACGCTTTAATTTTTATCCCAGAATTGGCAAGTCCAGTTATTACAATACTATGGACAGTAAATCTGTAACATTGTTAAGCTATATTAAAGCTATAATTCCTTGAAATAACATAAGTATAGAGAGCTATAATGTAACTTTAAACCACAACACCATAGTAAACTTGCAGTTTTAGCAAAATATAAGGACACATGGAGAATGCCCTATGGTTAAATCAGTCAAACTGCAGATTAGAATTCGCAGTAGAGGTAAATTATTATCTTGGTAAGGCCTCGCTCTAAAAATGTCCAACTAAAAAGATTACATGAAGATTTCAGGTTTGGAGCAGATACTCTTACGGGAAGTCCAGCATCTGAAATGGAAAATTTCTTATCATACATTTTTATTTAGCAGTTATGATAGTGTTTCCTTTACATGAGCATACCACCACTTAATTTTGGTGCAATGTTGAAAGTAGCTCTAGGTCTGGCATGTAAGTAACAACTTTTGTAAAGTGCACCCCAATACAAAAAATTACGTAAGTACACTGGTGCAACGTTGCGTTAAATCTTGAGGTTGACTCTTACCAGCTGCGGCAAGCACTTTTCAACATGTTCAATGTCGACTTTATCGCAGGTCTCCCGCAGGGCCTGGTTGGAAGCACGAAGACAAGTCTCTGTCACCAGGCACTTGGCAACCTCCACCACGAGGGACAGCGCGTCGTTGCCAAGCTTGGTCTTGTTGTCTTCAAAAGAACTGTTTAACAGCTCTTTAATGACTTCCTGTTGAAAAAGATGTTTGTGACTTATTGTTCGGCGATCAAAAATGAAGAACTTGTTTACCTAAGTGTTTGATTTCCATTATGGGCAAATAGTTTTGTGATGAGTGAGTATTTGTTCCGGAGTCTTGGATGTTTTCTATGTATTTGAGTAGATATTTCTCTATACATTAATTTATGTTTACCGTTGTCTAGTACCCATAGTACAGTCAACAGCATAAATAAGTAATCATTTATGTACCTTGTCGCTTTTAATCGTTTCACAATTTTGTATGACACTTCAAACACGACGTTAAAGTGACAAGGTACATAAATGATCACTTATTTAAGCTGTTGACTGTACAAGCTTAGTTTGGGACTTGGTCAATTTGTGTGAGATTATCCCTTGATATTTATTTATTCTTGGTATTAGCAATGGCATTTAATTCTAAATTACTAAACCCGAGTAAAGAAATTTTAAGAAGTCATCTCCAGATCGACTTAGATTTTATTGAAGTTTTAGGCATTGTTCTACATCAGAGGTCCCGAAACTTTTTTGTCTCTTAGACCACTATGCATTTATTTCGGTTTTGGGTGGGCTTACCCAATACGAGTATTTACGTTATTATGTTAAAATTAAGCTAAAAATCTTCGGAAATATTTTTCACGGATAACGTTGGAGGTCTAGCCTGCTAAAAATTGACAATGAAAATTTAGCGCAGAAAAATATTTTTTACAAAGTAAAAAACTACACACAGAGAAAACTGAAACGTAATTTAAATACTTAGATAATATTTGTTTATTTACTTATATATTTATAAGAAAGTATTATGTGATTAAGTAGGTACCTACTATTTGTGTATGAATATGGAGTATTCCATTTATAGAAAGCCAAAACTAGAGTCACAACCTGCTTAAATGGGATCCACCATCGTGGAGCCCCATTTTCATCTCATGGACCCCCATTTATTTTTTCCGCCCACATGGACCCCTTGCAGGTCGTCATCGACCCCTTGGGGTCGATATAGACCACTTTGAGGATCACTGTTCTACATGAATAGTGATACCCTGAATAACTATTCATGTAGTATATAGTAGTAATGCTCTGTTTATACCTCGACTGTTATCTGAGACGCCTGCTGACGGTCATTACAGATAAATCGTGATACAAACGCACGTCAATGCAGATTGCCGATATATCAAGGTATGATCATTTTTCTGCAGGTACTGTACCTATATTATGTGATGCGAGCTAGTCGAGTGTTAAAGAATCGTGATTCGACAAAAGCCAAATAAGCCAAAAATTTAATGTGTTTCCAAATTTTATATACATGGGTGAATATTTATGTTGTACACATTATATCTATATTCATACCTTAGTTAAAATCTACTAATTTGAATTAACATTAACGAGGCAATCAAACTTAATTTTCAAGTTATTTAATTCAGTTTTCGGTACTTTACGAAATGGTATATGCTTCGTTGAGTTTAGTCGATATTACTTACTTGTTTGAAGGTGTTCTTGATATTAGAAGCCACGGAGGATGGGTCTATATTATCATCTTTCTTCTCGTTACTGTTACGAGCCATGGCGAAAGCAACGAATGGGTTTTATTAAATAAATAAAATAGTTTTACTTGCTATGATGCTGTACGCAATAAGATACGATCATACGATACGCGGGTGAACCCACTACGCTAAATGATTTGACATTGACGTTGAGGTTGCGTTTAGAAACGATAGTTTTCTTATGGTGTAAATATTTTCGTTTGGAAATGTACAGCTTAGAAAAAAGATTTTGGATTATGTAAATAAGGGGGCACTCTTCCGAGTGAAATTGGCAACTAGATCCAATTTTTATCCAAAAACTGCTGCTCTGTTAAGGTGGTTGCCACTAGAGAATATTAAAGTTCCACCTGGGGCACGTTTTATAAAACAGGCCCCTGTAAACACATCCTATTTTTACCAAACTATATTTGTTACCTTCTTCGTTTAGGTTTGGATAAAAATCCACCGATTTACAGCTGCCATTGACCAAAAAAAAGAAAAAATATTAAGTATACAAATCAAGTTAAATAAAACTTATAAAATTACCTAAATTTATATCGTTAACCGGTTTATTTGGTGTGGCATCGCGAATGTTAAAACCTATGAAAAAATGTGCGCGTATTGATTACGCGTAGGTATAGAAGTAATTTCTTCTTGAGATAAATACCTATAGCAAAACAAATAACTCTGTTTCAAGTAAGGGTCATTTATCTCTTATTTGTTTTACTTCCTATATTCATTTGATCCCTTGTAGGTCAATAAAATAAAGATGTGGTTCTTATTACTTATATTAAAATAATAATTTATACTTAATAATTAACGATTCAAAACCAGTAGTTGTAATAAATACGATATTCGTTCCCTTATATCATGTAAGGACTTGTGCGGTAAAGTGTCCGCCAACATTTGAAGATCTTTTTTGTCTTCTATAACTTCTAGAATATCCTTTTCTTTTCGTTCTTCCGGGGCTAAACTCCGCTTTAAGACTTCTAGTAATAATTTATCTTCATCTCTCTTCCACTCAAGAGGTTCGGATTTGACTAGCTCGTCTTCGGACATTATCGCCAATGACATTTCTGATTCCGAAAAATCCTGTACTTCAGTCTTCGTCACGGTCAACGTCGGCGTGTCAATTACGTTTTCTGAAGGTGTTCTTTCCTACAAAGTTATACAATTTATTATATATCTATAATCGTTACATAAATTATTTATAACACAAAAAAAGTTACATGTTTCTGATAACAGTTAAACCAGTTACCTTTTTGACTTTAGCACTGGTTTCATCGTCACTGTCAGGATCTTCAATGATTGTCAAATTATCTACACTGCCATCATCGTCACTGTAGCAAAAAAAAAACAACATTAGTCTTTTCGTCAAAATGTCAATACATAAGGAACATGTAAAAACACTACGAATTTCAATCTTATGTGTATCTCGTTACTTTTACGCTCGCAACTGTGACAGATAAATCCGCGTTGGCGGTGAAACTTCAATAGCTTTTAACCCGTAGGACGTTATTTCATACAGATATGTATTACAATATCAATCTTAGTTCGAACCACTCGTGAGTTCCAAATGTATAATAATCCTGTAAACTGACGTAGTCTACAGGACACTCCACGGGTTATAAGGTTAAATCGATTGGTGTGACCACAAGGAGTACATTAGATTTATTATAGCACGGTCTAATAATCCGGCACTACGCAGTCGATCATTCAATCATCTACCACCTAAGGTCTGTTCATTCTTATTGTCTTATATAGTAAACCACTTTCTAACCTCAAAATGAACCTTTTTTGGCTAAAACAGCTATTTTAAACAAAATAAAGCTATCACACAATACATCAGCCAAGTGATGTCCATAATGTTCATTCAGTTTACTTTAATAACGATAAAAGAGCTGTTTAAACTAGAAAAGGTTTTTTTTGAGGTTAGAAAGTTGTTTAGGTACTATATAAGACAAGTAAGAATGAACAGACATTATGTGCGCGCGCACTAAAATTAAAATACGTACGAACTAACGTTAAAGCAGAAGACTAAACAGGTTTGTATTTTATCAATAAACAGTTAAATACTCAATAAGTCTTGAAGTCTCAGAGGACATTTAACTGTAACAGAAATGAAAAATAACAAATAAATTTATATTCTATTCTATTCTGTACATTAAAATCTGCATACCTCGCCGAGTGATCTGCCTCATAATCATTAGCTTGCAATGTTACATCAGCAGCATCATCCTCTTCAACGTCGTTGTCTACGGCCGTTTCATCGACTATTATAGTCCGGTCATCACCATCTTCTGAACAATTGTTTACGGTTATTTCTTCAACCACAACACCGTCTTCTGCAGAACTTTGTGTTTCTTGTGATTTACTGCATTGTTCCTTTTCTTGTGTAACTGTCTCTGGCGGATTGACAATAGCAATATCGTCGCTGCAAAATAAAAAATAACAAACCGCCCATTACATATTGGCCGTCACATTCTTGCCAACTTCTGGAGAAATTATTTTAAGTAACTAGAGGACGCCCGAGACTTCGTAAGCGTAGAATTAGATTCCCACTGCTCCCCTTATTTTAAGCCCCTTTGGGAAAGAAATTCCGAAAATCCCTACGTAGTGCACCCCTAGGATATCCGACGGGACTTTCTATTTTGCCTGCTATAAATAGAATAGAATTTAGAATCCGAATCAGATATTTATAAGCTAAAATCATGGTACGGATACAGGTGTTTTTTATTAGAAGATTATTAAGATGCCTTGTCACATTAAGACCAGTAAATGGGTCAAGCAACTTTTTGTTGATTGCCATGGTAAAGTCTCTTGGGTCACCCTTTAAAACTATTATTTTAAAGAATATACGAGTAAATTTACCGAACATCCGTTTTTGTGCCAAATACGGCTCCCAATGCAGTGGGTTTTTCTTTAGCATAATTTTAAAACAATAATTCTAAGAAACAATATTACAGTTATTGTCTCATGGCATACCAGACAGAATAACAATAACAATAACCTTTTGACGCGATTAGGTGAAAAGTGATTAGCCCAAATATTTTATTATACCATTCATAACGCTCCCAATATACCTACTCCGAACAACGACTTCTCTCTTTCCAACCTCTTTATGCCAAGCTACAAGCCTTATTGCAAGTCATCAGCTAACCGTCTGTGGGGGAACAGCGAAAACACGTGGCTCGCGAGGGCGGGGTACGAGCCGAGACTGTCGAGGAGTCCCGCGCACATCTCACACGGACTCAGCTTCGCGTTGTTCAGCACGCGGCGGAGACTCGACAGGATTCTGTACTTGTGGTGCTTGTTTGACACCTGCTCCTGTAACATAAAAGGTTTAAAAACAATGATTTGATATGTTTCAGAAACTATTGCGCGTTAGCAAGCATTCTGGAAAAAAGAAGAATTTCCGTTATATTCTCAAACAGTAGTTCATTGTCCATTTTGTTACCAAAATCGAATTAATTGCTAAGTAACAAAACGGACATATAGAAAATGCTTTTTTTTGTATTGTAAAAAAAAGGTATTTTTTTAAAAAGCGCCTACAATATGTCTAATAAAAAAATAAGGAGATTGGGTTTATTTTTTATTTCTTTGTGTAAATATGCCTATTAAATTATGAATATTCAGAATATTCAATTTAATATGGCGGTTAAATAGAATATTCTGCGTTTAACTAGGCACATGGCCGATTTTTGTAATGCCTAGACAAAAGTTTGATAATTAAAAGTCATCACTTTCCTTTCCTTTGCTATTTGAAAGAAAATAACAATTACCTCTATTCGCTGCATCAGGTCAGAGAGACACGCCTGCTTGAAGTAATCCAAGAACCTGCCGATCCTGTCAGCCTGGTACGTCGTCAGGAACCCCAGGAACTCCTTAAACACGTCCACGCACTCTGTATCCAGTATCTTTTCCATCTTGTCGAACATTGCATAAGGGTCGTCACTGTCCGGTTTGAATTTTGAGAAGAGGGTGTGAATTTTTCTTTTCATGACATTGTCCCTTGCTATTGCTGATCGCATTGTTAGTTTTAGTTGGAATGAGGTGACGTCAGCTGAAATTAACGGTAGATCAATTAGATTTTTTATATTGGGCGTGTGCAATTAGTGAAGCAGCTAAGCGGTGCAGAATGAAATAACCTAAGGGTGGGTTTAGACCAAACGAGCGAATGCTCTAGAACATGTTTTGTCTTTATTTTTACAAAGAAAACGTAAGAGATAATACCATAGAATTCTTGTTGGTTCGCTTGGTCTAAACCAACCCTAATAGGATGGCTGTAAAGCAAACGCACAGAATGAAGAGACGACTTTTGTTGAAAAACGCCCTTTTATGATCTATTATATAATGTTTCTGAGCAATGCAAAGGAGAAATGCATCAACCTTTCGAAACCCGGTACATATAGCGAAAAAACGAAACAGTCATTAAAGGACGATTTCCACCAAACGGCTTACATCGCATCGGATCGGAAAGGATACGGACGGACGCGGCGACAGCCGATCGCGTCTGTTAAAATTATTATTGTCTATTTATGACGGAGCCGATCGCGCGTCGCAGCATACGTTCGGCTACGATCGCGGCTTGGTAATATAGACTTTAAATACTGTGAACATGATTTAATATCGTTTAAAGACCATAAAATTCTTTCCGAACCGATCCGTTGCGGGCCGTTTTGGTGGAAATAGTGCTTTATATGTCCTAATACAGAATTCAAGTACTTTTTGTCACTGGCTCCTTCCGGAGCCGCCGGGACCAAAAGATTAAAATGCTATACGACATCTTTATAAAGTGGTACCGTAAAATGGGGTTAGTTTGATTAAATTTTAAAAATAAATCTTTTGTAACTCTCGCATTTACTCGTAAAATAAATTATTAAAAATATTGTATTGGCGACTACTAATTTGGAGTAATTTAAAGCAGCTAGAGGCAGACTACGGTAGACGGCTTAGTAGGAAAAAATAAAAACGTAGCTAAAAATCCCGATTCATAAAATGGGGCTACTTTGATTATCCCTGTGTTTACATCACAATATCAAAGTCACCCCTGAAGCATGTCAACAAATAGTGGTTTTTTGTTTCGAAGGTTTTAAATCCAATTTGTCTGAAAATACTTGAACTACTAATATTTTGCGCTCGCTTATGAAACATATGAAAATAATATCGCGAAAGAGCTTAATAATAACTCAGACATTGCACAAAATCGACGATTCAAAGAAATATCAAAGTCGCCTCGCGTTTCCAAAGTCACCCCATTTTACGGTAGTTCTAAAAGGCAAAAGGAAAGAAAAACAAACCTATTTCTTCCAAGCTATAAACCACCGCAGGATTCTTGCTTGCATTCTTATTATGTATATCCTTCTTAACCTCCTTCGCTAACGCGTCCAATCGATGCTGTAGTCCATTTACCGCACACATAGACAAACTCTTATAGCTGTTAATCAACAACCTCAATTTCTTCGTAATCTTTGGATACTTAGCTCTCCTTTTCTCTTTACAAGGACACATTTTAATCTTAGGCGTGAAGAAATCCGTCATTAAAGTCTGTCGTTGCTTGCAAATCTTTCTTACTAGCACGCAGCATGGGCAGTGGTCGTTGGTTACTGGTACTGCTGCTGTGGTGGAGTCTTCAGGCAAGTTGCTAGTAGTGGTCTTGGCTTCTGCTGCGCATATAGGAGTGGCTGCACTGTTCACGGTGTTTGTGACCATAGACATAGGTATTAGGAACGCTCCGTACATAGTTTGTATGATGCTATAGACTCCAGGCTGGGCAGGCTGGACCGGCTGAGCGATAGTTTTTGGCGTTAATTCTAAGTCGAACTTGTCTTGTACTTCTTTTGGTGCGACAGGAGGTAGGACGTTTAGGCGGTTAGACGCGATCTGCTTAGTGAAGGAGATGGGGAGAGGCTTCTTGCTGGGGGGTGTTACGGTAGTCCCTAAGTCCACGGGAACTCCGGTCGGCGGTATGCTTCCTACTTTGTGCAGGCCGTGGCGACGGTAAACGTGGGTCTGAAAATTGGTAATTCTATCTTAATAGGATATAATAGGAGGACACTGAAAGTAGTAGGAATTGATATATTCTTCATGAATTACGGGCTGATTTAGAATGCTTGAATACATTGTATAAAATCAAATCGTATTTCTTTGTAACAATTATGTTATCCTTGTTCCTAAAAGGTGAGGATTGTGTTTTTTTTTCCAAATATATTCAGCAGTATTCGCAATATTGTGTTCCGGTGTTGAGATAAGACAACGTTAGACTGACATAGAGGTATTCCATCTTACTGCAGATAAGAAGTCAATCCTGACACTGCAACATGACATTTCTTAATATTGATAATGTTTATAGCAGTAAAACAATGCTGTTATTACTATTCCTTCAAACGCAGCGTTGTACCATAATATCGCCCCTTTACTTTCTACCCATTATTAACCTTTCTTAATTCATAGAAAGCTAATTCAATCGACAAATCGGTTTGGCTGTTTAAGATGTATTAACTGCTAAAATAGGGGTTGCCATTACATTGGAGAGTTTTATCATTTCATGGTTAGTCCCTGGATGACTGAGCTTCGCTTGTTTTTTTTTTTGGTAAGTTATCTAGAAATGAACCCTAGCTAAAGTAAGGCCAACGAGACGAGATAAAGAATGTATACAAGCTTTCGAAAATCGTGCCACTTCGAACGCAATCCAAACAGGAATTAACTTTACAAAATGGCGGCCCTACTATTTGACAACTTCTGTACTGACTGCTTTCCTGTACCACGAATAACGTAACGACCGCCGTCATCGACCAACTGAAGATATTATTGCGAACGAGAAATAAGGACAGATATAATAATCGCTCGCTATCGCAATATAACTCAGTAACGGTCAGTTTGTTTACATTCTTTATCTCGTCTCATTGGCCGTACTTTAGATCGATTTATTGCCCCCGAAACCCCTTGCATACTAAATTTCATGAAAATCGTTGGAGCAGATCCGAGATTCAGATTATATACATACAAGAATTGCTCGTTTAAAGGTATTAGACTAATGTATGTTTTGTACCCGGAATCGCTTGCTGCTCTTGGCCAAATGCCGCACCCAAATTCGCGGCATCTCCTGCTCGTTTTGTTCGTACAGCGTGAGCTTCGGGTTGTACGGTAACAGCGTGTGTTTTACTGGAGCTACCTCGCGTGTCTTGAAGAATTTCTGGAAATTAAGATAAATATCAATGTACTTCGCTCTGGCCAGGTCTTCGCTCGTTCATCTTTTATTTTATATGATACTCTCATACTGTAAAATCGGACATACGCGTTCAAGACACTGGGTGGAAGTCAGGGATACTGTCTTTTGCGTTACCGGCTGAGTGAGGTAACTGGGTCAATCAACATTTCGACCCAAACGATTTTTGTCTCTTGAGTTTAGATCAATTGAGTCACTATGAGATTTGAAACGGTACAGTAAAAATATTTTTAGTAACAAACCATGATAAATTGTCTTCTGTGTTACTGATACATTAGATATACAGATAAATTGTAAAAACATCCTTACTCGTCAATATGCTATCAAGCAGCAGTTTTTGCACTGTTCTGTTTCAGTGTGGGGTAATTAGACAACTAGCAATATATTAATATACGTCATCTGCGCGCAAAAGCGTTCCTCGAAAAGGAAGGTATTTGCCTTACTATCGTTCAGTCGCGCCGTGGCCGCTGACACGCACGCGTCAAAAACAGTAAAGTTTTATAACCGAAGTGCAACAAATATAAGTCATAAAAAATGCCGTCTTGTGTTTTTAGAGGCTGCCGAAATTATACTGTAACTATAAAAGGAAGAAAGGATGTCTCATTTCATTCGTAAGTATCGTAAATATTTTTTTAAATATTTTGTTTACATCGCCATATTTTGTGGCGGCCATCACGCGGCCATGAGCGGGCACGCCACGTCATTCGGGTACGCAATTTGAAACTACTATTCATCTCTTTCTAACAATAGCGTTCGCTACGGATTTCCGTCTTTGTCTGTAGAAATCTGGCAACGTAGCCACTGTCAGTAATTGGCGATGGATTTTATGTGCGTTTAGTATGAGCATAACGTATCTAAATATAAAATATCATTGACCAGGAGCGCATAACTTACATTGATAGGGTTATCAGCATCCTTGCCCTTTCGGACATGTTGCACATGTGCGAGCAGTTGTCGAGGTACCATCCAGGGCAGCATGTGCTTGCAGACGAGCTCGACGGTGACCCCCAGGCCCCAGCGGTGTTCGGATTGACGCGTCGGCACTTTAAACGTTTCACGGTTATCTTCCACGTACTGCCAGAATTCGTCTATACCCACAGCTATCAGTCTGAAACGATCATTTTAGTAAGCAAGTTGTCGCATTAAAAACGGTATACAAAATAGAGAGAATCTAGCTCTTGCCTACGACTTCGCCCAGGTACAATTCATATATCAGTTAAGTACCCCGGGATGTTACCTCCCGGATGTATAATTTTTTTTTAGTCAAAACTATCTCATGTCCTTCCTCAAGGTAAAGAATACTTACTTAAAGTATTTCCATACTATTTGGTTCAGCGCTTTAGCCTTCACCGCAACGTTACATACAAAAAGATAGACAAAACATACTCCGTTTAACATTTATAATATTAGAAGCGCTGCAGTGTAGAAAAAGGATTTAGTGTTGGAAAAGGATGGAGTGAATAAGTCAGACGGAGAAAAAGCAAATTACCAAATACTGCACATTTTAAAGGAAGAGAGAAACCTGCAGGTTATAAAAATATAGGGGACAAAGAAAATTGACGGAAAAAGAGGCAAAGGGCGACTCAAAAAGAGCTACTTTGAACAAGCGAAGGAGAAATTTATTGTTATATTAAGATGTCAAGAAACATAGGTGCTTACTTCACCGACAGGAGGACAAGTCAATTAATTTTTTGATCCTAGACGAGTTAACCAGTAACGGCGAAGACAATCTATTGTGTTATGTTCGAAAAAGTTATCTTTAAACGATACCCCTTCTATCCCTAACGAATCTTTTTATAAACTGCTTACGATTGGAATAGCATTGAAATTTATTGCAGGCTTAGTATTAGTAAAAACTAATTTGAAAATCCATCACTAAGTAAGTTTGGCACCCATGCAATTTTTGTATACCCAGTTTCCTATTTATAAACTTTTCGATCGACGATAACGTGTCTCCTGTGTTACATAAAAAATATCTGTCGAAAAGTTACATCAAAAAAGTAACGCAGCAGACTAAAACCATTGAAAAAGTTACTATACCAAACTCTTAAATTATTAATATACGGAAATCTGAGTTTCGTAGATTTTGCTACCTAATACTCACTCGTCCTCAGAGCGCGAATAGCTGAAGCGCTTGGTGCCGTCGGTCCGGTAAGGCAGCGGCGGCAGCAGATGGGGGTACAGGAACACGGAGCTGTTCGAGACGACGTTCAAGAACGTCTCATGGAAATTGCCCACGTATAAGTTGTTCTGGGCGGCGCGGCGACGTCTAAAATAAAATATATTCCAGAGTATTATTGACGACGCGCTGGGCTAGTTGGTAGTGACTCTGCCTACGAAGCTGGCGGTCCTGGGATCAAATCCCGCTAAGGGCAGATATTTGTGTGATGAGCACGAATATTTGTTCCTGAGTCATGGATGTTTTCTATGTATTTAAGTATATATTTCGTTATATAAGTATTTATATCGTTGTCTAGTACCCATAGTACAAGCCTAGAGCTTAGTTTGGGACTAGGTCAATTGGTGTGACATTGTCCCCTGACATTTATTTATTTATTATTTATATTTAGCCAAGTCTCCATGATAACTATCCTCTAATATATCATCATTTTGTAGAAAAGTGATTTGAATTCGTGCATTTTATTTTCGGTAAGATAGACACGCATCGGCGTAAAAATTCTTGCGCCATATGTATTTTTTAATTTGGGAAAGGACGATGGCCAGAAATGTCCCCACCCACCAACCGTAATGAAACATGTCTCAGTTAATAGATGGCAACATGATGTTTTTTTAATATGACAACGACCGCCTTTTGTGGGGGGTTTTATTTGAAAATCGTATCGTATGGAATTGGTTTAAAAATAGCCACTCTTTCTGAAACGCTTTTTGAATCGATTTTGCAACTAAAATAGGTATTTTGTCGTTTCTTGGGTCCCGATAAATATATTGACATTACATCCCATGACTGTTGTAGGATGGGGACGGGGTCCATGCAAAATCCCCCATAGTCCTTTCTTAGTTCTAAACTTAAATTACTTATTTGGATTAGTCTTAGTTATGCGATACCGAGACCAGAATCCAGAAAAATTTACAGCCTACGTTCAGTAATTAATCCTAAAAAATAAAACTTATGACTTACGCTCTTTCAACTTCCTTCTGGACAAACCTGCAACAAACACGAATGATTAGTTTAAGACAATCTAAACAAGATTATAATCGTAAATCTTGTGTCTTAAAAAGCTTTTCAATACTAGCAACCAAGTGATTGAAAGCAGTTGTAAAGTACCTCAAAAGTTGTAAATTATAGGGGCGGTAAATCCACAGATATACCTCGTGTGTTCATAAGTTTTGAGACGAAATAAAAAGTTCATAGAAAAAAAATTGTTTTCGGTTAATCGTAATTTTAATTTTTTTAGATAAAAATTAGTATACATTAACCAATAACTACATACACTTATTACTCAAAATGACAGCCTCTATTTTTTAAAGGAGCTCTTTGACGCCTTGTTGGCAAAAATGGACCGGAATGACACCTTCATACGAAACACCCCACCATACCATCACACTGCCTGGAAAATGGGAACGCGATACATTTCGTGCTGCAGCTGGAACATCTTTGCTGCTTTTGGCATAAACTTTATTGTTTTGGCGGTTGAACTTTTCTTCGAATGTGAAGATGTTCTCATCGGTGAAGAGTATATTTTTCGTAGCGTGTCTCTGAAGTAGCATCGGACAACGTTCGCGTCGTAATTTACGAAGGCATTCATTAAGGAAGTGAACTTTCCTAGGATTGTAGGCCTTTACCTTGAGATTGTATTTCAGTATTTCGTTTACCACAACACGCGAAATGTTAGTCTGCAGAGCACTTTTTTCTGGGTGCGACATGAATTTCGGTGAAGTCGCTCTCTGATCATTTTGATGTCCTCAATCGTCTTTACAGACCGCGGGCTACCACTCCTTTGGCGATCTTTTAGAGAATCAGTCTCCTTGTAACGTTTTATGATGTAATATATAAAGTTGCGGTTAATCCCAAAATATTTTAGGACACGGAAAATATCCATTGGTTTTTTTCCCGCCATATGTAGCGAAATGACAGTCGCACGTAATTCTTTTTCTCGCGCGATCACAAGAAAATTAATTTAATTAAATAATAAAAACATACACACACATAGAACACGGACATTCCAAATTTCAAAATTGAAAAAAGAATTAGACAGCTGCCACTATTATTGTTTTATTTTTTAAAGTAAAAGTTCGTCTCAAAACGTATGTACACACGAGGTAAATACACATAGATAACGCAAATGTATCTACTTCGCGTGTCCGAATCGGGACTTAAACCCCGACCAAGCGTCGGGGTTGGCCGTCGCTACTGACATTCCGCGCGCCGGTAGTTGCAGCCGGTCAGCCGTAAAAATTAAAAAAAATGCCTCGTTGCGTGATAATAAACTGCAATAGCCCAAAATAGCGACGACTTTGAATCGATTTTGCGCGGAAAACGGAAAATTCTCTTCTCTTGTGGTATCCCAGTTGGTAGCAAAGAGTGACACGGTTGGTTTTCATACAGATTGAGGTGTTTACGTTATCTATGCGTATTTATATCTGGGGATAAATCAAACAACAGCTCAGTTTGGGACTGAATGAAGATAAACATCTGCTCGTGTCTCTTGCGGCGCTTGTTCTCAACAATGATGATCTTGTTCAAAGCGCTTGTACTCGTACATACATTACATATTACCGATGTGTAATGTCCCTTGATATTTCCGTTATTACCAGATCCATAAATTCCTATGAAATTATTCTTGTATTAACTTACTCGACCATCTGGGCGTTTTCCGGCGTGTCTGTGGATACTGAAGTCTCCCAACTCTTCATAAGCGCATATGCTGAATTCAAGTTGCACACATTGGCCACAGAGTCCGGCTTGTCCGTCACCATCTTAATGAGCGTGTCCTGGTAAAAAATGTCTTTTTTTTTTGATAAATACTTTTTGATTTTATTACATGCTTGTAAGTAACACAGTTTGTTTTATTTCAGGAAATTCTTTGAAGAGAATCACATCTCTGCGTGGCTGTGTGACTCACCAGGTATTCCTTGTAGGTGGGAGCTAACGCCCAGTGCACGGGGTGGACGAAGAGTTGCAGAAAGTTGGAGGCAGCCAGCTGAATGTGCTGGCGAAGCTGTTGCTGAAGAATCAAGATTTGTTCCGGCAATACCTGAGAATTAAAACGTATCAAATCTATCGCAAGTTTTGTTTTCCAGCTGTTTCATTTGCCCGAACATTCATAAATAAGAAATGCATTTTTTTCTCGATTTATTAACCTTTTTATCTTTTTTATCTTTTGAGCGCCAAATCCGGCAAATCACGTCATCGGAATTTCAATGGATTGAAAAAGGTTAAAATGTTTTCTACTATCTTATTAATTTAATAAATGCGAAATTTTGGTTGTTACTCAATTACGCCAGAAGAGCTGAACAGAGATAGATTATAGTTCGGATTAATATATAGGCTACTTTTTACCCCGGAAAATTTGACAGTTCCTCAGGGAATAGCGATAAACGACTTCCATGCGGACGGAGTCGCGGGTAGAAGCTAGTATAGAGATATACCCACTCCTAAATCCTAGAAAATTGAACCGTTTCAGTTCAAAGCCCATTTTTGGTCGATAAAATTTTTGCTGTATGTCGTTGCCATGGTAACGTCTATTGGGTCACTCTCTAAATCCATTCCAGTCCATTAAAAATCAGTTTTATTGACAATTACAAACCCATTTTATGGGTTTTTTCCTGAGTTTGTTAGAAGTATATATTATATTATAACATTTTTTCTAAGAAACTATCACTGTTGTCTCTTGGCTAACGGGACTACAATAACAACAAAAAGTTGTTTGACCCTTCTGAAAATTCGGATAAATAATAGTTGGAATAAAAAATAGACCTAGTGATAGTTAACCATAGTGAAGTTTCTCTCACTCAATAGCTACAGCGTATGAAATGGAGGTCGTAACTAACCTTGGCCCCGGGCTCGATCTGCACGGTGACGACGTTCTTGGCGACGAGCAGGTTCTGCAGCGGCGGCGGCGCGGGCGGCGCGCGCGCGGCGGGGTGCGCCGCCACCGAGCCCTCCACCACCGCCAGCGTCACGGGCTTGGGGGCTGCCCTGCTGGCACCACTACTTTTTATTCGGCGAACCGGTTCGACAACTCACACAAATGGTGCCACAGGATGAATTCGCATCGATATTTTAAAGAAAAAGAGGTCGAGATACCACCCACCCACCAACAAAAATGAAACCTGTCTCAGCTTATAGATCTTGGCAAGTGATGTATTTTTACTATGACGACGATAGGTCTAAGTATGGGGTTTTCTTGGAAAATAATAATCGTATCGTATGAAATTTGTTTAAAAAATAAACGAATTATTGCCTTGCTTGGTCTTCAAAGGTTTTTTTTTCATTAAATAGCCCCATCGGTTTTGCTACTAAAATAGGTATTTTGTCTTGTTTTGTCTTGTTTGGTTGGTCCTAATGAACATATTATCATGTATACAAAATACCCCATCACCCTATTAGAGTGACATTGAATAAAAATCAAAGATGCTTTTAATTTAGCATGAAGGTCACAGCTCATTAGACCCACCCGGCACCCGACCCGAATCGCCTCGCCTCGAGGCGGTTAATATTCTTTATATGGATTTGTATGGGCATGCGCTCACTACATCAACTACGCTACGTAACGTTTTTAATTCTAACCGCGAGGCGAGGCGTTGCGGGTCGGGTGCCGGGTGGTTCTAATGAGCTATGACCTTTATGCTAAAATTATAACAAATCCAAATCACAAGAATTCTAACTAATGGTGGCTACGGTAACTGTACCACTTTTTAATAAAATAAATATATTTGAAAATCAGCAGTTAAACATTCCAGTATTTATAGATATTTTAAACTGCTGCTATTTACTTTTACTTACAAAATATATGTATTTCACGTATGGACTTTACCAGTATAATTACTTATATGGTAATAATACTAATAATAACTTACGGTTGCTGTGGAGTAACATTGCTTTGACCACTTTCTTCCCTTTCTTTATCCTGGCACTCTGGGTCACTGTGTGGTTCGCTCTTTCCTATAGACATCCTCTTTTCTCTCGATTGATCTATAGATAAAGGTTGTTTATCCGTTTCATCGTCAGTTATACGTTCTTGCTTGCCTTCCCAATGACTAGAATCCTACGGACAACGTATACTTAGTTATTTACGAACGAAAACTAAATAACGAAAGATGACACACGAAACCAAGAAAAACTTTTCACCCATACTCGGGATCTAAACACATACATACTACTCTCGCATAACACAGGAGACGATTTTGGGAATTTATGAAAAAGCATTCCCAAATAATTCCTATGTTATATTGTTGACCTAAATCAAACGTTAGAATTACAACAATATTTAAACATGATAGCCACATTGGGATATTTCGGATAAATATTTGTAACGGGTAGGTAACTCAGGAGACAAAAGCAATGTCGGTTGGCGGAAAAATAATTACGCACTTACAATCCGGGTATTGCCGGTTTCAGCTGCCCCATTGGCCAACTTGCCACTAAGAGCATCATCAACTGTGGTTTCGGGCATTATGTTAAACAACTCTGTAACCAGATCGTTTAGCTCCTTCTTAGATATCTTAAGACCAATAAGGCCATGGCCTTCTTCGTCCTCGTCATCTGTAATAAAATAACTTAATCTTATCTTATTCTAAAGCCTCAAACGCACTGAGACCGTACTAAAAAGCGTGCTCAAAGCGTGGCGGAGGCGTTTTTACTATAATAACCGCGCCACCTCCGCTTTCAGTGAGTTTCTAAATAAACAACTCACGTGCATCTGGATCCGCAGCAACATTATACTCCGGGTCATCATCATCATCCTCATGCTTCGACGCTTCAGGGTTCATACACTCCTGAAGGAACTCGTTCCATATGTCGTCGACCACAGGCATGGGCAACTCGTCAGGTGGAACGAACGAGCTCTCTATATGGTCTATTGGGATCGAAGATAGGCTGAGCTTGGATCGGGTCCGAAGAGCTATAGTTGCATCCTCGTCTAGGTCGAGTTTGCGACGAGGTGTCGAGATCTCCTGTGGATTTATAGATTAGGTATATTATTATATTATATTATTTTACGGTTCACTTGCAATTACCGTAAGAACTCGTAACAAAATTACTTTTTATTTCTCGTGAGATGAATTTTTAATGAGTAGGTCATGCCAGATATAGGTCATATGGCTGTATAGGTGACCTTTTTGAATTGATAACTTCTTATGGGAGGGTAAACCGATTCGTTACGTAACGCGTTACGGCGCCAGTCTGTCTGGCTTCCTTTTCTCTCACGCATACGGCAGAGGGGCGGAGCGGGGCGGTATAGTTCATCTAAGGCTAGGATCACATGAACGCGCGTCAACGCGCGGTTGGCTCGCCGCGCGGTGTAAGATTATAACAAATCAATGTTGTCGTTTACATGACCGCGCGTTACCGCGCGTGACCCGCACCGCGCGTGACCCGCACCGCGCGTGACCCGCACCGCGCGTTCATGTAAACGACAACATTGTTGTAATCTCACACCGCGTGGCGAGCCAACCGCGCGTTGACGTGACCCTAGCCTTAAAGTCGGATTTTTATTCCCACAGAAAAAATGTAAACAAAGGTGTTGCCGCTAACGAAAAACATTTGCAGTATTGAAAATATTTATACTATACACATTTAAACGAAATCGCCTTTCTATAAAAAAAACTATATATTGTAATCAAGATAAAATAATTTAATTTGTTGATGGCAAACTTTATTTTGATAGAAACTCTTTGTTGTATTCATTTAAAACGAGAAAATTGTTTTTGTATGCTTCATTTATTTATTGCACTGTTATCATTGACTCGATACACCTGTGTCAACAAGTTGAGGGCCGCTTGATTGATGTGAAATGTCACTTCACTCGCTTCGCTTCACAATCCGTGCTCCCGTCGTAATCGCTATCCAGTAACTCATTTGTGCAATTTTAATTTCAATTATTTCTCGAATTTATTTTTATATCACGGTTCGAGCGAAATGATAACTTAATATTATATTTCTTGCTGGCCCAAACGTTGAGATCCCCTGAAATGTCACATTGACAGTGACGTAACTTTGTTTACATTTTTTCTGTGGGAATAAAAATCCGACCTTAGATTAGTTTAACTTATCATTTCTGTCGGGCGTCCCGAGACGCACACGTTTTTTATTTATTTATTTGAATAAATATTTAAAAAAAAGGCGAGTTAAAGTGTAAACTTAGCGAGATGAGCAATTTAAGAGAATATTTCTGATTTAGGAAATATTTCAATGGGAAAATAAACTATTCTAAAATGGAAATATTTTAGATATGGGGAGTGGTGAAATCTATGATGTGAGTAGTAGTAATAAAATAACAGTAGAAAGTAGTATACCTGCGGCACTTTAAACGGGCCATCTTTGACAACCCTCGGGCTAGCAAAGCGGCGCGGCGTGACCGGGGTACGAGGCTGCGAATCCACATCACTGCAGGACTCCAAAGTGTGGTCGTCGTCACTCTAAGTAAAAATAAAACCAGATTCTTACTCAGTAACTATAATTAAGAGGCAATGGCCAACTCTTTTGGATTATTGAAAAACAAGAAGATTTTGTCTTTTGAATTTTAGAGAAATAAATTCAAGATGTTTACAAACTAGGTAACACAGTGGAGAATTACGTCTTATTTTGTCTCCTGTGTAACTGGTTCTCAATAAAATAAAATAAAATTTTAGACATATTTTGTTCACCACAAAGAGATCTAAATCGTTAATTAATGTCCCACATCCTCGAACTTCGTTACTATCCGTCTTTTTTTTAATTTGCAGCTCCAAAATCTTTTTAAAGACAAAACACTTATCCAATAAATATACATACCGGCACATCATCATGCGTGGGTTCATATTCATCATCGTCCTCATCAGCATGAAGTTCGTGATCGATCAGCGCCTTCACTTCCGGCCTGGTCTTCACAGGAATGTGCTTGATGGGAGTCAGTTCCAGATTCTCTAAGTTCCATGGAGCAGTTTTTGGTGACACTTTCATTAACTCTCTAAAACATAAACAATCGGGTATTTCTCATCTTTAAAATAAACAAAATCCAGTAAATGAAAGCTATTTGAAACGGTATTCATTATTCATAATCATAACGTAAAGCATTAATTGATGCAAACAATTGCAGGTACAGGTAGTACACAGTTTTTTAAGTTTTATCCCAGGTAGTCACACAAAATGTCTCAATGTGAACTGACCCTAAACCAGGATTAAAACATTATTCACTCAAAAATATCTCAAACGAAAACTACTTTATCACTGTGTTTCATATTGAAGTATAATGTACTAACACACTATAATGTATGTAAATAACGCGAAGCACAAGTCAACATCGCCCATTTTTGTTTGCAAGCAGTTAAAAGACTCACTTGACTTTAGCCCTTGTCAGTTTGGGCTGTGGATTCTCCTCCTTACTTTCAGCAGATTTTTCCTCTTCTTCCTCTCTTAACTTCACCAACGCAAGCACATGGTCGTTTGTCACCACCTTCTATAAAATCACATACATTATATTGCATACTTTAGATATTTTTTATGTGTCATATGTAAGTAACTTTTTGGATGTAGTGAAAATCAAAAAATATGGTAATTGGTCAGATCACTTTGTATATACCTTGTTTTTTCACTGAGCTTTTTGATAGATACTCAAAAACTTACTGAGAAAGCGAAAAAAAAAGACCTTATGTACATATGTATTGTCAAATTTGTCAGGATCGTAGCAGGTGGAAAAAAGTGGTCTCTGCTTACGCCTCTGGGAAACAGGCGTGATTTAATGTATGTATGTATGAATGTATTATATACATACTAGAGGACGCCCGCGACTTCGTACACGGGCATCAGCACGCTTACATAGAAGGGAAATCAACAGAAACAGCCCTTCACAACCTGACCACAAGAATAGAAAGAGCAATAGAAGATAAAGAGCTGGCATTAGGCTGCTTCTTCGATGTGGAGGGCGCATTCGATAGAGCTACCTTTGCTGCAATAGAGAAATGCTTAGGGAGAGACGACATAGACCCAGCAGTTAGAAAGTGGATAATGGCCATGTTAACAGGAAGAGCGATCACGGCACAACTAGGGGGAGACTCGATAAGGATAAAGACGAGCAGGGGCTTCCCGCAAGGGGGCTGTCTCTCACCACTCCTGTGGTGTCTCCTACTAGACTCGCTCATTAGAGAAACAAACAGAGGGGGTATACACATGCAAGCGTACTCGGATGATGGGGTACTCCTAGTAAGGGGTAAAACCCTCAGCGTAATGAGAGAAGTCATGATTAGAGGGATAAAGCAGGTACTAAACTGGTGTCAAAGCAGAGGGCTAGACCTGAACCCGACCAAGACGAAAATAGTACTCTTCACCAATAAAAGGAAGCTGCCGACTCTGACACCCATCAAAATCAAAGGTGAAGAGATAGAAACACTCAAGGAAATAAAATACCTGGGTGTAGTACTAGACAGCAAACTGCTATACAAGACACATGTAAAGGAGCAATGCAGAAAAGCCATAATAGCCCTATGGCAATGCAGGAAAGCCATAGGAAGAAGATGGGGTCTAAAACCACTGATAACACAATGGATCTACAAAGCAGTGGTCTTACCCAGACTGCTGTATGGAGCCGTAGTGTGGTGGCATAGAGCGAAAATAAAAGACATAGACAAGGAGCTGACGAAGGTCCAGAGACTAGCATGCCTAATGACAACCGGGGCAATGAGGACAGCTTCCACACAAGCCCTGGAGATAATGCTAGGACTGAACCCTGTACACCTCGAAGTGGAGAAAAGAGCCACAGAACAGTGGTATAGAATAAAAATGAGTAGAGATTGGATCGGATCCGAGATGGACAAGAGACACGCAAGCATACAAAGGGAGTCAATGGTGGGCATGAATATGCTCATGATTAACAACGACCTAATAAAGAAAAGGAAGATTTTCGACAAGAAATATAGAATCCATATAGGAGAGAGAGATAGTTGGGAGACAGAGATACCGGAACCCAGAGTGACATGCTTCACGGACGGTTCATGGAAGTCCTCAACAAGAAGAGCGGGGGCAGGCATTTATTACCAAGAAGCGAATGAGCACACAACGATACCACTAGGAGGCTTCACCAGTGTATTCCAGGCAGAAGTGTATGCCATCATGAAGTGTGCACAGAGACTCAAGGAAAGAAGTAATATAACGGGGAGCCACGTTATAATCTACTCAGACAGCCAAGCAGCACTAAAAGCGTTAGATAATCCAGTAATCAAAGCCTCCCTGGTGCAGGAATGCAGAGATGAACTGAATAATCTAGGCATAGCATCCAAAGTGACACTGGCTTGGGTACCAGGACACAGTGGAGCAATAGGAAACGAGAAGGCTGATGAGCTGGCCAGAGCAGGGGCGGACCGACAATATTTGGGCCCGGAACCAGTACTTCCGATATCTGCAACGGTAACGAAAGGAGTCATCGCCAGAAGAATAGAGACAAAGACAAATGAGGCGTGGATAACAACACAAGGGTGCAGACAATCCAAACTCATGATAGGAAGGGTAAATAGGAACAGAACAAGGTATCTACTAAACCTTGGTAAGTACAATCTAAGTATACTGACAGGGATCTTGACTGGACACTGTCCACTCAACAGACATTTGACGGTAATAGGAGCCAAACAGGATCCTCGATGCCCACATTGTGGCAAAGAGGAAACTAGTCAACACGTTCTGGCCGAGTGTGTGATCTACTCGTCACTGAGATATCGCACATTCGGGGAGGACGCACTGACAGCAGAGACACTTAAAAGCACTATACGCACTATTGTTCTGTAGGAAAACAAGAAGATGGGATCAGTGCTGGATGGGAGCGCCGCAGAGCCAGTAACCTGAGACTGGATCAAGGGGAACAGGGCGGAATGAATGGAGAGCCACTCGACCGCCCGCCTGCCTCGGCGGCGTCCCCACTCATCATCATCATCATCATCATCATCGTATGCGTAGAATTAGTTTCCCGCTACTCCCCCTATTTCTTACCGTCGGGGGTCGATTTTCAGAAAATCCTTTCTTAGTGCTCACTTTCAAGTTTCTAGGTGCAGTAGTTTCGGCTGTGCGTTGATATGTTAGTCAGTTAGGTTTGCCTTTTATATATATAGATAATGAGTTGGCTTCATAACTGCAAGCTTGAGAGTGCAAGGATCTCAGATCCCACTTATCATCAGGAGGCTTCATTAGCCATCACTATGCTAAAAAAAACTGTATCTATTGACTCAAACCTTTAAAATTTTCCTAACGCTGACATCATCCAAGTTATTCTTCACTGCTGAGGCATGCAAGCACTTTTCCACCTCCAGGGTGTTTTCAGGAAGAACATCTTCTGTATCAGAACTGC
The DNA here is from genome assembly GCA_946894065.1 of Acleris literana. Taxonomy (NCBI): domain Eukaryota; kingdom Metazoa; phylum Arthropoda; class Insecta; order Lepidoptera; family Tortricidae; genus Acleris; species Acleris literana. Next base: position 14,580,994 of record OX335679.1, read on the forward strand.
TCTCACTTGATGAACTGAAATGAAATTAAAAACAAGATCTTTATTCTGCAAGTAGGCCACCCTAGCTCTTTTTGTCAATAGGAAGAATGAAAAAAAACATAAGACTGAAAGAACTCCAGAGAAGCAGAAACTCAAAAGAATAAGAAAGAATTATTTCTTGATCAACTTTATAATAATTAAATGTAACCAAGAACTAATTAAGAAACAATTTAGCATGGACATTTTTAATTCATGTGCAGGTAGGTATCTGTGCGGAACGCCCCAAAAACACCGCACACGGCGACCGAAATCGACCAGTATAGGCCCTTTGTTTATACGTGAACACGCGGTTAATTTGGGTACGTATCAGAAGGCTTAAATTTAAAAAGCCTAATGTATCATAATACCTAAAAGTTCATAATACCTAAAAGTTGTTTTTTCTGAAACCGTAAACTTTTCAGGATTGTTAGAAAACAAACCTAACCTAACCTAACGAGTTGTACACAATTCCGTTTTCAAAATTCCTGAAAAGTTTATGGTTTCAGAAAAAACTACTTTTAGGTATTATGAACTTTTAGGGATTATGATACATTAGGCTTTTTAATTTTAGACATTGCAATACGTACCCGTTAATTTATATAGTAGGGCCTTGTATATACACGAATAGATGATTAAGTTTTAGTGATAGTTTCCTGTATTTGTCTTAGCGTATAAGTAGTTTTTAAGTATTCTAATAGGTAGATCTGTTAATAAAGAGTTATTACTTGTGCTTTAGTTATTTAGAACCCCTGCCGGGTAGGGTTTTGCCGTAGTTTACAGAACGTAAACAAACCTACCCGGCAGTACGCATGCGCCGTGGCTCCCCTCCACAAGGGAGGGCCACCATGCGGAGTGGGGATGTTCGCGCCTGCGCAGTAGGTGTTTTCCCGACCATGTGGAAATGGCGGGAAAATACCTACTGGCGCGAAAACTCTGTTTTGAAAATATTTTCCTAGTTTGTTAGTAAATAGTTTAGTTTTATATACTAGTTTGTAGCGCACATAGTTTGTAAGGTTTTCTAGTATGTAAGGTGTCCTATATGTATTAGGAAATAAGGAAAAACGTTTAAAATAAAGGAAAGTGGAGGGGGGGACGGAGGCTCGGAAAATTCGTATATAATGGGGACCCTCGGCCATAGAATTTGCACTCAAGAGCTACTCCCAGCCAGGGCAACATAGAAGAGCCTCCGCCCTCTCCGAAACGTCTGATCAATCCACCGAGCATTTTCTTCACCGAACCTGCCCTGCCCAACTTCAAGAACCAGTCATAGGTGCGAGTCCGCACATGTTGGTCCTTCGAGACGGATTTTTGCGATATATTGGTCCTTCACAACTGAACAAAGAAAAGGAAGAAAATGCCGCCGGTAACCAGAAACGCTTCAGGAAGTCAGACGTCTCTGGTGAGCAGAGTGCGCGGTAGTGGCAACAGCATCCTGGACATGATAGCGAGTAGGTTTGATTGCCCCTACATGGTTCACTGTATGCAGCTCCATGTAGGGAGCAATCGTACTTATTAATTGTGTTTTAGTTTTTTTTTTTTTTTTCGTTGTGAAAGTTTTGTGTAATTTTAATTTTAATTGGGATTTTTAATTGTAATTTTATTTTTAACTTGGATTTTTAATTTTAATTTTAATTTTAATGTTTATTTAAATTTTATGTGTAATATGGAAATGTTATTTCTGAAATAAATAATTTTGAATGAATTTGAATTTGAATTAGGCCAATTAATGTTTGGTGGCGCCGGGGACCCATCCTCGTCGGACGAAGCAACCATGCCGTCTACGGAAACAACGGAGACTACAGACACTTCTACGCCCAAGGAGTCAACGACGACGTCACAATCACAGGGCATCGCCGAGCCGCCACGCCGCCCTGCAATTTCGACGTCAAAATCAATCCGTACAACGTCAAGCCGCCGTGCGCTTCGCCTAGCGCAGGCACGGGAAGAAGCCTTGAAAATAAAACTGGAACTCGCTCAAGCCCGAATCGCAACATTAGAAGCCGAAGAGAGCGAAGAGGACGACAAGACAGTGATGTCGACCTACGAAACGGAGCAGCGAGTCGACGAGTGGCTCGCGTCTAACCGAAGACACGTGCTAGCCAGCGCCAATGAACCGCACCATGAAGAGGATCCCCAGCTGGCAACCCCACAGAACCAGCCGCCGCCGCGGCCGCCAGCTGATGCCAGGGATACGCAACCCGCCGCCGCCGGACCCAGCCACGCCACTGCCGAGCGTCATGGGCCCGGGGCCCGCCCCGCCGCCGCCACTGCCGAGCACGACGGGGCCACCGCACCTCTCAACGCCGAAGCTCCCGCCTACGTTCCAGTCTATGTTCCCGCGCCACCACAACGACGTTGCTACGAAGAAACAGGCCGCCAGCCGCCTCCGATATATGCCAAGGAGGAAGAACCGAAGAACAACTCGATGATCGCCCTCAGCCAACAGAACATCAGCATCACCGAGTTAGCTTCAGCCATCGCGATCGCCGCCCAGTCCGGTCATAGAAATTCATCGCGATACAACATCGACCTGCCTCAATTCAACGGGTCGTCTCAAGAATGGCTGTCATTCAAGGCAGCCTACGCCGGGTCCGCCACGACCTACTCCGATGCCGATAACGTAGCAAGATTAAGAAAAAGCCTGAAAGGAAGAGCAAAAGAAGCCGTTGAAAATCTCCTCATCTACAACGTCAACTCCGAAGAAATCATGAAAGCCCTCGAATCCCGATTTGGAAGAACAGACTCAATTGCACGCGCCGAGTTGGAACGCCTCAGAACACTGCCCCGACTCACCGACGCACCGCAAGACATATGCATCTTCGCCTGCAGATTGAACAACACGATGGCCACATTGAAAGCGCTAGATCGCATACACTACCTACATAGCCCCGAAACTACGAAAGCCATGATGGATAAACTCACAGCCGCCCTACGCTACAGATGGTTCGACTACGCCACAGCGCAGCGAAATGAAGAACCCGAACTCGTCAAACTGGCAGCGTTCCTACAGCGGGAAGCCGACAATTGTGCCGCCTATGCACAACCCGAGAACATCGACATCCACGGAACACCACATGCGAGAAGAATACAGAAAGCTTTCACAACCACAGAGAGGCCAACGTACAAATGCGCAGTATGCAACGAAGCGGGACACGAAATAGAAAAATGCAAGAAATTTCTTCAAGAAGACATCAACGCTCGTTGGGAGACCGCCAAGAAACAACGACTATGCTTCCGATGCCTACGTTACCGGAGCAAGACGCACAATTGCCAACGCGTCAAGTGCGAGCAGGACAGCTGCGAACACTTTCACCACAAGCTACTTCATTATAAGAAGCCTCAAGAACGAAGCACCGAGTCCGTCGCCTCGACATGGGCCCCGGCCGAGTCACGAGCCTATTTGAAGATACTGCCCATAGAAATCTCGGGACCGGCGGGAGTATTGCATACATATGCACTACTGGACGACGGATCGACGGTGACGCTTATACATGAAGACATAGCGAAAGAAGCGGGCCTAGACGGGCCCACGGAGCCACTACGCATAGAAGCCATCACGAACGAGACTATTGACGCATCAAGATCTCGCCGTGTCACGCTCCACATCCGCGGGGTAAATCAAGAACATAGGATTTACGCCCGCACGATCAACGACCTTCACCTGTCGCCACAGTCGATCAAACAAGAAGATCTACACGCCTGCGAACATCTACAAGATATAGAAGGATATTTGAAGTACAACTCAGCGAAGCCCAAGATGATCATCGGTCAAGACAACTGGCACCTACTCGTGAGCAGCGAGACACGCCGGGGTCAACGACACCAACCGGTGGCATCCCTAACGCCACTGGGTTGGGTACTACACGGCGCACACACGCGCACCATCGGGAAGCGAGTACACACTATGAACTGTGTCATCAACCAAAGCGACGACGATATGAACAAACAACTCGCCGAGTACTTCGCACTGGAATCACTACTCGTCGAGCCGAAGCGGCCGCAATCCGACCCGGAAGAGCGAGCCTTAACTACACTCGCAAACTTCACCACGATCAACAAAGATGGCCGCTACGAAGTCCCGCTACTATGGCAAAATGAAGATGTACTACTTCCGGACAACTACGACAACACGCTGAAACGACTTCACAATGTAGAAAAGAAACTCGACAGGAACGAAGAGCTCAAGAAACGATACCATGAAGAAATGGACGCCTTACTGAAAAAGGGCTATGCCGAGCCCGCACCGCCACACAAAGAAAATAGAGTGTGGTACCTGCCACATTTCGCCGTGATCAATCCAATGAAGCCTGAGAACGTACGAATAGTACACGACGCGGCAGCCAGAACGAGAGGAGTTTGCCTCAACGATCGCCTACTCACCGGGCCCGACCTACTTCAATCGCTACCAGGGGTACTGATGCGTTTTCGACAACACCCGGTGGCCGTGGGAGCAGACATTAAAGACATGTTCATGCAAGTCAAGATACGAGAGTGCGACAGAGACGCACTGAGATATTTATGGAGGGGAGCCGACCGCGACTCATCCCCACCACAAGAATACCGGATGACGTCACTGATATTCGGAGCGACGTGTTCACCGTCGATCGCCATATACATCAAGAACACGAACGCACAGAAGTTTGAAAAAACGCATCCGGAAGCCGTGAAGTCAATAATACGTCATCATTACGTAGACGACTACCTACAGAGTTTCAAGACAGAAGCGGAAGCGATCCAGACAGCGAGCGACGTCCGCTACATACACAAGCAAGCCTGCTACGGGCTACGACAATGGACGTCGAACTCTACGGAAGTATTAGCCGCCGTCGCCGAGAAGCCCACGCAACTCGTACACATCGACTTGAACAAGACAGAGATGAAAAACGAACGTGTACTGGGTCAAATCTGGAAGCCCGCAACCGACGAAATCGCCTTCAACTTGGACCTCACCCGATTGCCGCCCGACGCCCTCGACTCGAAGAAACCGACCAAGCGCCACGTATTGAAGATAATGATGTCGGTATTCGACCCGCTGGGCCTAGCCACGCCCGTCACCATCAACGCGAAGAAGCTACTCCAAGAAGTATGGAGGCGCGGAACGGACTGGGACGAGCAGCTAGATGAAGATTTAACGCAACAATGGACCGAATGGACACAGCACTTGAAAGCTCTACGAGAAGTCGCTATCCCACGTTGCTACACACACTACAGCTACGCCGTAGCACGGGAGCTACACATCTTCGTAGACGCCAGCGAGACCGCCTACACAAGCGCCCTCTACTGGCGACTGATAACCGCCGACAATGAAGTGCACGTGTCACTGATAGCGGCCAAAGCGAAGGTCGCGCCGCTGAAGATCACGTCGATTCCACGCCTGGAATTGCAAGCCGCCGTCCTAGGAAGCAGGATGGCCGCCTCCGTCGTCGACGAACACGACGACAAGCCCGCGAAGAGGACATTTTGGACCGACAGCCGCACAGTACTAGCGTGGCTACGGGCGGGAGCGCGCACTTATCGCCCATTTGTCGCGCACCGCATAGCCGCCATTGAAGAGAATAGTACGGTACAAGAATGGCGCTGGGTACCTACCAAGCTGAATGTCGCAGACGAGGCGACCCGAGAAGTACCGAAGGAGTTCGACAGCAAACATCGGTGGTTCACGGGACCGGAGTTTCTACGCGACGACCCGTCAACATGGCCGACGGAACCGTCGCAGCTGCATAGCGAGAACACCGGGGAAGAAAAGGTCCATTTGATCGCCGAACACTGCAAACACAGCTGGCTCCCGGCCCCCGAACGTTTCTCACGCTGGGAACGCCTACTACGTACAGTCGCCAGAGTACTACAGTTCGTCGACCTGTGCCGACCCCAGCGAGCGAAGTCGTACTACAAACGTACAGCGAAGAACGAAAAAACCGATCCAGAATGGTCCCGCAACGATCGAAAAAAGAAAACGAAAACATCGTCAAGACACCTGCACGAAGCCGGAAATTATAAGAAGCTCGACGCAACTTACCTACACAAGGCGGAGCAACTGATCGTGCGAGCGAGTCAGCACGATGTTTTCACCGAAGAACTACGATGCCTACAGAACAACAAAGCCCCGCCCACAAACAGCCGGCTACGCCCCCTGGCGGTCGAACTCGTCAACGGGACGATAACTCTGAAGACACGGATTGCCGCCGCCGACGGAATCACCGAGTCACAGAAACGCCCTCCGGTGCTTGACGGCAATCACACTGCCGTAAAATTGTACATAGACAGCTACAACACGGCGGGGTAGAAGCGACGATCAACGAATGTAAGCAACACTACTGTATATTGCGACTACGCCCGGTCGCAATAATGGTGCTGCACCGATGTCTGCCGTGCCGGATCAAGAAATCGCAGCCTGCGGTCCCGCCCACTGGGAATCACCCGCGGAGCAGATTGGCACATCACGAGCGGCCATTCACCTATACAGGAGTGGATTACTTTGGCCCGCTAACTGTCACAGTGGGCCGGGGTACTCAGAAGAGATACGTCGCACTATTCACATGCCTCACAGTACGAGCCGTGCACCTTGAAGTGGTGCCCAGCCTCAGCGGGGACTCGGCGGTGATGGCGCTCCGACGGATGATCGCGCGGCGCGGCTGCCCTACGGACAACGGCACAAATTTCCACGCCGCGGACAAGGAGCTGCGCCACGCCTTCGACGAGGCGACACAAGACGAGGCCGCGAAGCACCTCATCAAGAGGCGCTTCATCCCCCCCAGCGCCCCATTTATGGGCGGGGCCTGGGAACGGATGGTGAAGGCGGTCAAAAACTCCCTCTACGCCGTGTTAGAAGAGCGCCACCCGAACGACGAAACCCTCAGCACGCTACTAGCCGAAGCGGAGTACACGGTCAACAGCCGCCCGCTCACACACGTGTCGGTGGACCCCTGCGAGCCCGAGTCCATCACTTCATCCGAACCACTTCCTGCTGGGAGGTACCGCCAGGGTACCCGTGCCGGGTACCTTCGACGACTCGACACTGGTCGGCCGCGCGACGTGGCGAACATCGCAGGGTCTAGCCGACCACTTCTGGAGCCGCTGGGTACGGGAGTACCTACCCACACTGCAAGACCGGCGGGAGCCCCACGGCCGCGGGCCCCCAATCGAGGTCGGCAACATAGTCCTCATTGCCGACGGGACACTCCCGCGCAACACATGGCCGCGCGGACGAGTAGTCGCCGTATACCCGGGACCCGACGGCGTAACACGCGCCGTGGATGTCCGGACCAAAGGAGGAGTGCTGCGCAAACCGACCAAGAAACTCGTCGTGCTACCACGAAGATATGCAACGCTCCGACGGCGAGCGATGCACGGCGGGAGAGATGTGCGGAACGCCCCAAAAACACCGCGCACGGCGACCGAAATCGACCAGTATAGGCCCTTTGTTTATACGTGAACCGCGCTTAATTTATATAGTAGGGCCTTGTATATACACGAATAGATGATTAAGTTTTAGTGATAGTTTCCTGTATTTGTCTTAGCGTATAAGTAGTTTTTAAGTATTCTAATAGGTAGATCTGTTAATAAAGAGTTATTACTTGTGCTTTAGTTATTTAGAACCCCTGCCGGGTAGGGTTTTGCCGTAGTTTACAGAACGTAAACAAACCTACCCGGCAGTACGCATGCGCCCCTCCACAAGGGAGGGCCACCATGCGGAGTGGGGATGTTCGCGCCTGCGCAGTAGGTGTTTTCCCGACCATGTGGAAATGGCGGGAAAATACCTACTGGCGCGAAAACTCTGTTTTGAAAATATTTTCGTAGTTTGTTAGTAAATAGTTTAGTTTTATATACTAGTTTGTAGCGCACATAGTTTGTAAGGTTTTCTAGTATGTAAGGTGTCCTATATGTATTAGGAAATAAGGAAAAACGTTGAAAATAAAGGAAAGTGGAGGGGGGGACGGAGGCTCGGAAACTTCGTATATAATGGGGACCCTCGGCCATAGAATTTGCACTCAAGAGCCACTCCCAGCCAGGGCAACATAGAAGAGCCTCCGCCCTCTCCGAAACGTCTGATCAATCCACCGAGCATTTTCTTCACTGAACCTGCCCTGCCCAACTTCAAGAACCAGTCATAGGTGCGAGTCCGCACAGTATCTTAGAGGCCAAAGTTCTTGATGAAAATAATGGAATTGGTCCTGATATGGATCTGTCAAATTATCATTTTAAAGCAAAGTTGCTCAACTTTTTTCATTGTAATTCTGTTTAACAAAGCAGTAATTAACAGTAATCAAGATCCTTAGGAGAAAAGAATAATCTGCTTGTAATTGCCACAAAAACTGATGCTAGATGCATTTATAGCCTTTAAAATCAAAGTAATTAGTGACCCAAGAGACAACACTATGGCGATTGAGGTACAATAAAATGTTTATTGACCTTAACAACCCCAACAGCACATGGACTCCCAAGCTCTTTACTATGAGTTTCCCAAGTTAACCAATCATCAAAATACCAAATCATAATAGTGAAATTGTTTATAACTTGTCAGATTTGTTTGTGACACACCCATGGTCCGCAGGCGACAGGGGACGTAAGACAGCGGAGGCCGTCTGATAGGAGCGTCAGTCCGCCGCCATCGCCGATGGCGGCAACTTGTTTACATAAGCGCGGCCGAAAATAACAAAATACAGACGATATTACTACGCAAAGATGAGTTTGCCGATAGGCAAAGTTATTGGATGTAAAGTCAACCAAGTTGTATTATAATGTATATAATAATGTAAAAAAACACAAGGAAGATACAAATTAAAATTATGTCTACACAATATTTGTGTTTAAATATAAAGCTATAATACCCTAGTATAAATAAGAATCCAGTTAATCAGGAAACTACATAGGTCTACCATGTAGCTAATTTAGAACCTATAATTTGAATATTGTGATACAGTAGTGGGAAGGTATTATTGAATGCCCCCTTTCAGTTCGGTTATGTAGAAAAGTAACCTGACACACCTTACACCTGATGAATATACAATGTAAATGGATCCATCAACTTTTTGATTTTTTTATTCTGTCCCATAAGCCAAGAGACAACAGTAATATTATTTTGAGAAAATGGTTACATACAAAGAATGGGCTTGTAATTGCCACAAAAACTAAAATATGGTGTATTTATATCTTATAGTTTTAAAAAGTGACCCAAAAGACGTCAACACAACAATAAGGTACAACTAAAATTATATAATTAAAATTAAGATTAAAATGTAAAATAAAATTGTCTTGTGTTGAAAAGAAATCTAAATTAGAGTACAAGCGGAATTCCTCTGGTCCTAGACCCCCTTTCTATTTTTCAAAAACTGAAAAAACTTAGTTGAAATAATAATGTAATAATAATGATTTTAGCAATTAAAATAAAAGCAAACATTAAATAACTCATATAGAGATAAAAGCTACATGAAGAAAAGCGAATAAGAAAATTCGCTACTATAAAAAATGCATGTTGTGAAAATGATCTAAGAAACCAATTAAATTATATGAAACTAAATGTTTTAATTTTTCTTAGTTGAGTAATGTGATTGACCCAAATACAAGAAGGCATATTATTATTATTATGTAATGACTATGTACTTACTGTTTTCGTTTTCTTCCTCTAATAATTCTTTTAGAATTAGCACCACTGCTCGTGCTCCCTGGAAAAGAGTTTTTACTAGAGCCGGCAAGGGGGCTCTTCATCTTATCTTATCGACGTCACAAATAACAGGTAAAGCGTTTAATTTTTTTACATTTTGTATTACTTAAAATCTGATTGTTGCAACGACGGAAATTCAAAATCAAAACAGAAACAGAAGATATCGCAAATATTATTGACTTGACAGTGGCATAAACGCCTAGCCTGGCGTCTGTCAGGCTAGGACTGTCCCACAGATTATAAGATATGTCTAAAGGACTGTCCTGTCCACAGAATAAGAACATATAGCATAGAAACCGGACCACAGAAAACTATAAGACGTACTTTCGTCAGCTACCTTTCTCTACTTTTTAGATTACGTATTACATGAGAAAACATGAAACAAAAAGTAGGCTGTTTTTTCTCCTTTAACTGTCATTGTCACAAGGTTTTACACAGGGACTTCTTTGTCCTTCCTATAGGAAGGATTTGTCTTTCCTTGTCTATAGATCTAAATACTATAGGTGCTTATAGGTCCAAAACACGCCTTACTTGTGACGATGTACTAAATAATGAGAGAACAGCTATAGGTTCATCTCTTTCCAACTCAGTTTGTAAACCATAAGTAAAAAGAAGTGAACCATAATGTACTTTCTGCTTATTTAGTACGGTTTCTATGCCTTTAGTCTTTCTTCTGTGGTCCTGTCAGATTATAAAAAACAGATAGTAAATAGTAAAGAATAAAGGTAAAAAGTATGCATGCATGACTGACTGACATAGTATACACTTTTTCCAAAGCCAGTTAAAGACATTTCTTTAAGTACCAATTTCACCATACGATGTTAACTACTTAACGGACGATTAGAGCGTTAACAGCTGTCAAAATGTATGAACTAACCAGTCGTTTAACATTGATTAAATTTAACATCGTATGGTGAAATTGGTACTTAATCAATAATTTTGCTTTGATTTTGTAAATTGCTTTAACTTTAACGTTTCTACAGTGCTTCAATCCATGTTAAAATATAACTCCTTAGCAGTAAAACGCCTATTAAACGTCAGTTCAGTGACCACAGATTGTAAGGGGATGTCAGCGAGTGAGTGAAGTTTGAGAAGTAAGTAAACAAACTTGTAGAACGAACGATTCTAAGCAATTATATATCATTTGAACGAGGATATAATTAAATAAGATAGATATAGACCTTAGTTAAGATGTCACCTACCCGAGCAGCCGGTTTAGTTATCTTTAGGAATATGAATCAAGCCGTACAGTTTCTCATGTTGCAAACGTCCTATGGCGAACACCACTGGACTCCTCCAAAAGGTAAGTAATAAAAACTTTATCCTAAGCTTTTGCTCATATCTTTTATTACAAGTTCTACTCCGCGATTTAACTTTAATTCTTTCACTTTTACATTAGTCAACTTACTAAGATGTCTAGTTGCCTATAATGTAGGCAATGAGCCCTAAATTATGGGTTGGGTCCTGAAGGCCTTACTTGAATCTTGGCGAGCAAAGCACCTTAGTATAATATTTGTACGGGTAGCAAAATGTCTTGGTCTATAAAATGCCCTCATTGCTATAAGTCATAGTAGACGGAATGACTTGGCTGTAAAACGACTTAATGTCATAATGTTCTAATAGACAAATGGTCTGGATAATCTTCATATATCAAGACAATACAATCAAGACCTTACACCATTGAGTCATTCTGCCTACTTGTGCATTTCACGACCAAGACGTTTTGCTAAGTAAGTTACTGAAACTAAGACCATTTTGTAACCATGCCATGGTTACAAAATAGATAAACAAATCATTTTGCATACTTGGTCAGTGTACTGCTGAGACATTTTGAATGCTAAGGCTAAATGCAAGTAAGGCTTTCAGGACCCAACCCATTTTAAAGGACTGTAATCTGTGCAAAATATCTTATCATCTGTGGCTCTATGGATATTTTTAGATAGATTTAATGCAATGAGCACATTTACAAATAATGGAACTACACTGTTTTAGTAAAAAGTAACTACATATTTGTATCATCCTAATTTCAGGTCATGTTGACCCTGGCGAATCGGATTGGGTTACTGCTTTAAGAGAAACTAATGAAGAAGCTGGGTTATCGGAAAATGATCTGGAAGTATGCAAACCGTTGCACACCGCTTTGCACTTTACTCTTAACAACACTGATGAACTCAATCATATGTTTTTGCTTTTAGGTGTATAAAAACATATCAAAGACCTTGAATTATGAAGTTAAAGGAAAACCTAAAGTGGTTGTATATTGGCTGGCTAAATTAAAATGTCCAGAAAAGCCTGTGACCCTATCACATGAACACCAGGATTTGAGGTGGCTGCCATTGGAAGAAGCTCAAAAGATTTCTGGATATGATGATACGAAACAACTACTCGCAGAGTTTTATTTAGAGGCTAATAAGTTGTTATAAAGCTTTATATAAATCATATAATCATGTTATCCTTAGTTTTATTGGTGAAGTACCTATGAACAGCTTATTGTTTGATTCATTATTCACCTGTAGAAATATGTGCCTAACTTTAAAAATTCAAGTTCAATGTTGGTAAAGGTATTTGACAATTGCGGTGAACCTATGGTGCCGATATTCGCACCTTCAGAGCAATAGTCACCTAATTCAAAATTTCTGCTTTCAAACTTCAAGTCGTAAATTTATTACTATAGAGACCAAACTCGAAATATAAAATTTCTGAATTAGGTCACTATTGTTCTGAAGGTGCGTATCTGTAAAAATAGTAAAAAAAAAAATCATGTAACTATTTCAAAATTTAAATTGCTCTAGCATTACTCATCACTTTTGCATATTGGGCTCAAAGCATTTTTTTTTTAAATCATTTTTTGGTGATTACTAGGGTCAGCATTTTGGTGGCAAATCATGGTTCTAGAATCAATGGAGTCGCTATTTCCTATTTATGCTGCGAATTATAATACAAATGCCAAAGTTTGGATGTTTGTTACTCTATCTATCTAGATGAAATTAGGCACAGAGATAGTTTATAGTCTGGAATAGCACATACGCTAACTTTTATTCCAGAAAATTTGTTCCGGAGGGAATAGCGATAAACGACTTCTACGCGGACGGAGTCGCGCGCAAAAGCTTGTATCTCATACAAAACAAGTGACTGTAACACTTTGCAGATGGTGGCGTATAGAGGTAATCTATGTGGTGGAAGTTAGGGTGGAACCATAGGGTGAAACATGGTGGCGCCGCTGTCAAGTGTGTGTGTCGTTCGCTCGCATGTATACAACAATTTAAAGCCGGGTCCGCTGCGCCATGGTACTCGTGTTTTCCTAACATGTTTGCCTCGGGGGATGGGTAACATCCACCGCGTTCGCCTGCAGGGGTTGGACCTAACATGTTAGGTGTTAGAAAAACACGATAACATGGCGCAGCGGACCCGGCTTTATAGACGCCGTTAAGGGCCTATTAGACTACGCGATATTAAGTCTGTCGTAATAGGTCAACGTGTAGTGTAATAAGAGTAAGTCAAGTTAGTCAGTCTAATTAAATCTGTTAGACTGGGTTCGGCCGCGTTGTCGGCCCTGTTGTTTGATCAGTAGTTAAACTAACTAATTGTTAAAATTCGAAAAAGGAATGGAAAATTTGACACATTTCCTTGAGACTTTAACCATTAGTAACGTTTTTTGACCATTAGTTAGTTTAACTACCGATCAAACAACAGGGCATTACTGTCTGCATATCGCGTAGTGTAATAAAAGGTAGACCGTTTAGTGTTTAGTCATTGCGCGGCAGCCGCGGAACGGAACGCAGTCGTGTTTTTTGTTCTACCGTAGTGCCGTACGAAATGGCATGCCCAAAAGAAAAAGCACTAAATCTCAATATTCTCGACTTATATCGTGACTTATTTCAGTAACAGCTGCGACAATTTTATTTTTTGGTGCTTCAGAAGATTTCCTATGACGACCGAAAACGACGACGACGTACCCTTTGCGAATGAGTTCGCGTGCGGTATTCAGCGCCGTGCAATGGCAAACTTCAGTAAGAGTAGTTAGTCGAGATTAAATATCGCATATTCTAATACGTACTTCAATAGAAAGAAAAACGGTTTTATACGATGTTTTATACCTACTTAAAATAAAGGCGCTTGAGCTTCACTTGAGCTTCACATAATCGCGCACAGATTATAAGGGTATGTATTGACACTAGGAGGTGGGGCTTTTATACTGCCAATGAAAATCCACCTTAACTTAGTCTATGGTTGGCCGCTGATGTTTGTAATGACAGTTGAAAAAAAAACAAAAAAATTCAAACTCCAACGGTGAAAACCATTTTTGTGCAAATGAACTGTTACTATGTTATGAAATTGTGTGTTTAGTTGTTTTTCTTTATTCGTTTTAATTCTTAAAGGGTGGAGGGTAGGCATTATCGTTAAAAATATAGTATTAATGTCAATAATTTGATAAATATATATTCCACCATGTTACAAAAATGGAAAACTATTCTCACTAACTGGGTAAGTCATAGCATTATTTTGTTATCGCTTGTAGATAAAATATTATTGTTTACATGATTCTAAACTAAATATTCGTAAGATAAAGTTTGTTTTAACATATACATTTGATGCATCGTTGATATAAAAAACATATTTTGAGTATCCTGGGAGTGGTAGCTAGGAGTGTTCCAATTTTAACCTGGATATAATAATTCACGAATAGTAAGATAACCATTTCCTAGTTAGTACCAACAGGATAAATAGCTATTCAAATTAGATCTTATATGTATATTACAAACTTCCAAATAAAGTGTTAAATGTTTTACTATTTGACTTTCATTTGATCTTATAACATCTCATGCAGCAATTAAATTTTCCAGATTAATTGTTACAATAATGAGAATGAAAAAATACAGCAAAATATTACTCCAGAAAATTTACTCAACATCTTCACACAAGTCCATGAAAGCCTGAAAACAGATGATTCCAACTCCTCGGAATTTGAAGTGAATACAATACAAGATTTCATTGTTGAGAAGTATCCACAGTTCAAATTTGAAAATGGCAGTGTTGAGGCAACTACGGAAGAAGACATTTATATAGTCGCCTCACTGTTGTTATTCTTTATATGTGTGAATTCTAAAAATGAGGATATTAAAAGAATTATGTGCAGCAAGCTTGGTGTGAGGGATCAGGAGACCATATTGAAGTTCAGCAAGTGCCTTATGGAGTGTTCCCCCTTGTTGTATACAGATGTTGAGGCAGCCATTACAGGTGGGTCTAATTTTATGCAATTAGCATTTTTTATAGTTAGAGTGATTTCTATAAATTTTGTATTTTAACATGGAGGAAGCAAATAAGCATATGGTTAACTGGACTACGTGGGCTAAACTAACAGACATTTGCAAGTTCAAAAACATCAGTTATCTTTGATGATTAAGCTTCAAATAGGTTCAACCTGAAAGTTCAATTGTTACAAATGAGAACTGCAGATGTCCAAATATCATTTAGATAAATTACAGACTTTATTTACATCCAACTAAGTACAGAATTCAACATTAATACAATTAAAATTTTAAACTAAACATATTTAAATTTAAATTAAACTAAGCTACTAAAATAGTAAAGATATAAATAATAATCACCACTATAAAAAGAACACCCCGTCTAGCTAAGTTTTTTCTGCCCTGAATAATCTTTTAAGAGTATTCATTTTTTGCTAATATTGAAATGGCATCAATTCAATTCTTTGATATATGGCTTCTGTCCAGTGGGACAATTCTGCCAGTGTCAAGGTTGGAAGTTACACGTGATCGGTGTAAATGATATCAACAAAAATCATAAGTCGATGTTGTACGGTGATCCTCTAGCCTCCGTGAAGCGATGTAACTTTACGAAGACAAGATGGGATTTTCTTGGATATGGCATCAAAATGCTTTAATCCCTCATATGCGGGAGGTCAAAAAAGTACCAAGTTCTAGTCTCTTCTGATTACGATATATAGACTATATTAAAATTAAGCTTAAAAAAAGCACAAAACGATATTCAAATTTTGAGCACGGATCTGTGCCTAAGCATACTAGGGGTTAAACTATAGATATCTAAATGAATATGGTGGAAAAAGTTGCTCTTCAGACCTGTGTAAAAAAAAAGCACATAATACAGCCATTTTAATAAAGATCCATAGCAAAGGAAATAATATGGATTTTCCTTTGTTTTTATGAGAGACCATTGAATCAAAAAATTTACTCTATGATATTTACAATAGGCTCATATTCCATTGATAAATTTTGTTGTATCGTGGGCCTGAAGAGGAGTTTTCGATCATGTGAATCAAGGCTGCTCAACTATTTTAACAGTCGGGCCAACCGGATAACTCAGATATTTTTGGGGGCCACTCATGATCGGTTACTTATTCATTTTGCAGCACGACTTGGGCAGCCTTGATGTAAATCCTTAGCTGCTGAAGTAACTGTAGCTTTGTCGTACGTCTGCTTGTATCCCCATGGACTAAACATACTACAGTTTATATTTAATCAATCTAAGAGATGACAGTTTCCTATATATTGAAACTTACTTAATTTGTTTTAATCTTTACAGACTGTTAATTTGCAGATAATACAAATCTATTCCTGTTCCAATTACAGTCACTCAGTGAGGAAGTCACTGAAACTCACTTTTTTAAAATTAACATACATTGTGTTGAGTGTGAAAAAGGTGTCTTCTTTTTACCAACTTCATTTGGGTTATTCCCATCTGCTTGCACGCTTCCTGGTTTATGACACTTGAATAAAGTTCAAAGTGGCAACAAAAAAACGCGAGGTGGTATAACAGGTGGGATTAAACCACTAATTTGTCAAAATTGTAAAAAAAAATGTTTTATTTTTAATTGTTCTGTAATTTCATCCGGTTGGGTTCAGAAATTGCATATTTTTTACAAACTAAGTTTATTTTAATAGGTAGTTCGATCTATTTCTATTGACAAGTCAAAAAAAATAATCGTAAATAATTAGGAAGCGTCGTCAACTCAGTTTAGATCCTCGTTTTTTACCTATAAAACTTCAAATCAAGACCAAATTCACCCAAAAATCCTTAGTGTTACAGTTTAGTTTCGAAATGTCGCACGTCCGTTACAAGTTCAAAATACGCTCGTGCCAACAAAAACACGGGAAAAAAATGGCGCAAGTTCCGGTTCATTCAATAACAAAAGGGTGTGTGGGGCCGGCAGGTGGCCATTGATGCCAGCTGTTATTGGCATCTGCTTCCAAAACATATGTTTTTCTAATACCGTAAATTGGTGAAAGTAAAGGTACCTACAGTTCATGCGTGTGTTGTGTTTGCTGCCCTATATTCTCATTCGCGATACTCTCGACACGGGAACGTTAAATTAAGAATTTCAACTGTACTTCAATGGCATCTAGGTATTATTCTGTTTGTAACTGATCCGTTTTGCGTTTAAAAGGTTTGCGTTTTATGAGAATTCACGTGCAGTCGAGAACAAATATACGTCTTACCTTTGCACCTTATTTCAATGGAATAAGGTTTAGATCTAAAATCCCGCCTGATTAAATTATGCCTGATTATTTATCGATTCGCCTTGTTTTTTGTCGATGTCCTGTAGCCTCCGCCGGCCAGAGTAATAAATAAATCAGCCCTGCCCTTCTGGGTCGTTTGGAAGGCATGTCCCGTGACTTTATATTGTGGGTACGCGTAGTAATCATTTAGCGCTCTGCCCAATTTCCTTAGAAGCTTACTTTCACATTACTATAATGTAGAATAAATATGGAAAAAAGATTTTTTTTGGAAGAATCCTAAAGGTGCTTTTCCACCGGCGATGCGAGGCGAGACTAGAATTTAAATTTGTATTAAAAAAAAACTGTTCCTGCGCCTCGCGCACCTTAGGTGGAAATGGTTGTTTTAATTCGTTGGTGGAAAATCACCTTTAAGCGCAATTCACACAGCGGGCGGGTACGGGTCGTGCGCCGAGCGGGTCGGAAGTTCGGCGGGTGTTTTAACATGGAGTTATATGGAAGTATCCACGCACGCGGCGGGACGGGTCGTGCGCGGGAGCCGCGCCCGCCGCCCGCCACTGCAAACAGCGCGCGGGTGCGGCGGGTCCGTCGCCGGCGTCCTTGGTCGTAATAACACACATTCTCCGATAGGCATTCTCACAGAGCGCTTTGTAAATTCTACTCTATATACTCGCCATTACCATCCGATCCCGAATGTCCGCCTGCCATCAGCCGCGCCGGCCCCGCCGCGTTTCGGCGACGAACCCGCCCGGCAGCGCCTGCGCGCGACGACGCGCGGGTCCCGCTATGAAAACGATTTTGCTTTATTTTTTAATTTAAAAGTTAGGATGACAGCAGTCAACTTCTGCAACTTTTATTGCTAGTGTACGCCGCGTTTTTCACATGTGTAAAGCAAGGTCCAAGTCTGGATCATGTTTACTACAATAAATAAATGTTTTAGAGGCGTGCGGCGAGGAGCCCCTGGGTACAGTGGCGGAGACGCCGCCGGCGCTCCGCTCGTTACACAGCGAGGTTCGGCGTCTGCAAGCCGCCCTGGACGCAGAGCGCTTCGACCGGAACTACCTGCAGGACGAGCTCGCTAGGACTAATTTGAAACTGGACAAACTGAGTATGTCTATCTTTACCCTAGAGAGCACGAACGTGGAAGACGGAGCGGGCGAGTGCTAGGTCTTACGGTTTGGATATAATTTATGGGTTAGGTCTTATTTACACTTTGCGAAGTGCATGTGCGAAGTCATACAACTTCGCGCTTGCACTTCGCAAAGTGTAAATCAAGCATTAGCCATACAGTTAAATAGTAGTTCGTGTTCAAACCAAGGAATGTCGCGCGGCTCGCATATGTACGTGCCTCGATCGCACGCGTCATACCCCATCACAAGCAAACTCAACAGGAGGCACCAAGCCGGTTTAGTAGGGGCAGCGCCGTCGCTACGTTTAGTTGCGTGTGTATTAAGTAACGAGCGACGTACATTGACGCAACCCTAGCGCCCGAGCTGCAATAGATAACAGAAACTCCCAAATGGCCAGAGACGAATTACTTTTCTTTTTATAGTATGTTACCAGGAAGCGACAGGGATTAATCCATGCCACACATACTCTTTAGTAGTGCTGTTTTCGCTTTTCCACTCGCAAATCTTAAAACAAAATATTGTATATCAAACTGCCGCCGCTCGCACCTCTCGGATCTGTGGCATCTTTCTTATTCGTCTCTGCTTTTATTCCCGCCATGGCCTTTTGTCCAAATGGCTCGTCTTGTCGCGTCCTATTCACCAGCTGATAGCTAGCCAGGAAGACATAAGTTGAGTGAGTCGAAGCAGGGGCGCGGTTAGAGCGGTAACAATGTTCTCTTTTACCTCAATCAAGAGAGCTCGCGCTCCATCTTTTCTGTTTGTTTTGTTTTACGATGCTTCAAATTTAACACGGCTAATTGGCCGCGTCATTAACCTACAGTAGCGGCAAAAAATCTATCATATTTGTACTTACATCCCATACGATTACCTACAAATGTGACTCACCAAAATTGACAACCAATCAAGAACTAGTTGACCAATTATACTGCTATTATTCAATTCGTTAGCTGATTAAATAATACGTTCATACAAATCTCGTAAATTTAGTATGAACGCGTCGGCAATTGTTTTTTAAATACTAAACTTTTTTAAACTACGATATGTACAAACATTTGTTATATGCCATTTTGAGCCTTATTTAATCCGCTAACAAATTGAATAATATCAATACAATTGGTCATCTAGTTCTTGATTGGTTATCAATTTTGGTGAGTCACATTTGTAGGTAATCATATTGGATGTAAGTACAAATATGATAGATTTTTTGCCGCTACTGTATTAGTTACAATTTTTCAATAAATTGGAATTAGTACAATAAAATATCTATTACTTTCAGCAAAAGATAAAGAACAGTACAAGTTGGACATCCTTAATCTCAAAGCGAAGATATCCCTATGCTGTGGTTCGGAGCACGAGGACCGCAGCGAGGAGCGCGCCGACGAGTCCCGGCTTCACCGTCAGCTCAACGAGCTCGAGGAGAGGCTGGTCGATACCCAGGGCCGCTTGGATGATGTGCAGCATGAGCGGGACACGTACAAGAAGAAGGTCGGTGTAGGCTACTGCCCTCCTTAGAAAAAAAGGCGTATGTCTCATAGAACCGCGTATGTATTGGGAGCTTAGTTCTTAAGACCAGGGTTAAATTTGCTTTGACAAACCAATTGCGCATGCGCTCTTTTTACTTAAAAGGGCAGAATAGTGGTGAATTGTAAACAACTGTTAAAAAAATCTCTCATTTGTTTTCTGTCGATTACTTTATACGGTTCCGTACCCAAAGGGAGCTCAACGGGCCTTATTAATATACGTACGCTGTCCGTCCGTCCCAATTTTAAAGAGCTGTCTATCTTCTGAACCATAATAGATAGGGTTTGATTTTTTTCAGTATGTGTTATTATGAAGGATTTGCTAATAAATGTTGTCCCCATACAAGCAACGTTTTTTTGTTGTATCGTAACAACGGTTGTTTTGTTATAGTTCAGTCGAGTTTATAAATACGTGTACACTTTAGTGCCTTGTCACTTTAATCGCTGTGATGATTGACATAATGGCAATTTACTACTAAAGTGTACACATATTTATGAACTCGACTGTACAAACCCTGAAGAAAAACAACAAATACTTAAAATGGTCAAGTATGAATTGGAATCGCGCTGATTCGATTCGAAATGGAATTTAAATCAGGGCTCGGAAACGTTATTTAAAATAACGTTTTTAAAACATTTCGAACGGTTCTTTATACATCATTTTTTTCGGAACGAAAACGAAATGGGAACGTTTTCAAAAACCGGTATAATCCATAGCTTAGGGCGCGCCGCGCGCCCAGCGTGCGGCGACAAGTATGACATTATTAGTAGCTAGTACCGGACACCCCAGAAAACGAAAAAAAAAACGTTTTATTAATCAAAAACGATTAAAATTTTGATCCTGATCAAAAACGTTTTCCATAACGTTTCGTTCGAACGAAATCGAAACAAATCATTTCTTAGGTATTTAAGACGAAACGGTTTCGAAAAATATACTGTTCTCCGAGCCCTAATTTAAATCTGAATATAATAATACCCACCTTGTGGCGGTACGTACGGATTCCTCAGACTTGCACTTGACCGGTTTTTCACTTGTGGTTTCGTATTTGGGATCGGCGTCGCTATTGCCTAACGCACTCCAATTGTTTTCATTTTGTATGCAGACAAGCCTTCGATTTTCAAAATGAAAACGATTGCGATTGCGAGTGCGTTAGGCAATAGTCTGGGATGTCGCTTGATTTATTTTGCACGATCACGCTTTAATTAACAGTAACACAACAGACATACATCTCTCTTCTTGTCTCTGACTGCGAATCCGGGTCTGATTCGACAAACATAAATTAACCAATTCCCATTTCGGATGCGATAAAACCACCTCCTTAACATCCCCATTTCGAAGGTATTGTTGTAAACCCGTTTTTTTTATTTTACGTACAAATGAATTTTGCTTGAAATTTTTTGTTCTCAACTTCTTAACCACAGGTGGAAGACTTAAAGCAGGAGCGCGACAAATGGCTGACTCTCAGCCAACATGAAGCCGACCGGACCGGTCAGCTGACCGATCAGCTGGAGACCGAGCGCCGCACCGTGCAGTCCCTCAAGGACCTTGTCTCTGAACTGAGGCAGCACAACCGCAACAACGGGCTTGATGCCAGTTTGCTCGAGTGCGACGATCCTGATGCTAGTATTCAATCGCTGAATAATATGTGTAAGTAGCAGACCTGTGCTAACTCGAGGCACGTTACATTTACATACGTGATCATTGAAAATTCTAGTTAAGATAATAAAATTATATGGATGCCATTTCAAAAAAAACAAGACAATTTACTGTCACTGCCCGTCATATGATAGAGACAATAATATTCCGCAACAATTCTATAATAATTTGAAGTGGATATTTTCCTGTAGACTGCAATCTTCATTACCGGCAAATATGGGATAAAATATTGATTGTTTATTATGAAAACTATTTCAAAATGTAAACTTGATCATATTTCCTTGAGACTGTAAAACGTGAAAACGCGATTAATAGTCTCATGGAAATATGATCAAGTTTAATATATCCAAATAACAGACATATAGGTGTTATGGTTATTGAGATCCAGATCGCGGAACACTACCCACTTTATCATATGTGTCCTCTTAAACTGTACCTCTAATTTTATAAACGTCGGTGGCGTTGTAGGCACGACAGCTCATGAAGCCATGACGACTTTTAGCGTCGTCGCGACTTAAGATTTGCTAAGTTTTGGTGTGGTATAATTATATAATTAGAACAATGTAATAGGATGTTATTATTATAAAAAAGAAGAATTATTTTAGTTAAAGAATTAAAATACTACTAAATAATTGTAACTTTAAGTAAAGAGTTCATTATTTATTATTACAGCGGTTTGCAGTGAGGCTTGCGCTAATGTTGTAGAAGTTCAACTTAGCGAGGAGAGAGCTAAAATTGAGGTGCTGAAGCAGCAGATTCAGGGTTTAAAGGTATCATGTTTTTAAAATTAGATTGTTTACAAGGGAATAGAAAAATATGCATGGGTTTCTTCACTCTACTTGTGAAGAAAATGTTCATAAAATACTAAGTTTTAAAAATAAATTTGAGGAGTGTCAAAACTGTCATTAAGAGAAAAAGAAAAATTGTTAAGTAGTAACATCGTACTGAAGTCGACTACTTACACCTCTTTTAGGGATCAAAATAATCTTTTCTAAAAAAGTAGAGTGAAAAAAATGTAGTAGGTATTGTACTCAATTTGGGCCAGGTATGTTCATTTCTTTTTTTATTAAACAGGATCAACTAGACGAAACAAATATCAAGTTTGAATCTGAAAAACTCTCGCTAGAAGCTACATTGTCAGAAAAAAGTAACGACATATCTAATCTTAAGCATCGCATTAATGAAGAGATTGAGGAAAAAAATCACTTACAAAGCCGTTATGGCCAAGAAGTTGAAAATTTAAATTGTAGAATTGTTGAATTAGTGCAGCTAATTGCAGACAACGAAAAAAGAGCAAAAAATGAGCTTGATGAGAAAGTCTGCGAAATACAGGCGCTACAGCAACAGTTCGCAGAGGACACTAAGAAATCTGGCAACATGATCAAAAACCTTCAAATAGAGCTAGAAGCTGAAAGATATGCGCAATTGAAAATAAAAGATGATTTTGACACTCAGATGATGAAGATGAATGAAAAAGTGTTAAATAGGAATAATGAATTAGTTGAGCTACAGAACAATATTATTAGTAAAAGCGAAATGATTGAAATCATACAATCGGATTTAAGAAGAGAAAAACAGTTAAGGGATGAACTTTCTAACGCGTGCAATGATCAACTGTTACAGTTAAATGAGCAAAGAATCGCGATTGAAGAAGACATACGGCAAAAGTCACAACAAATATCGGAATGTCAAAAATATCTGCAAGAAAAAGACTTAACTATCGACAAACTAAGTAAAGAAGTACAAAAATTAGAAACTTCTGTATCAATTCTTGAAGAAAAATGTCATCACCGTGACAGCAAAATCATTGAGAAACAGAAAGAGATTGAATTTCTTAATGATGTTTTCCAGAAAGAGCATGAGAAGCTTGCTCACAAAGTAGATGAGCGCAATGCCACCATTAAATCGTTGCAAATGCAATTACAGAATGAAATTGAGTTTAAGATTGAGTTGCAGAATGAACTCAGTCAGTTAAAGACCTCTAAAGCGTCTTTAGTAGAAGAAATAAAACAGGTTAAGAGTAATTGTAAGGCAGAGTTACTAGATAATAAAAAA
Source organism: Acleris literana (assembly GCA_946894065.1). Classification (NCBI taxonomy): domain Eukaryota; kingdom Metazoa; phylum Arthropoda; class Insecta; order Lepidoptera; family Tortricidae; genus Acleris; species Acleris literana. The sequence goes on from OX335679.1 coordinate 14,604,531, forward strand.
ACTCTTGATGCGATTGCCACGCAATTCAAAGCGGAAAAAAAATATAATGAAGATCTAAAATTAGAGTGTGCTAAGATGAATGAAAACTTGCAAAAAGTTACTGAGGAGCTTTCCCATAAGAACAGTAAAATAAAGATGTATGAAGATCAATTGGAAACTAAAAAGAAGGTATCGGAAGAAGAACTTAAAAATATGGCTGCTACTGTTGAATCAGCCAAAAGCAAACTGTCTTTGGCACTTCAAGAAAAAACTGCTTTGCAAGAATCTTGTAATATTTTAAATGCCGAAAAAAGCAAGTTAGCAGCCACGTCTAATTCTAAGCAACAAGAGTTTTTGAAACTAAAGACTGCATATGAAAAGCTTTGTAGAGACCACTATGATAATAAACAGCGTAAGTCCAATTTAGTTTTAACCTCTCCTCTAGCTTTGACCTACTAGTGCGTCAGCCATTCTAATTAAGATTTTGAATTTAATTTTTACTGACAAAAGATTAAAAATTCGAACTTTAATGTTGCAATTAAAATCTGTCTGACATACGACAGGTTAATTATAAGTATGTAGATTTGTTTGCAATTGTTTTCTATCCTAATGTAAATAAAATGTGTTACAGATTTCAAGTCACTTGAAGCAAAATTAAGTGATGAAGTGAAAAAGAATGAGCAGCTCCAAGATAGTAACGAAAAGAAAACGTCAAAGTTATTGTTGAAATTGGAAAAAACAGAAAAGTCTATCAAGAAAATACAATCACAATCTAAAAGTATATTAGACAGTAAGGAACTACAAATTCAAACCCTTACAATGCAGATAAGTAGCCTTCAAGGAAGTATCGAAAGTGAGAGACAAACACTAAACCTAGTAGCAAGAGAGAAAGAAGCGTTAGAGCAAAATATAAGCGACGAGTTATTCTTTAAAAATAGACTTGAAGTAGAATATCAGAAAAAATGTAAAAGCTATGAAGAAGTTACCAATAAGCTAAATGAAGAAATTGTATTTAAAAACATTGAAATTCAAAAGCTGGAAAATGTTGTTGAGGACTTTAAGAAGCAAGTTGATTTGGAAAAAGCTGCAAAAGTGGAGATCAAAGAAGAATACGAAAAGCATGTACTAGAGCTCAGTGAAAAAGAACTAAACAGTAACAAGAACTTAGCTAGTAAAACAGCTACAATTGAACGAATGGTATGCGACTTGAAGCAAGAAAAAGAGCTGAAGGACGAACTTTCAAATATATACCACAAGGAATTATCAAAACTCAATGAAGAGAAAAATAAGATAGAAAACGATTTATCACAAAAAGTTTTAGAAAATGAAATATTACAGAATGAAATGAACGTTACTAGAAAGGAAGTTAAAGAACTGCAAAACGAAGTCATTCAAATGAAGTCGTTCGCCGATACCTTACAAAATAAATGCTTTGATTTAAAAGAAACGAATGACAATTTGTTAGAAAAAGTTGAAGCACGGGGTATTCAAATTGAAGAGAATCAATTACTTTTAGAAGAAACTATTCAGAACTTGACAAACGATAATGAAACGCTCAGCAAAACTTTGGGAGAAAAAAATATATCTATTGAGGCACTTCAAGCACATTTAAAACAAGAAATTAATCTTAAAGAACAATTTAAAAGTGAATATACCAAATTGCAGTTGAACAACGTCGAGCTTGAAGAATCAGTATCCAAACTAGGAATGGATATGAATGAGATACAAAATGAACTGAAAAATAAGAACGCTCAACTTGATCTCATAAATAAAGAACTGAAAGAAAAGGAAACTACAATTGTTTCTCTAAATTCAAAAATAGTAATAATGAAAAATGACATTGCCGAGTTGTCAGACGAACTAAGTAAAGCAGAGAAAGAGAAAGAGCAATTAATAGAAGAAAATAATAATCGTGATAAAAACATAAACGAATTAAATAATAATATCTCAAGTCTTGAAAAAACCTTAGATTTTGAGAAAGAGACTCTTAATATCAAATTAGCAAATGCGAATGTTATCAACTCAGAATTGAAATATGAAACTGAAGAAAATACACGTAAAATTACTGAATTCCAAAAGGAAATTAATGAACTGAAGGAAGTTAATCAAAAGCTATTGGAAGATTCGAAAACACAATACTTATTACAAGAAAAAGAAAAGTTGATTCAGGAATTATATTTAAAATTAAAAGAAGAGACTATGAGGGCTGACAATATAAAGAGTAATTGCGATATGAAAGACACTGAATTAAACAAAATAAGTGATGAGGTTATTATTAAGAACAATGAATTAGAGGTTCTTCACAAACAATTAAAAAGTACTATTGACACTCACGAGAAGCAAGTGCTTGAAAAGGAAGATATTATTATTGCTCTTCATAACAAACTTGAATCAGTAGTGTCTGAAAAGTGTGGTTTAAATGAAATTAATACAAAACTAACCCGTAGTATTGAGGAAAAAACTGAAGAATTGATGAATCTTCATCTAAAACATGAAGCACTTTGTCAAAAAATACAAGAAAGTGAATTAGGTAACTATTCTACGTTATATTATGTATTTGTTACATTGTTTTAAAGTGTATTTAATTAATTTAAAACATATTTTTTTACAGCTTATCAATCGGATTCACAGTCATTCAATTCGGCTTTGTCGGCAAAGGAGGATGAATTATCAAATTTAAAAGAAAGCCTGGAAAATGAAATCGATCAGAAAACCAAGTTGTACGAATCTGCTTTATCTGCTAAGGAAAATGAGCTATTTAATTTAAAAGAAAAGCTTAAAAGCGAAGTCGATCTGAAAAATAAATCCAAAGTACATTATGAAGAACAATTAGAAACCCTTCAACAGACATTGGCTCAGCTAACACTTAGCTTCAATGAATACCAAAGCAGTTCACAATCAACAATGGATGAGAAGGTGAAGGAAATTAAAACGTTAGAAAAGCAACTAACTGATGACAAGGTTACTATTGAAAAAGCGTTAAAGGATTTAGAGATAGAAATTGATGCAGAAAAGATTTCGAAATTAAAAATGAAGGAAGATTACGAGAATCATGTGGCTAAGTTAAATAAAAAGATTACAAATATGAGCAATGAATTACTGGTTTTAGAAAACAGTGTTATTAGAAACAATGAGAAAGCTGAAGAATTGCTATCAGATTTTATTAAAGAAAGAGAATCCAGAGAAGAACTGTCTAAAAGGTGTGATATTGAAATGGCAAAATTAAACGAAATGAGAATTGCTCTTGAAAATGATCTGCAAAATAAATTAGAATACTCTAAAGAGTTGCAGGGAAATTTAGACGGAAAGTTGACCCTTATTAAAGAAATGAATACAGAAATAAACGAATTGAAGAGTTCTTGCATTAATTTGCAAAAAGATAATAGAGTTTTGGAGGAAGCCAAAACAGGGCTTATGACTGTTGTGGACGATCGGGATAAAACTATCGCAGAATATGTAAAGGGAGAGTTAGTTCTAGCAGAGTTAGTAAAGAACTTAGAATCTCAGTTAAAGTGTGTTACTAATCAATTGAGAAGCTATAACATTCTAGCGGAAACAAGTCAATGTAAATTACTTAAAGAAGTTTCAGAGAATACAATGAAGAACAATTTAGGTAGCCTTAATGAAGAACATGTCATATTAACTACAGATTTAAGCGAGAAGGTCATGGAAGTAACACAATTAATAGTGGAAAATCAAAAACTGCTTAGAATGACGCAAGATACTGAAACTCGTAAGTATGGAAGTGAAACCAACTGTTTTACAATTTTCACTTCAAAAAATCATTTTTTCGTTTTTTTTTCAGTGATGAGAGGTTTAGAAACTAAACTGCAGGAAGATACAATGAAAATAAGACTACTGAAAAGAAGTACTGATAATGAAATATCTACGTTATTAAATAAAGTTGATCACCTGGAAAAGGTTATTAAAAATAAAGATTTGGAAATTCAGGAGCTTGATAAGATTAAGCATAAGCTACAAAATGATCTAATCGGCCGAACTGAAAGTCATGTATCTGCCCAAATGGAAAATAAGGCTTTAGAGGAGAAACTAAATGAAAACATTCTGTTAAGGGATACCTATCAAAAAGAACGTGACGCGTTAAAGGACTTTATTGAAAAATTAAATAATGATGCCGTTGTCCAAAGTAATGAAGCTATAAAGCTGAAAGATGAGATTCAGTCATTGCAGAAAGCTGTTGAGCAGAAATGTAAAGGTAATTAATTACCAATATCAAAATTGGAACATATTACTTCGTCCATGTATGTAATCTGTAGGATTAGCATTATTTCCAAAACGACAAGTACCTAATTGGATCCAACAGCTAAACTTTTAAATAGTAATAGCCTGGCAAAATAAGTTAAACATAGGACTTGTATTCATATTTTTTTCGTTTTCTTTTTCAGAACTTAAGATTTCTGAAGAAATTGTTTCTAAGCATAATAAGGACTTAATGGAATTGAGAAACAGCAAACATACTGAGATCAGTGATCTAAAGAAGCAAATTGAGTCCCTGGAATCACTCAACGAAGAGCTAGAACAGGAATTCAAAAACGAAATGGACAAGAAAATGAACATTATTGAGGCGTTACAGAAGGACAATGAACAACTTCAATTCATTATTGAAGAGGAAAATAGTAATCACGAACTGTTACTCAGAGAAAAAGACAATTTTATTGAAATGCTTGATCAAAAGTTGAAATCTCTCAAAGATCAGTTAGAACTGATTACTAGAGACTTTGAAGAGAAAACACTCGCGTGGGAGAAGCGAAGGTTTGACGCGGATGAGAAAATAAAGGAATATGTCGAGAAGGTTGCAAAACTTCGAGAAGAAAAGGAAATGTTCCTGAAGGAAATTGAAGCTGTGAAAGAAGGACGAAGAGAGTTGTGTAAGTTATACTTTGCATCATGCGATTTCAACATGATTTCTTGTTTAAATTGTTTATATAGTTTCTGATTATCTCATAACGGATCTTTATTTCAGTCGCTGTGGAAATACAGAAAGAAATCGCTGGTTTGAAATATAGCTGGGAGAAGGACACGCAAGGCTTGCAGAACCAGGTAGATACCACCACATCTGATCTCACACACTCATCCTTGGAAAGCCTTAAAACTATATCCGACCTAGAAAAAATTGTTCAGGATAAGAATCGAAAGATAACCACCATGCAAACCGAAATCACGTACATCAAGTCTGCGATGGCCGAGAGCGGGTTAAAACTTATCGACGTCACCAACGAGCTCCAGGTTAGTAAGACCTCTTGCGAGGAACTGTCCGCTCAGCTGAAAAAAATAGTCCAACAGAAGAACGAGGAGATCGCCGAACTGAAGCGACAGGTCGCGAAGATGAGCGCCAACGAGAACCGCGCGAGCCAGATCATCAAGGTCTCGGCCAAATACCAAGCGATGATACTGAAGAGAATAGCCGAAATCAAATCGACCGCAGTCTTGAAGGAACTCACGAATTTCGGCAATCCTAACGGCAGCGGCGACGAGCTGCGACGGAGCCTCGCGGGCTCCGTGACCATGGAAGACTTGGAAAGCTTTCTAGAGACCACCGACCGACACCTAAAGCGGTGTACGGAGAAGCAGATCGCGCTGCAAAAAGACCGCGATCGTCTCACCGAGGTGAACAGAATTAACGAGTCCGAGTTGATCAATATGAAAAAGTTTCTGACAGAGATGTCGGTCAGTTTTAGAACCTTCTCGACCGTCAAGGAGGTGTACTGCCAGAAGTTGGCGAAGATAGTGTCGACACAGCGGACGGTGCGGCGGGACATATTGAGTCTGGACGGGCGCGTCGCGGAGGCCGCCGTCTGCAAGCTGGAGCGCGGGTACGCCGCGGCCGTGCAGGACCTCGCCGAGTGCGCCATGGGCGTCGAGCGCTGGGTCGAGCGCAGCGTCGGCAGAATGGTGGCGCCGGAGAAGATAAAGCAGGCCTTCGCGGGCGACTCCGAGCAGGCGGCGCTGAGTTCGGTCAACTACCAGTGCGCCGCGGTCGAGGTGCAGCTGAGCGAGGCGGAGGGCTGCTTCTCGCGGCTGCTGGCGGAGGTGGCGCGCGCCGCCCGCAGCGAGCCCGCGCCCGCGCAGGTCGCCGCCACCGTCGGCGAGGTCCGCGCCGAGTACGAGGACAAACTCAACCGCATGAAAGCTAAAATGGTCAGTATCGTCCCCATCCTGCTCTTTATTGTTGCCTATCAAATCGTGTGGTGGTTCTATCTCCGTATGGGGAATTGAAGCTTTGTTTATTTTGTTGTTTCTGCGCTCGTTATTAATAAATTGTTTTTGTTTATCGAATGATTCGTTTTATTTTTTGTATTTAGCGTAGTGTAGTTCGGTTTGAAGCCTGTTTACGGAGACAAGGTAATTCTATTTCTTTGATGCATGGGCTCGCAGCATGAGGAGCCGCTCCGGCGCCCGGCAGACGTTTTACGGTGGTTTGACGTTGCAGAAGGAGCTGTTTCACGAAGAGATGGGTAGAGTGAAGCAGAGGCAGACGGAGCAGGTGGCCGCGCTGGAGCGGGAGCTGGCGGCGGCGCGCGAGCAGCTGACGGCCACGAGCCGCACGTACGAGCAGCACATCCGCGCGCTCACGGCCGAGCTGTGGAGCGTGGGCGAGAAGTTCCTCGTCAAGCAGGACGAGGCCGACTGGCTGCGCCGGCGGCAGACCGGCGCCTCGCTCCGCTCCTTGCAATATGTTAACTCGGTAACAACACACTTTCATTGATTATTTCACTCGGCGATCTTACACTTCCGCTTCATATTCACTCTCTTTCGTCGTACTTTTTTTTCTCATTATTCTAATAATTATTTTGACTTCTGTACGAATTGATCATGACGCCAGATTTGCCCAGGTGGCCCTGATATAATAGTAGATTGTTCAACAAGGAACTAAAACAAGCAATAATGACACGAGATGTATAGCCACGCGAGTTGAGTGAGCGTGGCTATAGTTCGAGTGTCATTATAGTTGTTTTTCTCAAAAATGTCCGGAAATGTTGACATTCCTATCTACATATTGAGACGCGAAGTAGGTACATAGTTTACAGACAGTTCTCAAATTAAAAAAAAAAACATTGCGTGCTCGCTTCACAAGCCCGCAATGTTGCATACAAATTCCATTACTATCTAGCTTGTAACTTTTTTAAAAGTGAAAATGGCCATAATAAGATGAGGGCACAAATCCAAATTTTACTCGAAACATAACTTTTTTATTTGTGCCTGGAATAGCTTATGTTTTTTTTTAAACAAGAATTGCGTTTCTCCTTGTCGTAAACAAAAAGGCGGTAAGGAGTGGTGGTTTTTTCACATGAAGTTTCTGTTTGTCTGCAATTCAAAAAATGGGTTCAAGCGATGAAGATTTGACTCCAACACAAATTTTTTCTTGCGATTTTTGAGAAAAGCACTATATTTGCCTCGGCAGGAACAGCAATTGCGGGCTTCGTATTTTTAAACGGACTCGCAAGCTCGTCCGTTTAATCCAGTACTCGGCCCGCGATTGCCTACTTCCATGCCTAGGCAATAATGTACTATACCCTCGCGTTAAACATCTACTTTTCACTTTGAATGCGAGGAAAAAACACGACGTTCTATACAAAATTACAATATTTATTATAACAAAGTTTCTTCCAAATTTGTTCCGCGGTTTTATTTTGTGAAGTGACGCTTTAAACGCTTGCATATTTAGCCAACAGATTCAAAGTTGAAAACTATTTTAAAACTAATTGGACCATGCATAATAAAATAAATTCATCTCTAATATAATTTTCACTTCTCATGCTCTTAAAATTTAATTTGTCTCAGCACATCGGGAATAAAGCTCCTTATTACTCTCTAGGGACGTAAAGTATTTTTTTATTAATATTATTTTGGAAACCCCTAAACATCCAATAACGGTGTTTGTGAATGGAGGATTATCGCCATTTTCAGTGAGTGTATAGACACTATCACTGAATCGCGAAAAAAAAAACAGCTGTTCCATACATTTCGGCTGTTTAGCTCTCAAAGTTTGTATGGAACAGCTGTTTTTTTTTTCGCGATTTGGATGTTGGTCCCATAATAAAAGTTGATAAGTATGACCTTCAGAGTTAGTCCCAGAAGTTTGTCCAACCTTCAGCCCAACACCCTGTATTAAGGATGAATTCATTTTATTACGCATGGTCCAATTAGTCTTAAAATAGTTTTCAAGTTTGAATGTTATAACTAAATAACTACGCAAACATTTAAAGCGTCACTTTACAAAAAAAACCGCGGAACAAATTTGTAAGAAACTTTGTTATAAAAAATAAATATTGTAATTTTGTACAGAACGTTTTTTTTTTCTCGCATTCAAAGTGAAAAGTAGAGCGCTTAACGCGAGACTAAACACCATAAGGACACTTGAACTGTAGCCGCCCTCGCTCAGCTCTCGTGGCTAAACATCTTGTGTCATTATGGCTTATTTTAGTCCCTTGTTGAAAAATCTACTATGAATTAGAAGAAGGAAGGAGTGGCCTCTGCCTATGGGACCAGGCGTGATATAATGTATGTATGTATTTATAATTAAATAGATTCATATTCGTAAATTTCGTAATCATTAATCATGTTTCACGAAATTAAATGTTTTTTTTTTAAATATTTTTGCACAGTTGTCATTTCCACGCCCTAAAAATTGTCTATACACAATCACTGAAAATGGCGGAAAATCCTCCATTCACAAACACCGTGTTTGGTTGCCAAATTATTTAAAAAAACAAGTCCCTAGAGACTAATAAGGAGCTTTAGTCCCGATGTACGGTGACTAAAGTAACATTTTAAGAGCATGAGAAGTGAAAATGTTTTATTGACTCGTTTAGTACCTATTGTAGATAGAGATAGACACAGACGAATGCAACCACGTGTACATTTTAGAAGAGCGGGCTCGCTTGTCCTGACAGACATATTAACGTTTACTAGAAGTTTACCATCTATATATTTATATTTTTTATCATAGTATCAGTCCATGTCATATTGGAGTTCATTTTATTAGCAACAGAAAGTGTATGTTCGTCATGCGGTTCATGTAATTTTTATTTTACAGTCTGGCCTTCATCCAGGGCATGAAGTAACAGGCAGGCCCTCGGACACTCTCTCCCTACGCTCGCTACCGACGCACAATAATAAGAAAGCAGGTATGCCGTTTCCATCAAACATATTATAGTAGTCTGTGGACTTTCTGTTGTTACAATTTCGATGGGTTGGGTTTATTCCACGCTTCCGAGCGCGAAGACTATCGCTCGGAATAAACATCAGTAGTGTCGTTCGAGTGAAATAAAAAGTTTTTCGACTTCTCTCCATGACCTTTGACGAGGTTTTTACCAAAAAAAAAAAAGCCTTCCTTTCCAACCCACTCTAAAACAGAAAGATATTCTTGGTATCAAACCGACCATTATTTTTGTGTGTTACGCGATATCTTAGCCGATGGTAAACCAATTCTTTATTCAATTTAAAGGCCCCTTATTTAAGGTAGTTCATTCTTTTATAGCTTGGGATCGAAAAATGATTCAGCTGGGAGATTTTCGCTATAATGAAGTCGCGAGGAACATGTAACATGAAGCGGTTACTGTACTTATGTTTCAGAAGGACGAGGTCTTCACATGTCGGATGAGGAAGGCGAGCTGTTCGACAACCGTTTCCTCAAAGAGCTGTCCGCGACGCCGCGCGCCTCGCTGGCGCCGAGCCAGCGCGTGTCCGAGCTCAAGCGCCGCAACTCGCTGGTGCCGCCGCACCTGAAGAGCTCATATCCGGCCGAGATGCAGTTTGCACCCACAGTCGATGAAGAGGATATTAAGGTACGAACTGGTTTTTTTACCCTTTTAACATCGGCAGACAGGAGTTATAGGCGATTTGTTAGCCGTTGCCCCAATACGCGATTTGTCCAAATAGCAGTCAAGTCTTGTTTCGTCTTGTACGAATTTCGTTCAAGACGCATTTAGTCCAACACGCATTTCGTTCAACACGCGTTTAGTGCAACACGTACGCATTCAGTGCAATACGTACGCATTCTGTGCTACACGTACGCATTTAGTCCAACACGCGTTTAGTGCAATACGTACGCATTCTGTGCTACACGTACGCATTTAGTCCAACACGCGTTTAGTGCAATACGTACGCGTTCTGTGCTACACGTACGCATTTAGTCCAACACGCCTTTAGTGCAATACGTCCGCATTCTGTGCTGCACGTACGCATTTAGTCCAACACGAGTTTAGTGCAATACGTACGCATTCTGTGTTACACGTGCGCATTTTGTCCAAAACGCGTTTAGTGCAATACGTACGCATTCTGTGCTACACGTACGCATTTAGTCCAACACGCGCCTAGTGCAATACGTACGCATTCTGTGCTACACGTACGCATTTAGTCCAACACGCGTTTAGTGCAAAACGTACGCATTCTGTGCTACACGAACGCATTTAGTCCAACACGAGTTTAGTGCAACACGTACGCATTCTGTGCTACATTTACGCATTTCGTCCAACACGCGTTTAGTGCAACACGTACGCATTCTGTGCTACACGTACGCATTTCGTCCAACACGCGTTTAGTGCAACACGTATGCATTCAGTACATCACGTACGCATTTAGACCAACACGTATCTAGACCAACGCGCATCTCGTCCAACACTAATTTTGTCTAACATGATTAGCAGTTCGTTCAATTCCAATTAAAACACGAACCCGCTAAGCTGCTTTCTACGTGTAATTAATTTCTAATCCCACAATACTAGTTTTCCTATAGACGTACTGCCTACCAAAACCGCGGGGTTTAGGTTTGTTAACTTTAATTTCGCGTTAAAGATATTATCAAGCAAACACTTCCACTCAATTTGCCCAACTCTTCTGTGCTGAAGTTTCAGAGAGTCGGGTTTTAAAAGCCTGGTTTAGCCCCGACGTACAAAGTGGGGTTTTAAGTTCTCTGCAAACTGTTTGAGAAACGAGTGAAACGACCTTGACTGCGCAGAAGGGAATTTTGGGTCTCTGGTAGCCATACAATACATGCGCGAACTTTCCCCCACTACGTCACTACATTCTCAACAAGTTTGCTGAGAACTATATATCTGAGTTTTTTAAATAATGCCGGTATAATCGGGATGGTTCTGAGATAGATTTCATGAACGGCTGGGCCGTTTAAAGAGCTCTGGGGTTTTTAAATTTTAAATATACTTGGGAGCAAAGAAATCGAGCCACTTTCTATCGAAATTCAGTACTAAGTGGCTGGACTTCTTTTCTCCCAAGTTTAGTTATAGTTTTACATCGACGTTCAAAAATCACCCTTCTGATATGAAATAACATAATGAAATGGTTTGATTGCAGTGTGCAAGCTCGGCGACGCTAACGACGGCCCGCCAACGGAAGGAGGTCGGCATCACCGCCTACAAGAAGCCCGGCCCGCCCACGCCGAGCAAGCAAGCAGGCAGACTGTCGGCTACGGTACGGTTGGCCTTATAATTATAGTGCTATGTCACTTTAACGCTATGTTTTATGCTGCTCTAATCCGTCAAAGACGTTAAAACGACAAGGTACCAAAGTGTACAGCTAGCTATTTCCTTGTGCCTCGAACACCTACTCAACAACGCTTAACAGCTCTCCTACTGTCAGTGATACTTGCGAATTTCTAGAAATTATAAATCGGTATTATTCAGGACTCGGAGCTGAGAGAGTCGCTGCGGCCGGAGGGGGAGACGGGGCGCAAGACTAGCACCCCCTCGCGGCTGCGTTCACTTTTCCGCTCGCACAGGCACGAGGACGAGGTGAGTCCGCACGCGAACTACTCTCAAATAATTATTTTAAACCGTTAACTAAGCGCTATTTGCAGAAAAAATGGGAAATGAAGTTTTTAAACGGGTTTCTAATTTTTTCCTGCTATTTATAACCAGCAACAAGAGCTGGGGCTAATATAGTCTGTTCATTCTTACTTGTCTTATATAGTAAACAACTTTCTAACCTCAACATGAATCTTTTTTGGCTAAAACAGCTATTTTAAATAAAATAAAGCTATCACAGACAATACATTAGCCAAGTCATGTCCATAATGTTTATTCAGTTTACTTTATTTACGATAAAAGAGCTGTTTTATCCAAAAAAGGTTCTTTTTGAGGTTAGAAAGTTGTTTACTATATAAGATAAGTAAGGATGAACAGACCTTAGATTTTGACATGTTATCACATTGTCAACGGCAGTGTGAACAGAGAGCGGTCAACTACTAATATTTGTCTCTTTTATTCACACGGGATCTATATCTGTTATTCGTTTCTTGTGCGAGACAACAGTCGATAGTTAATCGCTTCCTCGCCGGCGATGGGACAAGTTCCTTAGGGTACAACTTTTCTCTAGCAAGTTCCAATATGATATTTCGGTAGATTCAAAAATTAAGTACTTCAAAATAAGTAAAATAACGCACATGACTGTTTACGAAACATTAAAGGTGTACTTACATACACGGGCAACTTATAACAGCAATTTATAGCCGGCAACAATAGCTGTCTTACTCTAATTTTGTTTAATAGAATGAGACGTATGCACTGTTGACGGGAAATTATTGGTCAAAAAATTGGGATACATACAAAAAATACTGCTAGTTTTTCGATTTTTATTCAAAAGAATAGCCTTTTATAAGGATCTTAAAACACTTGATTGTATGTTTTATGTAACCCACAAAAGTGGTTGATATAGCGCAATTCCGACCTCATTTAGGGGTCAAATGAAGGTCATTTCTTAATTTTATTATACTTCATTATTTAAAAAATAAAACTACACGTTAAAATAAAACTAATAATTCTAAATATTAAAGATATAAATGATAATCACCACTATAAAAAGAACGCCCCGTCTAGCAGGTCCGCTCGCGGCATGGTCCCTATGACACTAGCTGCATTACTTCTCTGGATTTTTTTTGTCATATTTTTTAAATCTAATCTGTAAAACTACAGGGATTGATTTGAGAATATTCCTCAAAATGGTTTTTAATTTTCATACATTGTCAAAAATAGGTGTATCCCAATTGTCCGTGTAAGCGCACCTTAAGCCTGATATTGAATTATTATGGGTCATGTTACCAATTATCGTTGACTAATTCGGATCCATTTTCTTCCAGAACACTCCTCGCAGCCGGCGATTTAGCAATATTTTCAGAAAGAAATAGTGAATTGTGATTTAATTTTATATAATTATTTGTACCTTTATGGATATGATTATGACATATTGTATGTAATTTTTTATTCTATTTCTAATAAGACTTTATTAAATTATTGACATTGCCTATTCTCCTGTTTTTGTATGAATATAACTGTGACGAACAAAACGATTGGCTTTTTTTGGATCCATTACATGGAATATATAACCTTAAGGCTGGGGCTCCACAGAGGCGGAGATGAACGGAGTGGAGCGGAGCTGTGCCAATGTTAACCAATAGAATCTAAACTAACGTACGCAAGGCACGCTCGATGTGACCGCATCCGCCGCCTGCCTATTGGTTAATATTAGCACAGCTCCGCTCCGCCCCACTCGTCTCCGCCTCAGTGGAGCCGCAGGCTTAGACTTAATTAACCTTTTCAACGCCACAGTCGGCTCTGGCCGTCAACTAAAAGTCGTGCCACTGACGCCACGTCGGCTACAGCCGACAAGAGTTCAAGATTAAAAGAGACTTTGTGTGGTAGCAATAAGGTGTAATTTGCATAGCATAGCAAACATGTTTGGCGTGTGGGTGGCACATTTTGTATTCGACGCATGGCGTTCAAAAGGTTAAATCGCTATTTTTTAACCTACCGTGTCCAATGTTAATAACCATAAATAACAATACGGTATATGCTTCTGCGTACGACTTATTGGAGAGCCGGAGTAAGCGTGAAATATGGGGTAGAGGCATAAGAATAAATAATAACTACACGTAGAAGCGAATCTCCTTTACCCAGGCCCCAAATGCCGCGTTTTAAATACCTACTTCCCCCTTCGCCCCGCTACGCCCCTCTGCCTTCCGCGCCCAAATTTAGGGCTGTCACTTGCGAAATATTTTAATCGGTTTATGGATGTCGTATACAAGGTTAAGTCACTTAATGTTATTAATTTTTTACTTCAACGTGGCAACATTGTTGCAAAATGAGTTTCTTTTACATTTACGATAAAACGCCTTCATTCAACCAATTATTTCTAATTATTTTGCTGTAAATTGTCGTTCTCTTTTTAAAACGCTATCTAAGTTCAACCATAAACACTAAAATCAACATAAATACGAAAACCAATTCAAGACACAATAATAATATCTTGGTTAATACATACATATTCCGTGTGACGCCCCTGACTCACTAGACACCTCGGGTGTCGCCAAGCGGTAGGCATTTAACGCGCCGAGCGCGCGTCCGGAGCCGGGAGTTTCGCTTCTACGTGTAGTTATTGTTTATTCTTATGGTAGAGGTACGAAAAATCTCGACTAGTCACCGTTGCCCTCTCCCCGCACCTCATGCATACCCCGGCTTAACTTGTACGCTTAGTGGCATTATAATAACGTATTGTTATGGTTATTAACATTTGACATGGTTTTTATAGGTTAAAAATTGGCGATTTATTTACATCATTAGTTTATTTATTAGTTTAGTTGACGACGCGCTAGCCTACTTGGTAGTGACCCTGCCTATGAAGCTAGCGGTCCTGGGTTCAAATCCCGGTAAGGGCAGATATTTGTGTGATGAGCACAAGTATTTGTTTCTGAGTCTTGGATGTTTTCTATGTATTTAAGTATTTATTTCTCTATATAAGTATTCATACCGTTGTCTAGTACCCATAGCACAAGCCTAGAGCTTAGTTTGGGACTATGTCAATTTGTGTGAGATTGTCCCTTAATATTTATTTATTTTTATTTATTTTGCATGCGAGTCGTTTAACTTCAAACTCGGATAAGTCCATGCAAAAGGACAACGGAATTTACGTTTTTTTTCAAACAAATTAAGTTTTACATTCGTATACCAAATTTCAAGGACATATCCGAGTTTGAAGTTAAGCGACTCTTTGGTCGGTTTTGGTTTGGTTAAATTTAATTGACGTCTCTGAGTGCGGCAGTTATTTTCTTGACAGTAATGGCGGCCGAGTTAGGGCCTCCGCTTAGTCGTGCGCGTGCACGGAACGGGTGAGCACGTCGAAAAAAAATATAAACAAAACATCAGGGGACATATTTCACATAGATTGACCTAGTCCCAAATTAAGCTCTAGGCTTGTACTATGGGTACTAGACAACGATAAACATATAGAGAAATACATATTTAATTGAATTTTTTATCAAAGGAAACAAAGAAGTAGTGTGGTAACTAGTCTTTGGATTTTGGAAATAACTAATGGAAGAACCCATAATTATTTTTCAAAGTTCCGGCCGGTGCCGCATCTTTTGTTTTATACGAAACGCACACAACGTAAGAACGCACATAATGCGTTTAAGGCACTGGGTGAAAAGTGTTTCGACTTCACTAAACGCTGATATTTATATAACATTTTATTAAAATTCTCTTATTTGACATTAACAAAAATTATATTATGAACGGTAGACCCTTGGTCCGTCTGTATAATTTTTTTGTACAAATAGTTTGTAAGTGGTCAAGTACCGAAAATAAACTTCAAAAACAATGGTGTTTTTTTACTTGTCAGTTTGTCTGCAAAGTTGAACGTCAAAGTCATGGAAATAACCCGATAAAATTTCAAGTGCATTGTATAGGAGAATAAATACAACAATTCTCAAGAAATTTCGGCATATATCTTTAAAACAGGACTAAACAAATCTACAGAATGACTCTCGAAACCGATTCACGTAAGTACAGCCGCGGAGGTTCGTTACTTTCCAAATCTATTTCAAATTTCAATGCTATTAAGGTGCAAAAGTAGCACTGAGTCGCGGTATAGGAAGGGTCGTCCCTTCCTATACCGCGACTCAGTGCCGGATTAAGCAAGCGCGGGGCCCGTAGTAAATTGTATAAAGAGGCTTGGTTTGTTTTAGGTTATTTCTAAGTTTAGGGTGCTAAATAAAATATAACCGGGTAGAAATACACATCAGGAGATGCATAGGTGCGCGGCGCCTCCCAATGCGCGGGGCCCGTAGCTTTTGCTACTTTTGCTACGTGGCTGATCCGCCACTGCCGTGACTACTTATACGTATAGCAAGATCGAGATTTAGGTGGTTATTAGGAGTGAGGGTACCTCCCCTACACGTCACGTTGGGTTTTTTTTCTCGTCTACCCTATGGTGTGGGGTGCCGTTGGATAGGTCTTTCAAAAATATTGGTTATACAGCTCTGTCCCTTTCTCTCAACCTAAACAACTGCTTGAGTATGTTATGGTAAAACATGATCACATTTAGTTAATAATAAAAAAAAATGAAAAAGTGAGGTATGAAATTGGTTACATGATTCATTTTTTATCCAAAATAATGATGAGGTGGTTGCCTTGCCACGGATTACCAGCTTTACTTTCATTGTTTAAATTTGTAATAGTTGCAGGAATCGACGATAAACTGCAGGAAGAGGCTCAAATTAAACAAATAAAAAATAGTGTAGACAGTGATATAACGAAATTATTGACCGAAGTAGACCGCTTGAAAAAGGTTATTAAGATTAAGAACTTAGAAATCCAAAATTTAGAAAACGCTAGAAAAAAGCTAATTAGAGACTTGACGCAGCATAAACAGAGTCTTATAGCTACACAGAAGGAAAACGAGGTCTTGGAGGACAAAATAAATGAAGAAGTTTCGTTACGGGATAAATTTAAGATAGAATGCGAAAATCAACGTGTCGCGTTAAAGGGTGTTGAAGAGAAACTAAAAGATAGTGACGAAATCAATTCAAAGGAATTCCAGGGGGAATGGAAGATTACTTCAGAGATAGAACGTGCAGGTAAAATTTGACTGGTACTAGATAGGCTTTAGTTTCAAGGAGACACAATCTCAAAGAGACACAAGCCCAAATAGACACATCAAATATTGTACTATTGGTTACGGAAGTGGTTGGATGGAGATCGTTGATAAGATGTACGTACTATATGCTATTATGGTTTCCTGGTACTTTTTTCGGAATAAGGGATAGGTGGTGGTAGTTAGGTAGGTTTAGGTTATGTTAGTTTTGCAGCAGGCCCGGAGGGCTAACCACCCAGAAATAGGAGCTCCGCGTAAGCGGATCTCCGTCGACACTGTCTAATTGATTTGAAATAAGAGTGTCGACGGAGCTCCTATTTCTGGGTGGTTTGGCCCTCCGGGCCTGCTGCAAAACGAACATAACCTAAACCTAACTAGACAGGTATTTTATTGATGTTTAGGGTTTGCTGAATAGTAAAAAGTTAATTGACAATTTTTTTGCTATGCGAGGAGCGACTTTTCGAACTGATTGTACTGTGCCAGTTTACAACTGTGTCCTTTTCGACTTGTGTCTCTTTGAGATTGTGTCCCGTTGCAACTGTGTCTCCTTGAAACTAAATCCTAGACAGTGGTAGTTCGTCTACGCCCGCATATACTACCGCCAACAATATTTTTAGATCCTAGAAAAGTATCCAACATTAATGTCCCTATCATTTATTACTGTTTTTAATGCATTGAGAAGGCAAATGAGCACACAGACACCTGTCGTTTGGTTTGTTTACATTTAAAGTGCCTACCTAAACAAAAGGACTATAGTTACTAGCCATACATTTTATAAGTGTAAATGTATTTGAATAAATAAATAAATAAGCAGATATGGGTCATTATTTGGTCGTTTGTTCCGAATCACGTTCGTGGTCACATTTTTGTAGAAGTGGCTGCAGATTTCGATTTCGTTTCTGGTTAGGTATCTAAGTTTACCGGACACCTGAGAAATATCCAAAAACGGCATCAAAATACGTCCAATTCTTCAAAAATATGTCCCCACAAAAGAGAGGCGGTTGAAACGCTCGAATAATAACAAACCATTGGGCGAAATACTTACCATACCTCGAATACTTCTGGATCTAGAAAGTTTAATTGTAACTTAAAATGCCTGTAACTCATCTATAGATACCTACTTAATTGTTTTTTTTCCAGCTGCCGAACAGTACCTCCTCAAAAATATTTAAGACTGATTATTATGTAACTAAGAAGTATATTAAAGAACTCAAAAAGAAATAATTTTGTGTGAGTGAATAGGTGTACCTAATCAAACTTGCGACATAAGAACGCCTTTTCATTGAGGGATTTAGCGCCATCTCTGACCCAAACTTTCATAAAAGCTAAGTTAGCTATTTTCTAAAATCGACCAAATGTATAGGATTGGCGTAAGCTGATGATAGATCGCTCGACCGGTTATGTCAACTCCATACCTTTATGCCCTTACGTGGAATAACCGTGGGGTAGCTAAACCATGCTTTGTCCTTATCTGTCCTTGCGACATTTGAATTTGACAGATAAGGACAAAGCATGGTTTGCCTACTCCACGGTTATTCCACGTTTATAAGTAAGGGGATTAGAGTCGATAGAAAACAGTAACCATAAGCAGCGTTTGCGTCTTGGCTACGCCCTCAGGCTCAGGCGTTAAACCTTAAGAGCGATGCCACACAGCGATGCGTTGCGTCGTCGCAGCGCTGTGATTTCAACATCGAGCGAAGCAAGTGTTTCAACGCATCGTGGATGTGGTTCTAATTTATAATATAAATTGTGTTATATAATAAAATGTACAGTAAAAACACATAATAATACATAATTATGTAGAACAACGCAGCGGCGACGGTGCAACGCTTGTGTGGCATCTATATTAATAGTAAAGACAGTAAGTACAAAAAAAACTATGTTCCACCTTTTGTAAACCAGGAACACCTCGCAGGCCACATAGTGTTCTCCAAAAGAAAGGAATTCATTTAAAAATATATCTCATACAATATGAGACTTACCTACTGTATGATGTCTGTAGGGTGACGGCACCAATGATGGACACTTTTAGCTGACAGGCACCAGTAATGGACTCTTCACTCTTAATTCAAATGTCATACGGTCCTAAATTGATTGTTGCAAAACAATTTTGCAATAAATGAATAACAATCAATTATGGTCCGTATACAATTAATGTCCATTACTGGTGCCTGTCAGCTAAAAATAAATGTTTTAAAAAACAAAAAACCGCCTTCAAAAACGCAAAAAATAACTTCTTTAAAATTATAGGCACCTAATAGGTTAGTCCAACTGAAGTCGGCGATCACAACATTTTCAACAAAAAGCCGACATGCGTTTTTGAAGGCGGTTTTTTGTTTTTTAAAACATTTATTTTATTTTATACTTTTTAGTGATCATAATACGCTGTTACGTAGTCCCACTTCTTAGTTGAAATGAAACTTTAACTTATATCAAGCGCGCCGCAAGCAACGCCGCGGGAAAGTCATAGTCATATTTCAACAAGTAAATATTATTCGTTGTAGGTAGTCGCTCAACTATCTTAATCAAGATATCTTATCGCCACCCTTGAAATCGGTACCATTGAGGAGTTCCGGTGGCCATCTGTGGTCTTCATCATCAGTTCCACTACACCAAATGATACTTTCTGAATGCAAATGCTGGACTTGTTACTAAAAATACTAAAATCGCTATATGTTTGCCTACAATATTTGAGGAGTTCCCTCAATTCCTCACTGATCCCCTCATCAGATACAGATTTGGTGACAATGGGACCACCTCGAAAGTATACTCTATCAAACCAAAAAAAAATTTTTGAAATCGGTCGACAATTGACGGAGTAATCGGTGAACATACATAAAAAAAAAAAAAACATACAGTGGAACGTATAACCTCCTCCTTTTTTGAAGTCGGTTAAAAAGTGTCCATCATTGGTGCCGTCACCCTACATTATTTAAGCAACTTATTATAATTTATTATTTTGTCTCAAATTATTCATCTTATTTCTGTACTAGCTGTTTCTCGCACCTCCGTCCGCACAGAATAATAAAACATAGCCTATGTTCCTCAGGGATAATTCTAAAGGTGAAAGAATTTTTTAAATCGGTCCAATAGTTTCGGAGCCTATTCAATGCAAACAAACAATCAAATCTTTCCACTTTATAATATTGTAGATAAATGAAACAACGAGATGGTTATTTTTATTGTTTATTCAATTGAAGTACACCACAAAAATCACTTTAGCACCAAACATTACATATAAATGTACAAAATTGTGCCTGTTTATTTACCACGCCCATCAATAATGTAAAATCTAATATTACAAAACAAACCTATCACGAAATAAATAATCTCAACTCAGGGCATCATACATTTACAAATGGTGTATTTACAAAATAATACGTGATTTCTCAAAATAATGTTTTTTAATTATAAACAACGATGGCTTATTTATTATAATGGAAAATAAGTCAAAGGTTAGTGAGCATTTCTCAAAAAAATTGTCACTTTGGGTGACATCCATATTTAAAAAAAAATGGACGGTAGGTAGAGAACATCAAACTATGCAATAATTAAATTATATTCTAATGTGTCTCAAAATATTTGTATGGAAAGTTCCTTTTGTGTTACCGATATTCATATTAACTTCATATTAACTTTCCATACAAATATTTTGGTACACATTAGAATATTATTTTTTTATTGCATAGTTTGATGTTCTCTACCTACCTACAATTTTTTTTTTAATTTGGAGATGTCACTCAAAGTGGCAATTTTTTTGAGAAATGCTCTAGTAACACATATTGACAAGAAAGCCAATTGGGTCAAGGTCCTACTAGCTACCTACAAAATGTTTCGACAGTTTTAACTTAACCATTTTAAATAATCATGAATCAAGGGTTCATTTACAGGTAGATTCACTAAAGCTGGCACGAATGGAACGAAAACAAGTAATGTCACCTATCACTGTGTGAGTGCCGTCCTTTGAACCGATGTTCGAATTTCAAACCGAAAACCTGTTGTTATTTCGCACACTTGTATACTTTCGTTCACTCATTCAATCCATTCGTGACAGCTCTTGTGAATACTCGGGCAATTAATTAGAGTAAGTAGTTAATGATGGCAGGCAAATATCGCTCATAAATTGAGTCCTTTAACTTCAAACTCGGATAAGTCCATGCAAAAGGACAACGGAATTTGCGTCTTTTTTCAAACAAATTAAGTTTTAAATTCGTATACCGAGTTTGAAGTTAAGCGACTCAATTGCCCTCGTAGAGTGCACTTTAAGACTTGAAGGTTACTTTTATGTCTTGAGTTCAATGATATTTTATATTTAGATACGTTATGCTCATACTAAACGCACTCAAAACCCGTCGCCAATTACTGACAGTTGCTACGTTACCATATTTCTACAGACAAAGACGGCAATCCGCATCGAACGCTATTGTTAGAAAGAGATAAATAGTTGTTTCAAATTGCGTACCCGAATGACGTGGCGTGCCCGCTCATGGCCGCCACAAAATATGGCGATGTAAACAAAAAATGTAAAAAATATTTACGGCACTTACGAATGTAATGAGACATCCTTTCTTCCTTTTACGGTTACAGTATAATTTTGGCAGCCTCGAAAAATACGACAGATTTTATTATGAAATATATTTTTCACTTTTCGGTAATAAAATTGTATTGTCTTCGACACGTGCGTGTGTGCGTGTCAGCGGCCGCGGCGCGACTGAACGGTAGTAAGGCAATTTGCCTTCCTTTTTGAGGAACGCTTTTGCGCGCAGATAACTTATCTTAATATAAAATATCATTGCTTGAGATAGGACATCTCACTTATGATGAGTTTGTTTAAAACGGTTCTTAGAATACTTTCTTATTAAGTATGTTTTGTATATTTCATTGTGAAATTTGCATTCGGCAGAAAGTGACAATGCAAACTTTAACTAAAATAGGGTTATAGTCAGTTTATGAACACGGGTAAATCTAATTAAAATTGCAATGCTTGTACAATATTCTAAGGGATTTTGCTTGACTTGATCCTGTAACCAGGATAAACTGCACACCATCATCTCCTGGGCTTTGACGATCGTGACCTGAGGGCCCTGCCAAGATGCATTGCGCTAACTAACGTTTCTATTCGTTTCGTTTTTAAACCAATCGCGTCACTGGTAGATCACGTGACTTTTCATATCACGTCATCTACCAGTGACGCGATTGGTTTAAAAACGAATCGAATAGAAACGCTAGTTAGCGTAATGCATCTTGGCAGGGCCCTCTGATCCTGCTACCAGGATAGACCGGATAACATCAACTACTTAATAACTATAGCTGCTCTCGTGGTCTAGGGCCACTTGCATGAAAAAGATAAATCCAGTGTCTTAAATCAAGCTTCACACTGACAGTTCCATACATTTTGACATAACTAAACTGTAGGTACTTAAGACTAAACTAGATTTATGTTTCTGCTGCAACTGACGCTAATGGCCTGTTGTTTGATCGGTAGTTAAACTAACGAATGGTCAAAAAACGTTACTAATGGTTAAAATCTCAAGGAAATGTGTCAAATTTTCCATTCCTTTTTCGAATTTTAATCAAACAACAGGGCCTAAGTCGAGTAGGTTTAATTAAGACTATTTTTTATTAAGCCTTTGTTACGTCTAAATCTCAAAACGACTTTGTATTTTCATGCCTAAGTACAGAAACATCTATTTTTTTTTACGGAATAACCGCTTTTATATGACATTTTGAGACAGTCATTTCGCCTTTTAGATATTTTGGATTATTTAAGTCGGTCTAAGATTCATTCGTACCAGACTTTAAAATTTTAGGCATTATGGGAATATGTCAATATGAGATTCAGTCCAATTAAAGATACTCTAATAGTCAAATGTTCAAACGTTTATTGCATTCCATAACGCATTCCAAATCAAAACAAGAACAAATCAAAACATTATGAAATTAGGTCGCAATTGGGATACACCTATTTTTAACAATGTATGAAAATTTCTAAACCATTTCGAGGAATAGGCTTCTCAAACTAATCTGTGCAGTTAGATTTAAAATTTTACAGCTAAGCATTGACCTTCATTTGACCCCTTAATGCGGTCCGAATTGCTCTATGTCAACATTTTTTGTAGTTTTATATAAGACATATAAAACCTCTGCAATATTCTACGTTCTTACTACAATTTATACTCGAAAATGTAATTAAAGACCAACGTGGGTTGCCTCTAAAAAAAAAATATTTGCCTTAGTATATTTCCACTTTTTAAAAGACCGCACTAAGAATATTTATTTTTAGGTAGTTTTAAACCTTCGATTTAAATAAACGAGTTAATTCAAGTTACTTACACAAATACAAGATGGCCTATTAAATATTTAACCATAGAAGATTTTTGGTAGCGAAACTGTTATTGCACTTGTAATACTTCAGGTATTAATAACATTTGGTACGATAAATAAACAATAGTTGTAAACAACGTTAGATGCAATTTAAATATTACATACGTTTAGCTTTTCGAGAAAATAACAGGCCAAAAGCGTGTAGCTCACTTTATAATGACAATCATCGGGCATTTTACCAGTCATGACACAATGGGGTCCATGGGTAACTGTCAAGTTTAAATCAAGCACAAGTGTAAGGCATCCGAATTTAACTTGTCATTTTGTTTTGGTTGATAAAAAATCGCCATTGAACACACACACCCGCCATTTAATGACTTAACACACTATATGAGAAAATATTTGTTTTGGGATATTTTAATGTTTTGAATATCGGGTAGAAAAAACATTGAATGCATATTCCCTATTGTTAAATATAACTTTTGATATTGAAAATGTTAGAATTATCTACAAATATTTACAACAATTTGATTATCAATGCAAAAAGGTTGTCTAACTCTGGAATGTTCGATGGACACTGACATAAGTGACTTTGACACTTATGACAATGACGTATCTGTCGTAGTTTTTTTGATCTTTAATTACATTTTCGAGTATAGATAGCTAGCTGACACCTACATTCGAAGACAGCTGTTGTCATGTAAAATAAGTTTGTTTACAAATTGACTACAAAAATATATACAGTGCGACCAAAAAGAGTAGAAATTAAATAAAATGGAACTAAAAAGATTCCATACTAAATTGTTGCCATGTTTACGCATTTTACGTCAAAAATGTGACAGTTACGTAGAAAGTGGCGCCCTCATTTAATTTCTACTCTTTTTGGTCGCACTGTACTGCCCTCCTTAGAAAAAAGGGCGTATGTCTCATAGAACCGCGTATGTATTAGTGCTTTAATTCTTAAAGCAGGGGGTTCAATTTGCTTTGACTATCAAATTGCGCATGCGTCCTTTTTGTTTAGGAGGGCAGTGTATGTGATGAGGTTTTCCAAGAGGTTCAACACGAAGGCGCCAACATTTAGTATGGATGGGAGTTTGGAAGTATGGAGTCCCTTGTCAATAAATTGAATGTGATTGTGTTCAGTGAATCTATTTTAGAAACAAGGGTCACGCAGAAAGTTAGTTAATTATAGTTTAGGTAATAAGCAATGGCCGAATGCTTATAATACTCTGAAACAATAAATATATTATATTGCGATTGTTTGTTTACATTATGTTACGTTCGTCTATTATGACTTTAAAAGCAGCTCACCAATAATAATAAACGTCTTTCTAAATAACTCCGCCATTTGTGCACAGTAAGTAGATAAGGTTAATTTTATCTAAACAATTATTTTAAATAACAATGGCACTAATCATGAAATGATTCAAATTAAAAATGGAAAAGCAAGAAGTTATTTTTTTTCAGGTGTATCCCAATTAAACCTAATTCCTAAGTCATACAAACGGGCAAGCGGTAAAAATTTGAGTCAAAATGTCAACTTTCAAAAACCTATTACACCAACCGTTTACAATATAATTTGATTGCCTATATTTATTGACCTACTTAATTCTATGTTAGTAATAACGGTAATAAGGTATTGTGATAGTTGTCTCATTTAAGAAGCCTGAGGGCCCTGCCAAGATGCACTACGCTAACTAACGTTTCTATTCGATTCGTTTTTAAACCAATCACGTCACTGGGAGATGACGTGATACGAAAAGTCACGTGGTCTACCAGTGACGCGATGGGTTTAAAAACGAATCGAATAGAAACGTTATTTAGCGTAGTGCATCTTTGCAGGGCCCTCTGGGTCTTCATTCGATATTGGTGTTGCCAGGTGATGTACAAGACCGGATTATAACGATCTTTAAATCAATGTCGGATTAAGCTTACGGCATTTTATATTGCATTATTTTAAGTAGGTAAGTATACATGTTTTATGATTATTAATAAATAACAGCGTGTAAACAAATCAATAACTAACTACTTTAAGGGCCTGTTTCACAATCGACGGGTAAATTTATCTGCCATTCAAAGTTGGCTCCCTCATTGTCTATTTTCAGGCGGAAGAAAGAGAAAGGGCTAAATTTATATGTCAAATATGCTTTACTTGTCCATTGTGAAACACGCGGTAAATATCTTTCGGGTACTGGCCACTAATTTTGTGCGAAGGCATCCTTAGTAAAAAAAAAGAATAATGCAGTTAAATTCCGGATATAAGTAAAATATTTTGATTGTTACAAAGTGGCATGGGCTATTTTCCAAGTGGGAACATGGCCCCTGAGTTATTCAATGTGGCCTGTGATCAGGCAGCTTGTTATGGTAATTTAACCCTACTTGACTTGCAGGTTCACCTCTTAACACGTTATTAAACGAGCACGATTAACATTCTCGTATTTTTTTTAGCGTTTTAGTATAATAACATATATAATGATAGTTTAATAAAACACAAATGGAAGCATGGAGGCGTTATCTTTTTGTACGACACACGCACACGAGTGCACAAATATGGAGACCTAGTGAAAAAGGTGATAAGTCGATTTAACTCGTACTAAAAAAGAATCTATACATAGACTGAGTATACTAGACTTAAACCCTTTTTTACTTGATCTTCAGGAGGGGTCTATATTGTCTGCCATAATTATTTTTAGTCATAATGTGCTTTAGGTCATAATCATCGCAAGTCATAACGTATTTTTTTAAAGAAACTGTTGCTTCTTCAGGATTTTTATAAATCAAACCTAACCTAACCTAGCCTTGTCTACACGTTAAATATTTCAGAACTTCTGAAAAGTTTATAGTTTCAGCGATATAAAAAATTATGACTATCAATAATTATGTCAACAATGACATTATGACTAATAAAATTATGGGGAACAAAGGGTCCCTTCAGGAGACTTATACCCTTTTTCACTAGGACTCCAGAAATAATGTCGTGTACTGGGGGCCTAAATAATATGGCTGCGTTTATCGCGTGACAAAATGTGGATAAAACACCTGTCACTTAGTACGAGAGTGCCCATATTTTGTCACGTGATAAACAAAACCTTACTAGGCCCGCTGAGCAGACCAAATTTGGTCTGGTTTGACTGGCAACACATTGGTGCGTGGACTAGGTTTCTATTTGTTATTATCAGAGATCGGACAATTTGGCGTCATCACTCGCAATCATGTGGACATGACTCCAAAGATTTCAGTTATAATAATTAAATTAAGTTAATTGATTTCTTACCTGAAATTTAGTTTTGATCCTTTGCAGGACAGTAATAAATAAATAATACAAAGACGTGAGGAATGGCCATTAATATTAATCTACTGAAGTTTGCTCATTAACATGCGTGGATTGCGAAAGGAGCTTTTCAACTCATAAGTTTATTTGAGCCGTGAAAAGGAATAAACTAACGACGAAAAATTTATAAAAAACACAGTTTATTTGCTTTAAAAAATCCACACTAACAATTCTTTGTATTATTTATTTCTGACTGTCTTGCAAGGGATCTCAATAATTGTTCGGGTAAGTTATCAATTAATGTAATTTAATTTCTTTAATTTAAATCTTTGTAGTCATGTCCACATTATTGCGAGGAATTTGCATTTGTCCGATCTCGGTTATAATTCTAAGGTTAACGATTGATTCCTTATTATGATCGACAAAAACTGTTAAGCACTCTGGTCGAAGTACCTAATAATTGAAATTAGTTTAACACTGCAGCGACTAAAATGAATACAATTGGGTGTTGTCGTCGTCTTTGTAACGATATATTTGAATATTATTTTACTGATAAATCCGCTACAACAGATCAAGTCAATGTGTTGGTAGACCTTTGTATAAATATTTTTCTATACCTCGCAACAAGTCACCTTTTACTTTTATCTATATCTTGTATTTATAATGAACTTAAATTGTGAACAACAAACATTCGTTTATAATTAATATTGTATGTACAATCATTAATAAATAATACTATTTAACCATAATTAGCTAGGAAGAAATAGATCTATAGAAAAAGATAAATAGTAGGTATTTAAAGTTCTATACATAGTTGCGACATGCTGATATTATGGCGAATATTATTACACATTTGCAGTAAAGCGAAGAAGGATGTCGTCGAAAACTGTATTTTGTTACTGTGTTACCTTATGCTGTTTTCACAGTGAGGCAGACCAGTGGGCAGTATTACTGCTACTATGTGAACGCACAAAACAGTACCGAGGGCAATGCCAAGATGCATTGCGCTAACTAGCGTTTCTATTCGTTTCGTTTTTAAACCAATCGCGTCACTGGTAGATCACGTGACTTTTCGTATCACGTCATCTACCAGTGACGCGATTGGTTTAAAAACAAAACGAATAGAAACGTTAGTTACCGTAATGCATCTTGGCAAGGGCTTCTGTTGTCTCAGCGTGTATTCACACAGTAACAGTACTCTGCTGTCCACTGTTCTGCGTTCTGCCTCACTGTGAAATGAGCATTAGCGCTAGGGAATGCAATTTAACCGGTTATTAACCGTTTTTTTAATGAAAATAACCGGTTAGAACCGGTTATAACCGGTTATTTGCATTCCCTAATTAGCGCACTAGCGTGTATCGCTTCTCTGGCACAAGCGCACTCATTTAAAGAAAACAGATGCTTAACAATAACATTTAGTAAACTAAGCGGCAGCACGCATCAATAAATAGTCTAAACAATTAAAACATTAGCTGCTTTTTTAAGAAATTATTCTTGATATATGAGATTATCAAACAAATAAATAACTATAAAGAAGAAGGGTCCAGCAGAGCAAAAAGGGAATGTGACCTCCCTTTTAAGGGTATTTCGGTTTCCAAGTGTTCAATCATCAGCTTGTAATAATTTAAAATATTTCTTGCAGGGGCCTCATGCCCTCCCCACCCTGGTAGATCCCTTTGCGTTGGTAACAATATTATGCAATCAATTTGGACTGTACACAGACCATATTATAACCTATAAGGTTATATGGTCTGTGGGACTGTATTACAGCCGGACAAATAAACATCCAACTCAACAGTAATCTTAAGTAAGGATCACGCGAACTATTTGAAAATTACCTTTTAAGTATTTTTAGCTACCGTCAAAAAAGATTTCCAGAAATAAAATAGTAGACTAATTTTACATACTACATAATAAAAATAAGAATATTATTAATGACATTATGACATTATTATGAGTATAATATTTAGATTTATTGTTATGTATTAAAAAAATGTTCAACAAACTTCCAGAGTAAATTATCTCTCAAAAGCGGGTAGGACATACTTGTAGTTGTGACGCGTTTAGACACGCACACTACTGGAAACTTCTGGGCTTTTGTTTCCTACATGTGTTACCAGTGGGAGCCACTGAATTTTTATTCCAAATAGTATCAGTGGCAATAAAGGGTTAACAGGATAATAGCCCAGAAATGAATCATAAAAAAAGGTAAATATAATTATCTATTTATCTCCCGCTTGCATGCCTTCGTGAGGTGCAGTGCTGCAGTCATTAACTGCTATCGATAAAGCCGCGTTTGTTGTTTGTTTCATTAAAATAGATTATAAAAAAAAGTAAATTTTCACGTATGATGTACGAAATATTATGTCGATATTATGTAATTTTATTTCTGCAAGATTGAGTTCAGGAGATCCGTTACGAAAGTTGGTCTTTATAGGGACAGTCGACCAAATAAGTGGTCTTTAAATTTTGATACGATTTCCTATTAGTTAAATAAAAAAGTCTCTTAAATTTACCTATTGACAGACGCGTCTTATCGACCTTACTGTTTTATAATCTGCGCACGGAATTTAACCTTAAGGTGACATTACATATTATGTGGTTGTCTATGGGTTGTCTTGTCAATTGTGTTTATTTGTGTACATACGGATAATGTAACGTTTAAAAAAAAAAAAAAATCGAGAAACTAAATTATTGATATCGTTCGTAACCCACGTGGTATCTGTAATCAGACAGACATAAATAATAACAAATTCTACGCCGCTCCAATTAAATGGCAGTAAGAGATCTTCGATTTTAATACCTATACACCGCTATATATATTTCACAAGCAATTGATCCAATAGTAATAAACCATTCATATCAAACATCGCTATACACGAATACAAATATCTATAATATTTCAACGAATAATTACCTACTTATTTGATTATGTAACTAACATTCTAGTCAATCGCCGTCGACCGTACGTCAAGGTTCTATCTATGTTCCTACAACTAGAGTATACTGAATTTAACTTGGTGGAATTAGTTTAATTTCTGGTCAAATTGACAAATTGGACCGGTTTTCACTAGAAATCTTGTAATGTTTCGGTTCACGGCCAAAATTTTCTTGTTTTTCGCTCAGTACGTTTCGTCATACACCAAATTGAGGAAATAACCGAGCCACTGACGAGTCGCAGTCGTCGTCGTAGCCGCCATGGGGGACGCTAAACACTCGAAACGAGTTCGAAGCAGTCTAGAGCCTCGTAAAAGGACCGCGGTGCGGGGAGCCGACTTCGGTGCGAGGCGCATCAGGAGCGACCTCGTCCCTCGCGGGCTAGAGGCAGGCGTGCGGGTTGTGCGAGCACCAGCGC
Source organism: Acleris literana (assembly GCA_946894065.1). Classification (NCBI taxonomy): domain Eukaryota; kingdom Metazoa; phylum Arthropoda; class Insecta; order Lepidoptera; family Tortricidae; genus Acleris; species Acleris literana. The sequence continues at coordinate 14,634,365 of OX335679.1, forward strand.
GGCCACAGCGGCGCCGCGTGCACGCCGCGCGCCAGCAGCCGCGAGCGCTGCGTGTCCAGCCGCAGGTACACGTCGGGCTCCGCGGCCGCCGCGCGGTCCGCCCACAGGCGCTCGGCCAGCGCGGCGGCGCGCGGCCACACGCGCGCGTCCAGCCCGCCCGGGCCCAGCTGCTCCGACCACTGGCACGCCGCGCCGCCCTCCACGCGCCACGGCGCCGCGCCCTCCGCGCCCGCCACCTCCTCCACCCACGGCCGGTGCTCGTACACCTGCTGCCACGAGCGGTACGGCCCGCAGTGCCCGTCCGAGCTGTCCCGCCACGACCCGAACCCGCAGTCCAGGTACCACGCGTCCACGTGCGAGATCACCGAGCGGAACCCGGCGTCCAGGACGGCGCGCGACTCCGGCCAGCGAGACGAGCCCCATATGTGCACGGCGATCGACTTGGGGTCCAGCCGCTCTAGGTAGGGCGAGCGCGTGAGCCGCGAGGACCACAGCAGCGTGAGCTCGGGCGCCTTGCCGCCGTTGGCGCGCTGCAGCGCCTGGAACGCGCGTCGCGTGAACTCCAGCCACAGCTCCATCGGGTCCGTGTCGTTGAAGTGCTGCAACCAGCAGCGTTCCGATACTTCGTCCCCGCCCAGGTGAAACATGTCGTCCACGCCGGTCAGCTGGATGATCTCCGAGTAGATCTGCTCCAGGATAGAGTACACGTGCGGGTTCTTTGGGTTGAGTTGTCCGCAGGGCGGCTCGCCGCAGTACTGGCTCCACGGCTCGGCCTCTATGCAGTGTGCGAGGTTGCCGAGCCCGGCGGCGGGCCCCCAGCCCCAGGCGCGGCCCACGTGCGCCGGCGTGTCCACCTCCAGCAACACGCGCACGCCGCGCAGCCGCGCGCGCCGCACCACCGCGCGCACCTCGTCTGGAGAATACACGGCACCCGGGCCGTACGCACCGTGTGCGGCCAGCTGCGGCGCGCTCGCTAACCGCAACGGAAACGCTTGCGAGTCACTCGCGTGCCAATGGAACGTGTTCAGCTTGTTCGCTCCCATCGCGTCCACAGTGCGCAGCAGATCGCTCACAGGGAAGTAGTTGCGCGCCGTGTCGAGCATGAAACTACGGTATTTAAAGCGTGGCGCGTCTTCGATGACCGCCCCTTCGAGCATTAACAATGAACCCCCGTATGGATCCGCCCAGATTAATTGCGAGAGCGTCTCCAAACCGTGCCGAGCGCCGCAGAAGGACTGCGCGGTGATGTTGACGATGAGGTGGGTGCCATCAGGGGTGACTGATAGCTTGTAGCTCTCGTCTGTGTCGAGGCGCATGCGTGGGTCGCCGGAGCCGTTGACAAACACGTAGACGACCACGGTCCGCGGCAGGCCCAGGTCGGCGCGGCGCGTGTCCATTACGCTGCGCTCCAGCGCGCGCAGGTCCTCCCGCGTGAGCGTGAACGCGTCGGTGAGATGGCTTGTGACGTCGCTGGAGGGTGAGGCGAGGACCTGCAGGAGGAAGCGGTCGGCGCGCACGGGCGCGGCCGCGGTGGACAGGCTCACGGGCCCCGTGGCCTGCGGCCACAGCTGCGTCGACGCGCACAGCATGTTGCACGTCGGTAGCGACTGCAGCGTGCTCGACTCCGTCGCCAGCAGACGTTCGCATCGCTCGTTGCGGCAGATCCACGTCCACTGTGGCTCGATTCCCCTGAAAATTTTAAATATTAGATGACAAAAGTAAGCGGAACCGTGTCAGTTATTATTTTAATTATGTAAGTTATTTTTATAATGGAATAGAATAGAATAAAATAGAAAATATTTATTCAACGCACACAGAAGAAAAACAATAGAAAAAATATAAAGTAAAAGGAAGACACTACGTTGATGTTTAATTTTATTTATTAAGATAAGAGATAATTTATTTGTATAACATGAGCAAGTTAACATAAAGGGCATAACTTTACGCCGAAACAACATTAGTCCGTCATGTTTTGCCTTTCGGCCTAAAAATCCAAGGTTATTTAAATACATAAGTTTTTATTAAATTTTGTTTTCTATGTGTAGTTAACAAACTAAAATGTATTTATTAAAAAAAAACATAAAAGAGGATAAAAATCTGTTTCATTTTTATTTTGTGAAGATTTGTCCACAACGTGGTTCATCAGTAACGGCTGCCATAAGACCCGTACGTGCGAGTGACGCGCAATATGTTCCGCTGTGCTCGCACTAATTATTGTCCGGCGAGATGTTGCGACTACATAGATTCAGCAGTTTAAATATCTTGCCTAAAACCTCTATCTACCAGTTTTGCCTTTTTAAATGTATTGGGAGATACTGACGAGTACATGCTGTGCAGCGGTCTCCGGCCGCTGTCGTCCGTCTGCTGCCGCCAGTAGAGCAGCGCGGCGGCGGTGCAGGCGGCGGCCGCGAGCAGCAGCAGCGCCCGCCTCAGCCGGCCCACGCCCGCGAAGTGCCGCCCCACGGTGCTGCGCCCCATGGCCTCGCTCCACGCCACCATCTCACCAGCTCACCTGCAACCACAAACAAACCAGGTGTCACCAAACATTTTGAAATGAACGATAAATTATTATCTACGGTCGGAATAGGTGTAGTGCTTATTAACCTAAACTTGTTGCATCTTCATTCAATAACGTATTTCCATCTCACTTACGCATGAATGAACAAGAGTCAAGTATAGGTTAATAAGCACTACCTATTTCGATCTCTGATCATAACTTCCCTATCATATGTTCAGAAACGATAAGCAAATGACCTATATTAAGAAACCTGTATCTGTGGTTATATTTTAATTTTAACATAAAAGTATTGCATGCCATTAAAGTATCGGTGACCAATACTTTAATGTAAACATTAAGATACAGGGCAACCACAGATACTAAAGACCATACCATCTGACTTGTCTCATTTATGTCGGAACCCAATATTCAAACCGCGGATAGATAGGCTTACTTCGGATTGAAATTTGACACATTTTGTATGGGCAAATGTCAAATTTTAACCCGTAGTAAGGCTTATCTATCCGCGGTTTGAATATAGGGTTTGGCCGTTAGTAAACACTTTTATAACATCAAAATGCGTCGTTTTTGGCAAAATCGCTCATTTTCTGGTAAGTAAACCAACTAGAGGCCACATTTTGAACATAATTTTCCCGATGTTGTTTTTTTTTTAATTAGGAAATTGTTGATTTAGGCGAAAAAGGAGCATTTTGAGGTTTAAAAAAGACAAGTAAGTTGGTCATAGTCATAGTCATTTATTCAGAAACAATATACATTGCATTTGAAATATCTTATCATTACATAATTCACAAATTAATTTAAAATACATACTTAATAGATCATTAAAAAATACACAATATCTAAAACATTCATTTTACCATATATAAAAAAAAAGTTTAGTAAGTGTAGTATTTTACCCTAGACGCATTTCGTTGCGATCGATGTTTGTTTGGGACTCTATTTAATGTGACGCGTTAATTGATATTCGCACTAAAATTCTGTAACATTTTTTTTTAAACGTGTTTTGTACCTGTAGTTTCATGCCTTAAGTGCTATCAAACTCATTGAAATATTATTTTTGTGACTAATAAATAATAGATAATACTCTGTCATTGCGACATTGAAGTACAGTGACATTGATTTCAGATACAATAATTATTTATTGCAATATTTGTGAGAAAATATGGAGCTTGAACCTGGCTAAAAAAGATAAAAAAAAACGAAAAAGGTACATCGCGACTAAAGATATTGTCTAATACCTAATTAGACGTTTAGGATACAAAGCTAAAATTTATCGCACGATCGAGGTGAAATGCGACAAAAACTAATATCGACTAAAGAAGATGACGATTGAGACACAACGCGATAGTTAAATGCACGATCGAGGTGAAATGCGACTAAAACTTATAGCGACTACAAAAGTAAACGATCGAGACACAACGCGATAATTAAATATACGTTCAAGTTGAAATGCGATTCGGTGAATCGCTACAAGGAATTTATGCTTTTGAGGTAAAGGACTAACAAACGGCTTCATAAGGTCAGAGAGAACTATATGGATGTATAGACAAGGAACAGTGAGAATTTCAAAATCCAAGAAGTATTTCTTACAAGATGTTCTCTGAGGTATTCTAGCCATAATCCTGATAGCCGTATGGTATGGACTATATGTATAAGTCGACACACGTAAAAAGAGCCATGAGCGACCTACCTGCGCAGTGAGCGAATTACGGGCCAAATGGGTGGGCGCGGCGGCGGGGGGAGCGTAAACCGCTTCGCTTTGCTGCCACGCTATTGGTTCCCAGTAATACACTCTTATCTATGTTTAGTTTGTTAGTAGACAATATGCGCAAACATATCCCCTCTACTAGCCGCTCAGAGCTCTTTAATTACGTGTGTCGACCTGTATGCGACTGTACACATAATTAGGCATTAAAACACGAGTGTGGTTTTATGAAACGAGCCGAAAGGAGAGTTTCATAATAAGATCACACGAGTGATGTTAAAGCCTCTATGCACCAGTCACAAACTGCTAATTAGTATAGTTGAACTCTGCAGCTGTACATTTTAGTACATTATCGCAATAACGTATTAAACTGAGAGTGCTTCGAATTTAGGATATCAATAGCTGTAACAAGGTACTAAAGTGCACGGTCAGGGCAGTTCCGCACCACGTCCGATCCGAACCCGTGAAAAATACGGATTTCTCTATAGATCCTTATTTTCACGGGTTCGGATTGGACATAGTGCAGAACCGCTGTCAGACATGCATGGTTTGCCTGTGTCCGACACCTGGATGCCAGGATATTTCTAGTGGCAGGAAGGCAAACGAGCACAAAGGCCACCTGATGGTGGGCTTTGAAATGAGGACCATTGACAATATCTAGACTGTAATCCTAAGACAGCAAATGCGTTGCCAACCCTGAGGATTAATACGAGAGACGATGCTTGCGAACTGGTCCTGGCCTGCAGGCACTATGTAGTTAGTCAGATTGGATTCTTACCATTTTTTAAGGTAGAAAATGGGCCGTTGTTTGATTTGACATTGCAAGTGTAGGTATATTCGTTTACGGGAACCGTTAATTGTGAAGGCCGTTTGTTTGCCTCGGCTGTTGTATAAAAAAATTACGTGCAACTAAATCGAGCGGCCAAAATGAAATGTCAGACACGTAATTGGCAGCGTGACTAATACGACTTAGGGTTCCGAGCGAACGGCCGCTTTGTGTCATTTGTGAAGCCCTGTGAATGGTCTACCCTATCATCAAGCCTATGCAATGCAACACTAATGTCGGAACCCAATATTCAAACCGCGGATAGATAGGCTTACTTCGGATTGAAATTTGACACATTTTGTTTGGGCAAATGTCAAATTTTAACCCGTAGTAAGGCTTATCTATCCGCGGTTTGAATATAGGGTTTGGCCGTAAAACTACACTCGCGGTCAAATAATACGGGTCAGAGTGCGTTTTTCATACAAACGAGGCTATTTCGAAGCCTTGGTTCCTCGGCAGGTGTTGTTTTGAGTGAGGTTTAATGGTGGATACTCCGAGGTTCAATAGAGGTTGTCAAAAGTTCTTAAGATACCTAACTGATCGCACAATCAGATAACATCACAGCGAGAGAGTTTGGGTCAACGTTTGGATTTCCTTACATTTTATTGCAATTTTAGATGTTTTCCTGAACATGCACGATTCCGGTTCTGTGGTTAATACAGATTCAATCAGTTGGGTATCCTAGGCACTCTCGAAGTCCTGTATCGATGCTGGGGGTATCCATCATCAGATTTCACTACAAGCATCCTCCGGCGAGGAACCAAGGCTTCGAAGTAGCCTCTTTAGTATGAAAAACGCACTCCGACCCGTATTATTTGTCCACGAGTGTATTCAACAGCTGGCCACAATTAAATATAAATTAAATTCAATAAATTACAAGAATAAATCCCTCCCCCACGGCACTAATAAGCTGAACAATGGTTTCTATTTCTACTTCTAACGGGGTCGCTGTCGCGGAGCTCCTTCGTCTGGGTGGTTTGGCCCTTCGGGCCTGCTGGAGAAGTAACATAACCTAAACCTACCCCATATTTATCATCGTAGTGCGGTTTAGTAGTGTCGTGGGGCAGTCCCCGAATAAAGAATAGTACTCCCAGGTTCTTATTAGCGTCCGGCTGGCTATACTTATCAGTGTTATTATTTTTATCAACGTGGATAAGCGTGGATAAAACACCTGTCACTTTCTGACCAGTACGCAAGTGCGAGAGTGATAGAAGCTTTATCCACCGCGATAAAGCCGACCATAATACGGGCCCTGCAGCCCTGCACGCAAGTGACAGTATATTTTCTCACACGTGTTTCATAAAAAAAAAGGTTGCCGTTCGTTATTAAGAAACCGATAGTGCCTTCGTGTTTTAAAGCTTTCGAAAAGTTTGTGATTCATACTAATCTAAGGTAAAGAGCATATTGCCACTGCTGGACAAAAGGCCCTCCTGTCATCTCTTGATCTAGCTAATACTTGCTAGTATGGATTTAATTTATCCAAATTGTCTCGCCATCTTCTTGTTGTTCTGCCTCCTTTTCCTTTTAAAGTAGTTTTCGAGTTTATTGGTACCAAACAAAATTAGGAATACACAATTTTTTTATCTTTATTATATCAGTGTGGATGAACAAGAAATACGAAAACACGCGACGTTGCCAGCATAGCTAGTGTAAGATTGCTCTTAACTGATGTTTATCGTAAAAGATACTATATCCGGGTAGTCGCTCGCAGTTTACGACGGTGTCTATTTCTGGACCGAGACGGGCTAAAAGGCTAGATCGGCTTTTAGGTCACTTCGCTCAGGTCTTGCTCTATTACTTTTTTACTGCAGCGTTTGTGCACCGTTTTCATTTTATTAAAGCAATTCCGAATTCAAATTTCTTCGTGTAGTTTTTCAGTTTTTGCGTGAGTATTTTTGTAATCTTTGATTTAACTTTACACGTTTGTTTGTATATTTTCCTTTAACAGGAATATACGACAAAAAAAATCCATTAAACTAAAACAACTTGTAATTTGATGGTGCTTGTTAAATCGAAGAGCCTCATTCATACTTACTCATAAAAACTACAATAAAATAAGTATAGTTCATTCCAATAGACTTTTCTTAGTTAGTAAACACTTTTATAACCTCAAAATGCATCATTTTTGGATAAAATGCCCGTTTTCAGCTGAGCACACCATTTTCATGGTTTTACATCATGGATAGTTTTTTTACGACAAAATTGTTATTTTAGGCGAAAAGGGAGCACTTTGAGGTTATAAAAGTGTTTACTAAATAAGATAACTCTATTGGAATGGACTTTAAGTACGTGTGCTACGTAAGTAGAGCTTTTGTAGAATTCATTGCATCCCAGTTCCGAGGCATCCGAGAATTTTGAGCGTTAGCGTAACAACTTAAAACTAGTATCTCTCCCGAATTCTTCGCTAGAACATAGAACACTCGAGCGTCCCGTGAATCTTTTATCGGCTTTGTCTGGCCCGCCCGGGACGAGAAGGACCGAAATAGGATTCATTAAACAACGATATACATACATACATACATTAAATCACGCCTGTTTCCCAGAGGGGTAGGCAGAGACCATTTCTTTCCACCTGCTACGATCCTGACAAATCTCTTTCGCTTCTTCCACATTCATACATCGAGTCATGCATACACGTCGGTTTCGGGTACTTAAAATCCGGCCCTTTTCCATTATTTCTCCGATTTGATTCGAAAAAGTACGCCTAGGGCGGCCCTTCCGACCCTCCCACTCTTCTTCTTTTGCTCTGTATATCTCTTTCGTAAATCTTCTTTCATCCATCCTTTCCAAATGACCGAACCATTGAAGCATGCCCTTTTCAATCTTAGTCACTACATCTTCTTTTAGTCCACATTTCTCTCTGACCTTTTCATTCCTTACTCTATCAATCAGTTTCACACCACACATACTACGCAAAGAGCGCATTTCAAATGCGTTTATACGACTTTCAACGACGACATTATTCTCAAAATACCTAGAACGCGTTAGCCATGCGTTTGTACAAGTGTGGGTAAACTTGTATAAATCAACAATTGCAATTGGCAATCAATTTAAAAAAACCGGCAAGAGCACGTCTGTTCTGACCATGCTCAGTGTAGAGTTCCGAAGCAGATTTTCGGCAATAACTCAAAAGCGGTATGATCATGTTGAAAATAATATTCGTTAAAAATATTTATTAAGCGTTACCTTTGTGATTTTTTTCATATTTTTTGGACATACGGTTTAAAAGATAAATGGGGGGACAATTTATCCAACTTTCGGAGCGATTATTTACAAAAATATTCACCTAATAAAAAAAAGGGCTTTAGAAACCTTAAAGTGTTTTTAATAGAACTGTCGAAATATGTGCCACACGATGATTTATGCTGGTTTTTTATTCATTTTCTGTTTCATGTACCTATGGATTGTCCCCCTAGAAATATTTATTTTTGTTATTTAACTACCAAAGTAAGCAGCGGCTTCTACAAGGCACCTATTCTCCAAGAAATATCAATTTACGTCTTATAGTTTTCTAGTAAAATGCCGGTGACGTACGGACGGACATGACGAAACTATAGGGGTTCCTTTTTTTCCATTTTGGCTACGGAATCCTAAAAACGTTTATTTCGTTTTTCACCTGACACCATGTGATATAAATAAGTACATACAATCAACTATTTCTCTACGAGGTCATTTAACTTGCAACCCTTTGTTAAATAAAAATAACTCTATGAAAAGCAAGCTTTAAAAACCCAACTGCATTTTTTATACTGTCGTCGATATACCTACATATGTTAATAATTGTCATTTGGCCATTGTTGTTACTTCAATTTTAACAGTTTGGGTATCCTATGACACTCTCGCTGCGAAGACGAATCCAATGATACCTCATTTGTCAAAATCGTCCAAGCCGATTTTGCTGTAGCGGGGAACATAGAACTGGACATACATGACGGTGAAAAACATAACCCTCCGCCGCAGTCGGGTAGTAAAAGAGACTTATAGATAGTAGTAGTTCAAACATAGATAGCCAAAATGAAAATCATGTTTCTTTTTCGAGCCTGGATTTATACCAATTTATTCTGCGAATCTTTCATACAACTCAACAGAGCCTGCCACCTTCAAGCATAAATTACTCATAACATAAACAACGTAGTCGTAAAAACGAATAGGACTCATTCATAATGTATTTTTCAGTAAACGACTGTATTAATCTTAGCTAGCCAAAGAATTATCTATCCATATTCAGGAGCGGATAAAGTAGTTCGGTTTTCAACGTTTGCAATTGGTCTAAGTGGCCGGGAAGTCTGGGAACTTGCATGTTTAATCCAGACCCTCCAATGTTCCCTTCTTGTAAAAAGAGACACAACTGTAATGAGTTTTTTATAACATATGCAACCTTATTTGTAGCTTTTCAAGATTGATTTTGTCGAAGTCCTTGTCGGAGATACGTCATTTAAATTGAAAGAGGACAGATCGCAAGCGAAGTTATCGCTCTAATATACAAACGAAAATGCGCTTTGGGGCTTTTATAATAAGAGTTTATGAATATTTTAGCGATATTTTGCCAAGGACTTGATTTGAATAATGGGATTATAATCTAACCATTATGCAGTATACAGATAATCTTTGTCAAGCCAAGCTGTTCTTCGGTTTGTTTCAGAGATTTTGTTGCACGTTTACGTCTAAACCGATTGACTTAAACAGTTAGTTTGTTAAATAAAATGTAATTTAGTTAAGACAAATATGCGAAAGGAGGTTGATAGTATAAAATAAATTTAATTAATTAAACAAGGTTAGATATGTATTTTTTACCGTTTAATGCCGGACGGCCAAAATGCTTCCACTATGCCTAACGCTAGTAACGCTACGGAAGCGGCGTGTGACTGGTAAGTTCGAAAATAAATAAACCACCGAGATTGAATAATTATTATATCAACAATAATATTATTACCTTAAAATTATAACTCTACATCCATATAAATAAAGCTGCCGAATTCCAAATGGAAGCCGAAATATGGATCTTAAATATTAAAATAATTCTGTAATGTATTAAGTACTTTAAAGAAAATAACGTACATATTTTTTACTTTTAACTGCTAGGTACTATTTAAAGCAGGCCATGAATATAAAACTTGGTAATTTTAAGTTGAATGCAGATATTTTCTAAGGACATTGTTGGAAAGTTACTAGGGCAGCATAAAGTATGCACAGTACAGGTAAGTTCCTGAGACGCTGACGTGGGTGGTGCAACATTTATGCGATAGGTCGATCGTTGAAGTTCGCGGGACATAGGAAGGTACTGAATCATGCACTGTCTACTTAGGCACGTTGACTCGCTTAATAGATAATGAGGGATTCAGATGAGATCATCAATGAATCTCTCCTGTAATTAATATTTGGTACTACCAACCAACAAGTCGACTTGACAGTGACTTAGTGACCCTGATACGAAGCTGGCGCTCCCGGATTCGATTCCCGGAAAGGACAAATAATTTTGTCGTGAGCGCGAGTTTTTGCTCCGGAGTGTTGGATGTTTCCTATGTATCTATAGTATGGAGGGGTTATTGACAGGTAGGGTTACGGCACCAGTAATGGACAAGGTTTAATAATGGACAATTGATTATTATTTAACAATAGATAAGGGTAATTCTTTTGTTTTGCAACAATCAATTTAGGACCGTATGAAATTTGAATTAAGAGTTAAGTGTCCATTACTGGTGTCTGTCAGCTAAAAGTGTTCAACACTGGTGGCATTACCCTAAGGCACCCTGGTTTATATTCACTGGCGAAAAGAGGGGAGGCCTTTGCCGTGCATTGGGACACTAACAATAGACAAAAAAAACATGTGACTATCGTTGTCTATTACCTATGGGTAATAGAACTGGAACATATAGCCGGGAGTTTAGTTCGGGACAAGGTCTATTTGTGTAAGATTATCTCTAAACTAAACGCAAAAGCGTGTCAGGCCTTGGGTGAGGCCAAGAGACGCCTATGCAACGGTGTAGCAACATAACGACATAGCAACGATGACGAGATAAACCATCACCAAAACCAAATCCTCCCAATTGACCTTTGTTACACCAAGCTACCATACCAGTGCGAGGCTTGCAACCTGTCACTAATACGCCGCTAAACATCTTAGCCTGATTGTACAAAATGTGGTTACAGAGTTATCAACAAGTTTTAAGAGTTGTTGGTAATTCTGTAGCTCTGCCTACCCCACTCTGGGAACGAAGGCGTGCGTATGTATGTATCTATATTAAAAATCAAATTTGCTTCTTGTCTAAAATCAGCTCGTTTCGTTAAGATCGTATCGGGCATAAAGATGGCAGTAAAACCTAAGTAATTGACCTTATAATCTAGGCTAAACTGACACTAAACGCCACAGACGCACCGTGTTGTGCTTTTTATTTTAAATTATCGTTAATTTCGCATATGTCGTTTGATTAACACCAAGCTGCTATAAAGGTATTATTATTTCAAGGGAATTTCTTCTAGCTCAGTTTTAATGAAGTTTTTTTATCAGACTATGAAGAGGTTTAACGATAAGTATGAATAAGTATCTCAATTATAGTCTTTTACCGGGTTAAAGAGAGCGGTTAACCCTTAGCTGCATGATTTAATATTTCCTTTCGAAAACAATAAAATTGGTAGGAAATAACATTGTACTAATGGGAAAAGTATTTAAAAAAATCCTGATGAACACTTTATTTTACTTTTTCATTCTTAAAAAAATTGTCAATTTTTATAGGTATTCCATGCAAAAAGCAGTTAAAATTATTTTTCCCACAATAAGTAGAATAAGCTCGATGTAGGTTAACAATGAAAATAATTGAAGAAATCTGAATTATGTTAAGAAATTGAAAAAAAAAAGTGGTATTATATCTGATACTGTATGCATTTTCATCATCTTTCGTTCTTAAAACCGGTATAATTTTGTTCGTCCCTTAACCGGTTAATGAAAGGATTAGTTTAACAAAAAACTAAATTATTTAGGTTACAACGGAAGAGGTCACAAAAGAGGGCAGCGCTAGGAGACATATGCGCAAAAAATAGTATCTCCAGGCAAAAGAGAAAGCCTCAAAAAGGGTAGCCCCCATAAAGATGGTATCCACAGCAACACAAGTGGTCCAAAAAGATCTCCGACCCAACCCTTCCATTGTCGGGCAAAAGAAAGGAAGCCCGTAGTCTGTAAGCATGCATGCGTCAGGATTCCTTCTCCGCGACTCACATATCTATAAGTTTCCCCCCCATTCCTATCCCCTCTTTTTGGAAAAACCCCGCGGATATGTAAACGGAGGAAGGACTTTCTCCTCCGGCCTTTCAGCACTGGCTGGGGTAGTATCCGCGGGAGTCTAAATTCTAGTTGGTAATAGGAGCATTGGTGTTTTTAGCCGGTGCCAGCCCGGCAGTACCTGGGCCCTCCATTCCCAGGTCTCCGGAAGGGATTTTCACCTCTGCCCCTTTTTCTTAAAGTAATTAAAGCAAAAAGCAAACAAAAGCAAGGACTTTTGTTTTTGGCCATTCAGGCGATTACAAAAAAAAAAAATAGGAATAAGGTAATTGAAGAACTGCTATAAACCTCTATTAACCGGTTAAATTCAGACTCACGCCGCCCCGCCTCGCCGATCATCACTAAAATCGGAGCGAGTGTGTATAAGATCAAGTGACGTCTTAGCAATGATTAATACACAAGATCTTTACTTTCACATTAAGTTTAAGATAAATAACTATTAATAATACGTTATTTAAAATAAAAACACGCATGATGAATATTTGAGGTTATGTGTCAAACAGTACATTTGTTTACATCTTTGGCAATTTCAATTGACACAGCCTATAAAAGAGATAGCACACGTCGCTCTATCTATATATGTATACTGCAGTGTCAAGTTCAAATTAACCGGTTAATTTCACTCAACAGAACGAAGTTAGTTAATAACCGGGTTTTCAATTAACCGGTTCGTAAACTGTTTGGGGTCAATGACCGAAACCGGATTTTTCCAAGCCCTTCTTTTAGGCATTTACTAAGAGTTTGGTAGCAATAAAATATGCGAGCAAATTTTCTAGATAACATAAGTCTAAAACTAACTTTCCGCTACGAAGAATTCGAAGAAATCTCGAACTTATAACACATCTCCAATTGTCCCTAAATGTCGGAAAGTTGAAATAATTGTATTATCAAAAGCGCTCGCCTGATCTTATACCTAGTACTGTGGCGGGAGGACCCTCGGCTAGCGAGGACCCGTTCAGACGTCAATGAACTGTGCAGGCGGTAGAAACTACAGTAGAAAGTTAATTTAAATGCCTTTTGTGTTGCGTGTTGATGAGGATTCGTTGAATGAACCTTGTCGTAGAACGTATACCTCTATTAGGGTGTCCCAAAAAAATTAAAGTTGTTTTTTTTTAACGCATACCCTCTAATTATTTTTGAATCGTGTTAAAACACGTATAAATAAAATTTCATGTACCTAGGACCACAGCAACCCGTGCCGACTTGCGTTGATACATGTCAGTACTTGATGATTTCGGCGTATCATAAATATCGTATCGGTGTTTAGTCATTACTTGTTTGTTTTCTTAGTGAACGCATTACTTTCGTTTAGTCAAGATGTCAGTAGAATTACGCAGTTCTAGAAAAGGTATATTTTTAATAGGCGATGTAAAACATCAAATTACCGGTTCAAAATTACCCTCTAATGGACAAGTATTGGCGGTTCTGTTTTATAATATTCGTGAAGTGAATTTAAGTGTTAATGAAAGCGCAAATCTGACTATAAGAGAGTGTATTATTTATTGGGAAAAGGCCCGTATACCGACTAAAGCTTTAGCTAACTGTGTTAAGAAATTAGTTGGCTTATACCAAGTCTGGAGAGATTTACAAAAAAATGCGAACAAAATACTACCCATTTTCGAACAACGTCGCCAAGAGTTTATTACAAGCTTGGAGAACTTGTTCGACATTGCACATGCCGATGCCCTTCAATTAATAAAAATAAACGAAGATAGAATATTCTTGGAGCGGCAGAGAGAGCCAGGCAGACCTGGTCACTTAGCTGGAGTGGATAAAAAGTTGACCGACAAAGAGGAAAAATCGCGCCTTAGAAATATCAAGGAACTAAAACGTCGGGCTGATTACTACGCATCCGTTACTGCTTCGACTTCATCTTATCAAGAAAAATCATCTTCTGATTCTGAGTTGATGGAAGTAACGACTTTGCAAGACGATTTGTCCACCCCAACCGAGATTGCACTGTCCGATATTAATAAAACGCCAACGATCAAAAATTTTATAACTCCAAAATTAGTGGCAGCTTTGGACAGGTGTCAGTTAAGTATGAGAAATTCTGTGTATATTATCGAAGCTACTATTGAGGCATTAGGACTCAATGCTGACGATTATCCTATAAGTAAGTCCACCATTCAAAGAATTCGCACAGAAAAACGAAAAGAGCGGGCAGAAGCTATTAAAGTCGATTTCCAAAACGACCTACCAGATGCTGTGACTGTCCATTGGGATGGAAAACTGTTGCCAGCTTTGGATGCACGCAAATGTAAAGAAGAACGCCTACCGATAGTCATTTCATATGGTGATAAAGAACAACTGATCGCTGTGCCAAAGTTGGACAACTCGACTGGAAGTGAACAGGCACAAGCAGTTTGGAATGCGGTTACAGACTGGAATCTCGAAGATAAAGTCCAAATTCTTTGTTGTGACACCACTGCTTCAAATACTGGTCGTATTAATGGTGCCTGCGTGCTTCTGGAACAAAAATTTGATAGAGATGTGCTTATTTTTGAAGGCCAAGAAACAAAAATAAAGATAGTTAAAAGTTTATCTAAGGTAAATCCACCAGTTTACAGTAAACGCTATATTCCTTCAAAAGAAGAACTGTGTGGTTTACTTTACGAGAGAGACATTGACGACTTCATTTCTAACAAGAGCAAGAACTTGTTTCTTCGTTTTAACATTGATGACAGTTTTCTCAACGAGTGTCCGTCTTCATGGCCTAGTAATGCTTCTTTTCTGCGAGTTAAAGAACAGATAATGACATTGAGAGCCGTTAATGATACAGCAGAGAGAGCAGTTAAATTGATGCAAGATTTCCATGGAAAAATCACCGTGGAAGAGGAACAAAAGCAATTTTTACTGCGTTGCGTACAGGAACACAGACTAATGTACCCTGACTGTAAAAAGAAAACTTTAAAAAGAAAATACAATAAATAATGTTCTTTTGATAGTAAATAATGTTCTTATAATAATAAATATTTAATACAAGTGAAATAGTGTTTAATTTAATAATAAAAAAAATGTTTTAAAATTTTCCCCTACAATCCCCATACAATTTTTTTCTTAAAAGTTTGGCATCAAGTCGGCACGGGTTATCGTTATCCGATTTCTATAATATTCTATATTTTAGTTATTAGGGTCAATTAGAATAAATGTAAAGGGTATGCGTATTCAAAAACGAAAAAAAAAAATTCGCCCTTATAGGCTGGGACACCCTAACCTCTATATACATACCTTTTGTGTATCTGTTTCTCTTTTTAGTTTGTAATTTCTGTATACAGGGTTGCTCCTAAGTCGTGAACCCAAATATGTTTTTCTGACTCTTTACCTATAGTTAAAATCTGTATATTTTATATTTTGTAATAATTAATAAAATTATTAATTTTAAATTTACCGAGTCTCATGGTTACCCTACTTCTTACGTTGAACTGTCATACTCATACATGACTCGTCAGGTTGAATAGGGTGACCACACGGTTGGTAATATTTACTCTTTAAAGAAATTAATTTTTATTTCAATAAAGTTTAATTGTAGGTGTTTGGAGTTAATGCACTGAATTCGCCTTGAGATGCTGCGTTAGAAACCATAATTTCGGTTCACGACTTAAGGCCGAGCCACACTGGATGCGTGACGTGCACGTTCGCTTTTCACTGCTTTGTATAATATGAATTGTCATTACATGTCACTATACAACGCAGTGGAAAGCGAACGCGCACGTGCACGTGCACGTCACGCATCCGGTGTGGCCGGGCCTTTAGGAGTCACCCTGTATATACTATAATTAGCTTTATCTTTATCTTCTATGCATAGTATAAAACAAAGTCGCTCCCGCTGTCTGTGACCTTAGATCTTTTAAACTACGCAACGGATTTTAATGCAGTTTTAGTAATTAATATAGGGATTCAACAGGAAGGTTTATATGTGACGTTATCTATAAAAAGGGACCTTATTGTCGATGGCGCTTCCGCCATTTTTAAAGATGCTCCGATATAAATACAACGTCGCGTGACGCAGTGCGGCGTAAGCGCCATCGACAATAAGGTCCCTTTACATAGGTAATGCCACATATGTGTAATAAATTCTGGATTATGAACAGGTTTTATAGAAAACTCACATGAACCGAAGCGAAGCGAGGGCGGGTAGCTAGTATATCATACATTAGTATTTTTGGTGTCTTTTTCTTGTGATCTCATGTTACGTCACTATGATAGGGTTCTAAGGGGCCAAAGGTCAAAGTAACAAAGTCCCTGATGGTATTCTATGAGTCTCATACAACTCAACTGATATGGCAACGTTCAAAGTAAAGTATATTTAAAATAAACTAACTTATTTAAAATTCTTACAATACAATACAAGTACGCTTCATTGAACTCCACCCAAAGAAAAACAAAATAATATGAAGTTCATAAACGGTATAAAACAGCCGGTCTTATCGCTTTAAGCGATCTCTCCCAGATAACCTTAGATATAAAAGACTCAGCAAAGTAAAAAAATTAAAAAAAGTAGGCGGTGCAAAAAATTAAAACAAGGATATTTAAAAAAAAACGTAAGAAGAAAAATATACTAAGTATTCTGTTTTTATTCATATACAAAACATTTCAAAACCTATCGTTTAATTTCAAAACGGCAATTAAACTTCCTAAACACAGCGTATGTGCATTGTGCAACGTGCATAGTGCAGCGAAAGCTTGTCACTACAAAGCGTATGTACTGTAATTAGTAAAATTCCTTTCGGTAAACAGCACCAGCGAGAGAAATTCCTCAGAGAGGAACGCAATTCTTCGCCAAGAGTTAATTTCCTTACGTTACAAACTAGTTATTAACCGATATCTATATCCATATATTACTGGGGTCCAAGTTGACTTAGCTCGTAATAAAAAAGGGAATATAAGGTCTGTTCATCCTTACTTGTCTTATATAGTAAACTACTTTCTAACCCCAAAATGAAGGTTTTTTGGCTAAAACAGCTGTTTTGTCGTAAATAAAGTAAACTGAATAAACATTTTGGACATCATTTGGCCAATGTATTGTCTGTGATTGCTTTATTTTGTTTAAAATAGCTGTTTTAGCCAAAAAAGGTTCATTTTGAGGTTAGAAAGTTGTTTACTATACAAGACAAGTAAGAATGAACAGGCCTTATTTGGACGAAGTATACTAGACTTAAACCCTTTTTCACTTGATCTTCAGAAGACTTATGCCCTTTTTCACTAGGACCCCATTAATTATTTATAAAATGGGTCTGTATCCCTAATCGTCATTTGTCCTAATGTATCGTTTCTCCGAATTCTCATTCATCCTAAAGCCATTTCCGCGTTTTTTTTAGTGTTGTGATAATACAACCCTAACCTGACCTAACATGTATTTTTAAGTAACTTAAAAGTTATCTGACGCAGCTGAAAACCTGTTTATGACAAATAATAATTCGGACAAAGGCTACTAGGGATTCCGAGGAACACCCAACTTACTCATAAGTATATCACTAAAGGTGGCACCGTAAAAAAACAATAGGGTTTTAAAGGCAAGATAGGTAGAAATAAAATGTAGGTAATAGAGGCCGCGATTGCCACAGAAAGATGATAAGAGTGATAATTACATTTTGGAAGATTCGCTTTTGTAACACAGGGTGGTTAGAACGAACGGCCGGAGAAAATTTACCGCTGTACTCAGACTCTGAGTACAGCTGTAAGTTTTCTCCGGCCGTCTATGCACTCAAAAAAATCAGAGCCAACAAAGAGAGATTTTCACTTGGTAAAAAATGATTACAATAATTAAGATATTAGTTATATCAACCAAAGCTGATAGTTAACTACAGCAATTTCTTGAGTGATTCAACTAACATCATAGTTGATGTATCTAACGTCTTAGTTGGTGTATCTATCGTCTTGTAAGGCTTGTATGGGATCAAGACGCTTATGCACAACAATCACAATCTTGTTACAAGCGACCAATTTTTTTTTCAGTTTGTGCCGTATTAATAAACACATCTTGGTTGAGATGCCCGTCACAAGATACTTCAAAGTAAACGTCAAACCATAGAACACTGTCATTTTTGACACATCTCGAGAGGAGCATTAGAGTTGAGATTGGTTTATTAATACGGCCCTATGTCTCCGAGTCTCAGAGATATTTTTGTTAGAAGAAAATAGGTTCCATGTGCTAAACGAGTTTTTAAATGGTATGCAAACTATTTTCTATTCCTTTACATTGTAATTTCATATTTGATTTATGGTTGTTCGATGTCACGTCATTTTAATAAAATCGAGTTATTATATGTCAGTTAATAAATTTACATCTAATTTCATGTTTACTTTTTCACTGCGAACTCTTTAAATAATTAGTTTAACGAATGGTCTAAACTAATAATTTTAGAGACAATTAACTCGCTCATTTTTCAAACTTGCGTAAGAAAAATCGTCATTAACGAACGACTTAATCGTCATTAACTGACTCTGAGCGCGGCCGTTAGTTTTATTTTCGAAAATGATATACTCGTATCGTAGGTAAAACGGCGCTCATATGTATAGCCTGGCCAAAAAGTCGAGCCAGTGGTGACAGCTGCAACTAAAAAAAATCCATACAAAATTGTTGCCATGTTTACGCATTTTACGTCAAAAATGTGACAGTTACGTAGAAAGTGGCGCCCTCATTTAATTTCTACTCTTTTTGGCCAGGCTATATAGTCTGTTCCAATCGAAATCGCCAAAGATGTAAACAAATTAGTACTGTTTGACACATAACCTCAACTATTCATCAAGCGTGTTTATATTTAAAATAACGTATTATTAATAGTTATTTAATGTTAATCTTAATATAAAAGTAATGATCGAGTGTATAAATCATTACAAACACTTCACTTGATGTTAAAAGCACGTGATTATCGAGTAATAATGGTAAATTGGTTCGTTTGGCTTTGTTTACATTTTTGGCAATTTTAATTTGCACAGACTTTAGATATAACCAGTGATCGGAAATAGGTGAGCTAATTTGCCTAAACTTGATGCATGTTCATTCAATAATGTATTCCCATCTCTCTCACGCATGAATGAATATGCGTCAAGTTTAGGCAAATTAGCTCTACCTATTCCGATCACTGGATATAACGCAATGAAAACAACACAGGTTATTTTAATTGTCACTTTGGCTTGATATCTTGAGTATAAAAGGTAATTTCCCTCTTTTTACACGACTTCCCAAAAAAAGGAGTTTTATGTTTTCAGGGTTCATGTATATATGTACGATTCTTTATTCCACCATAACTTCTAAATGCCTGAGCCGATTTAGACGTGTATCGTTAGAATCCTTCACCATCCCGGGTGACAAAGGATACTTAAACTGTTAAAATTGAAATAACAACAATGTCCAAATGTCAATTATTGACGACAGTATAAAAAATGCAGTCGGATTTCTAAAGCTTGCTTTTTATTCACTTATTATTAATAGTTTGTGGCGATCGTTCCTTCTCCCCTGGGTTGTGGACAATGAAAACCAGAACGAATCACTTCGCAGTATTCGCAGTATCGTGAAATGATTCCTACGGCGCGGTGCGTGTTAATATTTCAGATATCACGAAATCTACGCATTCGCTGAAACGCTACGATCCATTCACATGTCTATCAAGTTATTTAAATCCATGAAGACCTCGCTTTCATAAGCTTTTTCTATTCTTCTTTATTTTCGTTTATGCAGGTATGTCAGTCTTTTACCATGTAGATTTGTATATATTCGTGTGTCATTATAATATATCCGGAATAAGATGGAGCCATTTCTTGGCTTAAAGAGAGTTTTTTTATTTTATCTTAGTCCTGAGGGTTGGGAACGCATTTGAAATCTTTAGTTCGCAAATGGGTGATTCCACGGGCGTTTCAACCGCCGTCAGTCCGCTGTCATAAATATTGAAAGAATGAGCTACACCAAGCAGCTAACATTCACATAGAGCTATACTGTTATCGTACTTCTTGCCACAATTGATCGAATTTTAAGTATATATCGTCTATTTCTTAAATACTTACGACAGCGGACTGACGGCGGTTGAAACGCCTGTGGAATCACCCAAATATCTATATCTCAGAGCTCACTTATCAGGTAGGATGCCTACTATTGGTCTTATGCCAAAAAAATAAAGTACAAATACAACACTTAATTTATAAGATAACTATAGCTTCTCCGCAGTAAAATTACCAGTAACAAGGCCAACATATAATATTCACGTTTTCAAACGTAACAAAAGTAATCGATACTGCAAACTAGGCAACTGGCGCAGTACGTCATTCTACCATTGAAAGATAATTGTGGGTCTTTTGCCCACTTGTGGGCTGCTACGTGGCCCAACCGCCACCGCTATACATTATTCAAAACGATCGATCACCATTGTCTGTCTGTGGTCTAGGTACTGCGTCTTTAATGTTTTATGACGTGTTAGGAAATAAAATTTGACGTCCATATTCCGTGTGAATATGCAGATGGTACGAGGTTGGTTGGTAGTTTTCCGTGTAGAAAGACTAATTTGGTTAGAGAATCTAATGTACAGATATAGCATAATTATAACATTCAATTGAATAAGGTCGGGACGGGGTTTTTCTACTCAGGGGTTATTGTGACAATTTATACTAACATGTATTCAGTTTAGAAATTAGTATGTAAAGTTCGAGTTGCCCTTGAGTGGAAATATGGCCTGATCTTAAAGAGTTTTTGTAAAGTTGTTGTTTGCATCGCCTGCTGTGTTATTATTTTTACGTTGCAGCGTCTCTTTAAGGTTATTAGACTGGACTAAATATTATCCCATCATGGAACTCCTAGTATCCTACTAATACTATAATAGGGTATTTGCCAATTTTTTCATTAGTATTTAAATTGAAGGTTTTGTACCTTCCGAATAGCCTAGTATAAATAGTTTTTTAATATCTTTATAAATAAGAAAGATATAAATGTTTAAAACTTGCTTTTAGACAGAGAGACAAATACAGTAATATGACGTCATATTACTCAACCACCATATGAATTACTCGCAAAACATCGTTTCGTGAGAAAGGGATAGACAAAAAAGTTTAAAAGGCTATAACTTTTATTTTATTACCAATTTCAATTTTGATTTTGAATTATTTTATCATACTACGTATATTGATATATTATCCAAATTAATATACGAAATTTATTATCAGGCAAATACCCCATTGCAAAAGTTCGTGTGTTTGTTTGTTACTCGTTCAAGCTGCAACGGCTGAACGGAATCGGATCAAATTGATATAATGAGAGGGAGATAATATCATGGATTAAGACAGGCTGCTTTTCATCCTGAAAAACTTAAATATTCCCAATTGAATAACGATAATCGAAAACTCGCGGACGAATTCGCTGTCAGAAGCTTATAAAGTAATAAACAACAGCTACAATATAAAAAGTAATTTCCACCAAAAATATTGTGGAAATAAAATAACACTAAACAGCATAAATGAAATGTCCGGTCTCGAATTGGATTCGGCTGTCGATTTGCGTGAAATGACTCGATCAATCTTCAGGGACAACTGTTTCAGGGATAGCTCTTATTTACTTGACAGTAATGGCGGCCGAGTTAAAAACAATAATACCATAACACGTCAAAGACATTATGGTTTTTACCTCCTAGAATAGAGGTCCTGCAGGCCTTTCGCGTAACAACACTCGCAATCACAATCGTTTTCATTTTGAAAATCGAAGGCTTGTCTGCATACAAAATTAAACCAATTGTTTTGTTTTGAAGCCGATCGCGATTGCGAGTGAGTTACGCGAAAGGCCTGCTGGTTCTCGAACTTTGCAGATGTATTCGTTTTGCTGAATATCTAAATCGTTTTTTTCTACTGAAATAAGTAATTTATGGTTGAAGTTGCTGTAGTCGTATCACGTATAATTAAACGTATCTGCTGCAGATGCAGTTTAAAAAAAAAAACTTTATTCACCAACAACAAGCAAACAATATTAACAAATAAAACATAAATTACAAAATTGATGGTGGAAAGGTGCAGAACTCAGCTATGGAGCTGTCTTTCAGTCCCAAAACAGACAGTACCTACAGTAGTCAGAGTTGTTGTGTTGGTTGATCATGATTTATTTTTTAACCGATGTAGATACTCGTATACACAATAGCATATCTCAAAACCATACTTTTTTTTTATAATTATTAAGCTGTTCAGCCAATAGCAGAAGTTTATTTATTTATCAGTAAGTAAATAATGCACAAAAAAGCATGACTTTTATTATAACACCTTTTTAAAAAGTTTCCGATGTCAATTTCTTGGTCAACTATAAGTATTTGCAAGGAATGTCTGTCTATCTGCATAAGTCATTCGTTTTTTCACAATTCTGAAACAGAACTTTTCAAAACGTATCCACATACAATTATTAATTTGTGTGATTGACTGAGGTGGACGGTCCTGTTCAAATTCCAATCCTCTTTTAAAAGTCTGTAACATAAATCGAATTGTTGACGGTAACGACCCTTAATATGGCCTTAACAACGAAATAAAGCACTACGGCGGTTTAATTTAACTTAGTTTAACGACGGGCTTGTCATAAACCGCCGGCCGTCATCATGACGTGATTAAACATACAGAACTAGGCTTAGTTTGCCATTACTAAACCTAAACCACTCAAGTTTCATGTTATTTATAAAACGGCAATTATTGTACATATGAAAAATGCTGCGATCCGGCCTCCTTAAATGTCATTTTATTTTGATAAGGGTCACTTTATTAACATCGTAAACCATTCGCTTGTGTTGTGGCAACACTGATTTAAACATTTCCAATTTCAAATAGCATTCTTGATGGTAAGTAATTAAAATGTACCTCAGAGGACCAAACTCCGTCGCCGTATTGATATTTAGTAGGAAGATGTCATTAAAAAGTTTGTAATGGACTTGTTGTTTGTAAACGTCGCGTGCAATGCTCGGGTCATTGGCTTCACGTAACGAGACATAAATGGCCATTTATTTACACACACAGTGCCGACACACTCGCGGAAACACGCGAGGGTAAAAATAGACGAAAGGTTGAGCAGTTCGAAGGTTCTCCATTTTGTTTGATTAATCTGATTAGTGTAAATAATTAATCCAAATGGCTGCTTACATGTGTTGTTTAACTACTTTCGCGGAATCGTTGGCGTTGCTAATAGCGTTGTTTTTTACCCTACTGCCGAAGGAGGAGGTGTTTTTGACCTGTATGTATGTATGGTTATTTGTTTTTTTGTGAAGGCTGAACGGATGGCCCGATTTCGACAAACGGGAGGTCGTTAGATTAGTCTGGGTATTTAAAAAAAAAGAGAAATAAAAAACATATACATGTCTTTAATTCCGTGGAGTATGGGGCGAGTGCTGGTGTGGGACGCTACTTGTGTAGACACCCTAGCCTCGTCACACCTCCGCGGAACAGTAAATAACCCAGGCTCGGCAGCTGATGCGGCCGAAACTATGAAAAATAATAAATACAAGGGTACTTCGTTCCATTCGGTGTCGAGAACCTTGGTCCGTGGGGACCCGGTGTTATTAGCCTTTTTAAGGACATTTCGAAAAGGCTAATAGAAACACCCGGAGACCACAGGAGCTGGCAGCTTCCTCGGGCAAAGCATTAGCATTGCTATACAAAGAGGAAAATGCTGCCAGCATCTGTGGTACTTTGTCACTCCTTTTTAGTTTTTATTCAGTTTTAATTTAATCGTATTGAGCTTAGTTGTAATTAGGTTTATTTTTGCTTTTATTTATTTTTTAATTTTCCATAGTTTTAGTAGTTTTAATAATTCGTAATTTTTACTTTGTATTATATTATTGTTAATATTTCTTTGTTGGATTTCAATAATTCGAAGGGTAACTAACATTATATTGACGTCATTATTAGGGTTTTTATTAGACTTGTGGTTTGACGTTTACACCTACCTACCTTCTGATCCAAAATGTACTGTAAATAATCTTGGTCAACCCAATATTTCATCGTGTCAAGACCTGATTTTATGTCTAATACTCATAGATTTTCAAGGTTAAATAAGTAATAGTTTTCGGTTGTTACTCGTATGGAATAGGCTAGTTTAGTTAGTTTAGTTTATTTATTCATCAATGTAATATTACAATATAAATTGCATTGCATGTCAGAAAATGCGAAATTACATTGAGATCGTCAAACAAATACTAATAATCAAAGAATACAAGAAAAAATAACAATTAAACATCTAATAATGGTCACTCGTCCGATGTCAATGTATGTACAAAGGGTAATAAACGTCAAACACAATAATAAATTACCATTTCAACCTCCATATACCTATTTAACCACAGAGTATAGTGGATTATCCAATTAAAGATTTCTCAGCTGGTGTTTAAATGCTTCATCGGATTGTACATTTTTATGTTTGGCGGGTAGACGCTCATAGTACGTGGGACCGATGACACGCGGGTTCTTACCCGCAAGTGCCACGCGACGGGGAACTATTTGACAACATTGACAATATACTACAAATTGTGGTCATCCTATCAGATAATAGCGTAAGACAACATATTTCACTTTATTTTAAACCAAATTATGTATACATTTACATTTTTTAAGCTTATCTGTGGCAGAAACGCTGCGTGATGGGTTTGCAGCTGTGGTTAGGTACTTGCTGGTGACGTCACACGCAAGTAACCACATCATAAGGGAATAATCTCTTCAAATGATTGTTTATTGTGTACTTGCGTGTGACATCACACTTGTCATATGGGCAGCGCCATGATTAAAACAGCGTTTTTAGCGCGGTTTTGAAAATTTAAATTTTAACATAGATTTTTATTGATAATACAGTAGAATCTCAAGGAAATATCAATGTAAAGTGCTTGTTATGTAAAGAAGAATCATTTAAAACGGTTTTCTAAAATAAGTCAAATGGCCTATTGATCTACGTTGACGACTGTGTTCGTATTACGCAAGCAAAACCGAAATGTTTGTTGCGTCTAATTTCTGGCTAATGAAACGTAAACACCATGATTGATCTGACTCAATCGAATCGTAACGCAAAAAGTTAAGTAACAGACCGATACGAAAACCACGCACGGATAGAGCCGTACAATGACATACTAAGATATAACATTTTCCGAGGCAATCTCCGCTAAGATGTATTGTGCGACATGGTAAACTTTACCTCCATTGTTCGAGTATGTATAAGAGCATTATACTTTCAGATGCGATCATAGCTTATGATTAATTTGTTTATTTAAAATGTGGAACTTTACTGTGGTACTTTTGCCTATATGTGTACGGTGACTAGTTTAGTACGCTCAACAACTTTCATTGTTGTAAGACAGACAATCGTTATTTTAGACGTAATTTATTTCTTTACACTTGACGCTGTCATTATGACAGGGTTCTATAGGTAGGTGCTCAACAATCAAAGTTGTTGACTAAACGTAACCCGATCCTTGGCTCGCCCACACACACACGGCCTGCCCACAAACTAGGAGCACAACGCGGGCCATATCATATGTGCCCGAGGCAGGTATAGGAATAGATCCTCTTTGTGTGCTTTAGGTGTATAATGCACAATCACGGCCATTCTTTATTTACCTACGTACTCTACAATATGTTTTTTTAATAGTGAATGACTGCCGTGGACGAAGACCGTTCAAGCTGTTGCCTTTTACATGTTAGCTTTATTTATACTTAATTATTATTTTTAGTTTATACGTTATTTGACACAATTACATATTTAGCAGTAACTGGCGTAAGGTAATGAGACAAATCAAATTAGTCTAAGGTTAATTACATTACGTATTAAATTAACAGGTCAGCCATTCATTAGCGGGTTATACCAAGGCAGCAGAACTACGAGCAATTATGCATGTTTTATACTTCGAGAACGTGACCCAGTTTAAATTCTTCGAACTGTACAACTTTATTATTTCTGATCGATATATCTACTTACTACATTTTTTATGCAAGGAAGTAGGTTGCGAATAATAATAATGCTATTCCCTGGTTTTATTACCCGGGATAAAAAAAACGGTCACTATTATAGTATCATTCGGTCCGGTTTTGTCGTCAAGAAAGGTTCAAGTGAACAATGTTTAGGTAAGTATCTAAACCAGTGATCCCAAAGTGGTCTATATCGACCCCCAGGGGTCGACGACGACCTGCAAGGCGTCCATGTGAGCGGAAAAAATAAATAGGGGTCCATGAAAGGGAAATGGGGGTCCACGATAGGTATTGGATCCCATTAACATGTCGTGACTTTAATTTTAGCTTTCCATTAATGGAATAATCCATATTCATACACAGATAGTAGGCACCTACTTAATTACGTAATACTTTCTTATAAATATATAAATATACACATATCTATCTATATTAATTATGTTTTAATTTTCTCTGCGTGTAAGTTTGTATTTCGTAAAAAATATTTTACCGCGCAAAATTTTTATTTGTAGCCTTTGTCCATTTTTAGTCTAGACTAGACCTCCAACGTTATCCGTGCAAAAATCCCGAAGATTTCTTGCTCAGTTTTTACGTGACATCGTAAATATTAGGGAAGCAAGGGGTCCACCCTAAACCGAAAATATTGCCAAGTGGTCTACGAGCCAAAAAAGTTTGGGGACCTCTGATCTAAACTGTTTATACACTTGTACTTTGTACTTTAATCAAAATAAAAACAATTAACTCCTGACACGTATTTTCATATTAACATTTTACAAGTGAAACTTAAAACTTCTTGAAGCAAACCTTTTGTTCCGGCCAATATAAAGAGCTGTGTAACTTGATCGACAAAGCCGACCCGGTTGTGAAGAATCCAATATTTATATTGGCAAAAACCGTTTGTGAGCAAAGCTTTATTCGTTTATTCTTATTTTTTATTTGGGAAACTTCCCGTTAAAGCGAATCGCTTTTTCTTTAAAGTTTAGGTAAAACAAAATTATGCCCCAAATTATAATCTGATTATATATGGAATTTTAATTCCTTTAATAAATAAGATAAGATCTTATAATTCCCTCGGTTAAGTACTTTTATATTCTTATCTGTTGTAAAGCGCGAAGGGGACAAGGGGAAGGGGTGTATTATGAAGACGTCGTCAATGGCGGGCGTGTGACAGGATACAGGCGCTTGCAGCGTCGCGTAGTGAAAAAGATGACAAATAGTAGCACACATTGTAAGCAGAGCGGATTCTCACCATTCGTCTTCACTAGTGGTTAGATAAGAGAGTCCGAGGACGAAGATGGAGAAAAAGAAGCGCGTTTTTGATAAAACAAACATAATTCTCAGATAAATCATTATTAGTAAAAGTAAAGCTAACAAATTTGACTCTTGAATCGAAAATAAAACAAAATAAGTAAGCATTAATAATTATTGCTTATAGCATGATAGTTGTAAACATTAAATTACAGCGTGGAAGGTAGGTTACCTTGATTAAAAAAACTAAACCCCTTTTTTAATTACAGCTCTGTAAAGGAAACATAAGGGGCGCCACACACACGCGGTTTCACGTTTCAATTAGGTTGATGCTGGCTGGTGATTAGTTGCGTCCGTATACTGCCTTTATTCAAGAAGGATTTATGTTTTTTTTAATAAAAGACTTTGTTTTGTGCGGTCCGTTTTGTTGTCAGCTGGTATTATTTGTTTAGAATCGATAATATTGTAAGCGGTAGAATTGGCATGACGCGCAGCTTTAGTCTTATAGTGATAAAACTGTAAGCAGTTGATATTGAACTGATTGTAAAATAATATCTATTATCGATATTGATAACTGTATTCATTTAGAATATGTTATGTATGTACAGTCACGAACTTTAATTTTGGACCCACCTTAGGTCCAAAGTCATTCTGACATTCTACAACAATAAGGTTGAGTACCCTATTAGTTACAAATGACTTGGCATCTCTAATGACATTGACGACTTCAAGCCTATTTTTCTTGAAATGGGTCACAAATTAACGATCGCGATAGTACATACGATAAATATCTAAAAATAAACACAAATAATCAGTCGATCATAATTGGTAAAGACAAACGTTGATTTTTTTCAATTTTTTTTTTATATAATGCAACAGACAAAGGTAAAGGTAAACTTAACTATGCATAGCATTTGCACCCTATAAAGCGGGATACACACAGGTACAGGCAGGCGCACTGAAAGCCTTTCGGGTTCGGGTAAATTTGGTAAGGCTATAAGACAATACGAGTGAGTGATAAACCTTAATTTAAAAAAACAATTGATTGTTAGAAGTGGTTTTGACATTTGAAAACTAAAGCGACGTCTTTAACAGACCAATGAGTTGAATTTTTATACATGCACGTGGAATCACGCATACTGTATAGATATAACGGTTTAATGTAAAAAAAGTAAGCTATGAAAAAGCAGTTTCCAAGTTACCAGCATGTTAACATTAACGACAATGTAACGATGCTAAGGTACTAGGCGAGCAGAATACGAACAGAGCTCTAACTCCCGGCGTTCTAGTAATAATAATAATGCTTACCTCCGACGGGACGACCGCTCGGAGAAGAGCCGGGACACCTAACTCACACATTTGCCACAAGGCGCCAACAGCGGCCAATCCCGCAAACGTTGGCTAAACAGTTTCAAGTTCGCCACAATTCAAATTAAAACTTTCACGTTCTCATTTTAAATCTAGCTGAAGCGTATGCTTCATTTAGGCACTGGCTAAACTTTGTGTTTAAAATACGCAGCACATCCAAACAGATCAACGATAAACAAAATACTATTTAAAAAAAAATAACCCTTACGTGACTAGAATGATAACGATTGCACACTTGACGGCGTATCGTATAAGCGAATGAAGACACAAAATCAATAATGTCAGGTGATATAAACTGTTACCGACCCGTAATACCATATGAATAAGACTTCAATCTCAAAACGAAAATCATCGAGGCTTAACATTGTTCCCCCATAAAACTAGCTACACTGTTACTGCAGCACTCAGAGACGTAAATTAAATTTAATGCTTGATTAGTTACGCGTTGTCTTATTCTAATGCTATAGCAATGAAAGTGACAGCAGCAACTTTAATCAAGCCTTAAATACCTATATAATGATCGATATCAGCCATTTCATAAGAAAATGGCGATTTTAAAAAAAACCTTATATTTAACGAAATCTAAACATTTATATCGGTACGTACGTTAAGAAAATCGTTTGAACGTCAAAAGTTGGGCCAACGTTGGGTCCATTCCGGATACGTTGCGCGTTGGGGCGGTTTTCCCTCATTCCTTCGCGCCCTCTCGGTCGAGCGTGCCGCGAGCCCCGTCGGTCGACTCTCGGAAAGTTGCGGAAACGATCGCGGTCAGCCGTCAGTGACAGTTCACTTTTTTAATTAGGAAATGTGCTTATCTGTATTTTGAGAAAGTTTTCCGTGAATGTTAGGTGAGTTCATACTCCTATCTACAGCTTTAGCTTTTAGTTTTATAACTGTTTTTGTAACTTTAATAGTTCGTTAATAGCTCTGTAAAAAAATGTTTATCAAATCTACTATACAAGTTGTTCAGAACTATTTCACCATATCATTAATGAATTAAATATAAACTTATAGAAATAAATATACACCCTTGCCCTTTTAGATTGAAGTTCTAAATGCCTGAAGTTTTATTAAGCTTATAACATTTACTAAATACGAGTAATTTGCTTGTTTAGCAACCAATTACTCATTCGTAATCCGAAACAATATTGGTAAAAACCACGGGAACTTTAGCGGAAAGTTAAAATTGCCAATCAACCTACAGAAGCGAGGAATCCATATTATACAAAACTTAATTAAAACAACTGGAAGTTATTAATGAACGCATTGATTTTGAGCCGCGGCGAGCATAGCGATCTTGAATAATGTCTCTGATACCACGGACATTGAACTAATTGGATCTAAAAGACCCAGAGCCATAAAAATAAAACGTAAACAGCTGTAATTGATCTCTCGTGTTTCAAATCACGACTAAACAATAGAAATTAATAAACTCTCAGCTTTGTTCAAAATTTCCCAAATTGTATTACCTCATCAGCAAACATTTTGCAATTGTAATTCGGCCGAGTTGTTTGGGCCGAGAATTAGTCCGCTTAATTAGAATTATTGTCCGGAACTTCTCAGATCACGTGCCATTCAACACTGAAACACTCTCCATTCGTTTCAAGTTACAAAATGCGCGGGGAACGCATTTTGACTAAAATTAAACGCTCCCTAATTGAAGTTAAGTAACTGAATGCGTAATTATTTAACAGCGGAATGGAAACGACGCTATTTTAAGCTGAAAATTTTGTTTCAGATGACTATCTTCGCTGAAGGTTTCACCCAAGTGATTTCTCTTAGATACTGGCTGGAAAGATTGCCACAAGTGCTGACAAAAGTTTGAAAAAAGAACGTAGTTTTGAAAGAGGTATTTTGTTCTGTTGTGTCCGGTCAGTCGCGCAGGCGGCGTCGCGCCGTGCTGTTGTGGCTTGGCGCCGCTGCTGGTGGTGGTGGTTGGCGGGCGCGGCAGCGGCGCAGCGTAGTCCGCTCGGCTGGGCCATGGGCTCCTCGCAGCGCCTCGCCGCCGTCGCGGCCGCCTCGCATGCGAGGCACTACAACCACAGCCACACGGACGTCACACAGACACAAACCACTCACTACAACGTCAACATACTTTTCGTCAGGTTCGTACCAACAGTCAAATTATAAAACTAGATAGTCGTCATAAACCTCTAATAACATACAAAGACGTTAACCGCAATTTAAAACTATAAGATGAACACATGAGTCCCGAGAGTCTTTAAAGTCGAACGAGAAGCACCTCGTAACTTTTTATGGTGATAACAAGATCTAAGACAGGTCATCCGTCGGAATTCAATCCCTGAAAACGACTGGTCAAACTCGTTGCCGTTTTATAGGCTATGAATTTCTCAAAAGGGTCGTAATTTCACTGAGATTTACAACAAATGAAGTTGAACAGAAGATAGCTACCCTAATAAAAACGAGAAACAGTTGTGGATACAGTTAAAATATATATTTTTTTAATTTTTATGACAAGATCTTCTATAGATGTGTCTAAGATTTTTTATTAGAGTTTAACAAAAAGGTTCAAGGAGTGTGATAGTGCGTAAGATATCCTGGTCACAGCACCAAGTCAAAGTCTTCAAAACATTGTCATTCAAATCATAAAATTTTAACTCTACCATAAGCTTAGATTTCAATTTTGAACCGTTATGTGGCGTATAAATCTAGTAAAACAGCATAACTTAATTTCGCATTTTTATCACGTGCACAGTCAACCTTATTTCATATTAATTGAAACACAATCACTCAGGCTTGGACAGCGATTGGCCAAAAATAGCGGCACTCCGTCAATCTGCCACGACGACCAATCGCAACCGTCACTGGGCGCAGTAACAATTAGTGAGATTCGCGGATCATTCCCGTAGTGGCAAGTTAGTTGCTAGTTATTGCGACTTATCTGCAGGGTTGCTAGACTTAAAAAATACTCTGGGTTGTTTGTTAATAAAATGCGACAGGCCATCATCCAAATTCAAGTCGTTAGTGGTTTATTATCATTATATTTATTCTAATTCGTTATGCTTGAGCCTTGCTCGCGAAAATAAAAACCGTTATTAAAAAGTATTCGGCCCGCCTCTACAGTCAAGTGAATGAGAGCAACCATAACGTTAAAATATGATAACGATATGGATTATGACAAAGTGGAGGCCCTCTTAAATAACTGTAAACAAGAGAAAAATGTTTATTTATCGAGTTTCTCAATAACGCAAAGGTATAAAAGCGATAATCAATAAGATTATAACAGACAACTATCAATTACTCATAATGGATGGAATTTTAAAAGTACCTAGAGAAGCTTTTCTTACATACTTTCTTTTTTAATTGCATCCTAATGTAATCTAACCATATAATGGTGGAAATAAATATAGTAAAGCACTAAGACTTACTATAACTTTGTAGTACCCCTAATTCTCCCACGGACCAACAAACCTCTGCTAAAGTATTCCTGTCTGTCTTACTCACCCCTTGTGCAATAGAGACAGTTTGAGCAATGTGGCTAGATCTGGGGCGTAACTTGCGTCCCAAGAGGCCGGATGTCCGTCGCGTTAATTCGACACGCGAAGAGCAATTTGGGGGACGTTTCGGAACGTAAGTCTCCGCGGAAAGAAATGATGTATGTAAGAAATGGATCGAATCTTCGAATCACTTCTTGTGTCTGTCGGGCGTTTGAAGTTCAATCGATAAGGCTTTTTGGAGCCTGTGGGTATCTAAATTGTATTCTAAGAAAGCGACCGACTACCGTAGAAATCTGTCGATTTGTATGATATTGATGTCGCCGTTTGGGCGATATATATTCCATCAAATGTAAATTTTTGCAATTTTTTTCCGTGCTAGTATTTCCCGACGCAGCAGTTTGTTTTGTTGTAGTCACAACTTCACCTTAGTCGTGACGTGTCAGTTGAAATCATACACATAACTACAAATTTTCATCGAGCGTGTTTTTATTAAAACATCTTATAATAAATCAGTTGCCACACATGATCTTCAAAAGTACGTGAATATGGTGGACATGGATGGATACGTGAGTAGGTAATAATGGTAAATTAGTTCGTTTGGTTTTTTTTCTATCCTTGCCCGTTTCAATTTTCTAACCAACTCTAATATAGCTGCGTTAATCGCGTGACAAAGTTTGGATAAGGCATCCGTCACCTTCTGATTCTGACACGTAAATAAGTACGAGAGTGACGGGTGCTGTAACCACATTTGACACGCGATATAGAAGCAGCCATACTAGGCCCGCTGGTCAGAACATTGAATATAACGCGATATACATAAATCATTAATTTTGAAAGTTTGTAAAAACCGCTAGCTTGCAATCGTTGTGATTTATCCTTACCTGTCCTATTAAAAGGTTCTAACTTAATAAATGCGCTTTCCGGGTTAAATTATGGCTTGTTTTCTAAAACCTCGTAAGGTCAAGGTTAATTTTTATGTGAATTTTCAAGTTATTTAAACATCTTAGCCTAATTGTGCAAATTGTGGTTATAGAATTATCAACAAGTTTTTAGAGATGTTTGTAATTCTGTAGCTCTGCCTACCCCTCTGGGAACGAAGGCGTGAGATTATGTATGTATGTAGTTAAACATAATTATTGCCTTTGACGTATTATCGTATCGTTTTTAACTCGGCCGCCATTACTGTCAAGTAAATAAGAGCTATTGGAACGTTGACTAGCGTTGAAACCCGGAAAAATCGAATGTTTTCCTTGAGAATTTGAAATTTTAATTTTTTTTCGTTTTTTTTAGGAAAAATAACGAATGAGTAATGACAATTTATTCATAGTCAATTACTGCCACTCTCGCCACCTATTTCAATTGTTTCTGCCTCCATGTCGCCGATGTCGCCCATTTGTAGTCGCAAATAGGAGCGAATATAGGTTAAAATCAGAGCAGAAAACTTCATTGTTTTTTTTTCTATAAAAATCCGAAAAAAACGAGTTGTTTGGAAAAAAAAACCCTAACGTTGACAATACAATAGCCTGTCAAAGCCAACATGGTTTATCCTGTAGAATATAGGCCATAATTACAGCACTGGCAGCATTTTCACCCGTCAAAAAAGTTTTTTAACGAAGATGAAGAAACAAAATAACAACGAAAATATCCTTTTGCGTCACGGCCCACATTCCGAGTGTCCTTATAATAGAACAGTTCGGCCTCGAGTCCGTTAATGTAAGGAAATAAACAAAAGTACGGAGATCACGCGAAGGCCCTTACGTCAGAAGGCGCCTTGGCCTACCTGCACCATGGATGACCTACAAACTTGATTTTAGGAGGTTTCAAAGCCAAAGGTTGTAAGTTTGAACCCAAGTGGAGGAAACTGTGAACGTTGATTATAAAGGGCTAATATTTGAGCTTTGATTTCTATCATTGAGTCAGAGTTCTGTGAATCTTAAACGGGATTTGTTTTAGGTAGCGCGTCTAGTATTTTTTTAACCCTTTATAAGGCCCCGTTAAAGTAGAAATACTAGACCAAAATGAAATACAGTCATGGAATTGCAAGTCTCTAAAGAGTAATTATAATAGATAATTGAGTAATTGTAATTATAATACAATCAAAAAAGTATCATAAAATGTAGGTAGTAAAGTTCAATTTCAGCTTATTGCAATGTGGTCAATATAGAGCCTCTGCCTTATAAAGAGTTAACGCGCCAAAAGATTATTATATTTATTATTATTAGGTATAATAGCTAGCTAGAACAATTATGATTTAACTAGCTTTTAATTAAAAATAACAGCATTAAACGGTCTATTCGTCTTTATTTCGAAAGTTTGTGTTCGACTCAAATACAGCATACATTTTTATTCATGTTTTGTTAGCCGTAAGCTCTTTAAGTTAAGTTGGTTTTTGCAACTATTTTCTAAATGTCTCCCTCATTACGACGAGACGTCGCTCAGCCAGCGCCTCGTTCTAACTCCATTCGGGGCAACAATGAGAAACTTTCCGTACTTGCATCGAAATGTATTATTATAGCCCGGAGCTGGTGTAAAAGGAATCATAGAGAGTTATGAATGCAGTCAGAGAAATAAGAATACACTTGGAAGGAATCGTGGAATTGGGTTTCTTTCCTAGTATTTTAACTCAGTTTTTAGGGTTTCGTACCAATAAAACAATACGAAAAAACGGAACCCTTATTGATGTTTGGCTGTACGTCAGAGCTAATTTCTTTCTAAACTACTGGACCGATTGAGTTTTGTAATTTGAATTTGTAAGTCGCTGACCCAAAAACAGAAGTATAATTTTAAACATGAAGGCCACTTTTGTTAGGAATGTTAATTAGTTTTTTTTTTTATTGCGAACTATATCGTGTGACATATCAAGTGAATATTTTTATATAATTTTAAGATAAATTATAAATATGTACATTTTCCTTAGGTGTAAAATCAAAATTTAATTAATACACAGGACAGATATAAGTAAACAGCAACGTTCGGTGATTTCTATCTTAAAACGGTTACATAGAAGTTTAAAAAAACGAAGCCAATAAATCTGTTTCTCATTACGGAATGTAATTATTTAATTCCTCCTCAAACTTGAAGCATATTTTGTTCAAACATTACGCATTCTCTTCTCAGAAACTAGACTCTAGTTTTATTATTATTTATTTATTTTAATGGCGTCTACAAGTTATGTAATTTTGCCAAATGAAAACCGACTTGTATTCCAACAAGGCATAATATGAACCTTTCTCAGAACTGAAAAAGCAAAGGTAGCATAAAACAGAAACGGTAACAGTCCATAAATTCTAGAACAGCTCAGGCTATCTCACAAGATGACGATAGAGAGAACGAGAGCAATTTACAATTGCGAGTCTCATCGAATTTTAAATCAGCTGGCTAGACTCGAGTCACCGAGAAGTACTAGGTAATATTGAATATATTACCTAGTATTTTTCGGTGTTTCACATGTTTTCACGGGTAAAACTTTTATTATATACTATATTTGCATGCGTAGGTTGAATTAAGCACACATGAGCTTCAGAGGGCCCTGCCAAGATGCACTACGCTAACTAGCGTTTCTACTCGTTTCGTTTTTAAACCAATCGCGTCAATGGTAGATGACGTGATACGAAAAGTCACGTGATCTACCGGTGATGCGATTGGTTAGAAACGAAACGAATAGAAACGTTAGCTAGCGTAGTGCATCTTGGCAGGGCCCTCTGTTAAAGTTTAGGCGTATTCCACTTTCATTTCTTAATTTTAGCTTATTCCAAAAATGGGAAAATAAAGAAACTAATATGTGGTTAAAAACTTTTATCATTTAATCATTTTAAAATCTCTGTATTAAAAAAAAACCTGTACTATCTAACTCAGAAGAAGCCATACAACTGAGAGTGGTTCGAATTTATTTTATAAATAAATGCGACAATATATATAAATATAAATACGCCGGATACAGTGACGTCATTACTATTCTTGTGTTAACTAATAAAGTATTTTCTTGAAATCGAAGAGTATAAGAAAATAATCTAGTTAATAAGAAACTACAACAACAGTAATGAGGGCGTCATTGGACAACCGGCGTATGCGCAACGCAGTCAGTTAATAGAACAAAATCCTGTAATTGTTCCAACTTGACAAAAAAGATACAGTATTCAAAGCTTCTTGATAGCTTTCGGCTGGCTATCGCTATCACGCTTGCACTCGCAACTGACAGTATATTTGTCACCCACTCATAGAAAAACGAAGATTTCCGATCGCCATTAAGAAAAGGGTAGCTTTGTACGAGTAGCTGCGTAGCGCTTTCGTAGCACTTAATACACCGTAGCACATGCTACGATAAGTTTGAAGTTTGAAAGCAATGTTTGTTTACTTTGTGCGTGTTCATATTATGAGTATCGTCCACGTGGGCCCAATGCGGATTGCTTAGTAGATAAGCATGTTTCCGCCATGAAACGCTCGTAATAAATTACGAATGCTATCAACTAATTTATATTATTATTAGGCAAGTTTCTCGGTGTATTGGTTATACTATAATGCCGTGTATGCATTTATATGAATGTATGTATATAAACTCTTTATTGCAAAACAGAAAACAAAGTAAAAAGGAAATATAAACACAAAAGGTATGTACAAAGGCGAATTTATCCCACTAAGCATTTTAAATAAATAATAAATATTATAGACTCCGGTTAAACACTTTTAAGCTTAATATATTCATCGCCTGTCAATGCTACGAGTCCTACGCCTGTAGCCTGTAGCGGACTTTTCCGCTACGTACCGAAAATTTGCTACGAACAGTAGATCCGACTATCAGCGGCTCTATTCAAGACGGTAAAAACAATTTCGTATTTGATCTGTTATCGAATTTTCAACGTTTTGATAGCTCTTATTTTCTCGACAGTAATGGCGGCTGACGTCATAACAATACCATAACAGGCCAACTACGATATCGTTTTTACCGCCTAGAATAGAGGCGCAGGTCGTTGACACTGAATGTGTTAAGAAGAGCACCTGACAAACTAATGAATGGTCAGGGGCTCTATTATAGTTGATTAAACCATATTTATTTTGACATGTAATCGTATTGTCAATGTTATTTTAGCTCTTACTTAATGACAGTAATGGCGGTCACGGTAAGGTACGATAACATGTCAAAAACAATACTGTTTTACCGATTAGAATAGATCTAGCTGTACTTTTATCTTATCTGAAAAACTCATTTTGTGCTCTCGAACTGGCATAAAATACAACGCGTTAATTAGTGGGATGCGATAACCAAATTACCGTGACACAAACGCGATTGATTTTACCGCTAATCTTTTGGATTATTGGCAGTATTTATCTGTTTTGTGTGTTGTAGTGTGATGTTAGGAGCACAATGACGTCATTACGACTGTAAATCAATTGAGCGATGCGGTGTTACAATTGGTCTAAGATCCGAATAGGAGACGATTTGCACCGGGCTGTTTATTCGATGAAAAGTATTTTATATCAAATTTAATACGCTAAATAATATGTGGCGAATAGGTAGGATGAAAAATTTCAGTCCAGTACATATATCATAAAAAAATAATAAAAATGAACTTTTTTTTAAAATTGCAAATGTTTGTTTAATAGACAAATTACATACTTATCGAAAGTATGAAGTCTATAGAATATGCAAACGTTAGGTTTGGTTTTATACCTGCCTAACCAATAGTTTGACGGGAAGTAATAGTCAACCTAACGTTTGCATATTCTATAGGCTTCATACTTTCGATTGGTATGTAATTTGTCTATTAAACAAGTAATTGCATTTTTTTTAAACAAAGTTAATTTAAAAAAAATTAATTCATTATATACTCAAACAAACATAAATTGCTGAAGTCAATTAGAAATTAATTTATTCTTAACATAAAAATTAGCTTTTCGTAACATTATATAATTTCCCATTTTTAATAACTATAATGGTACCTAACTATGTGAACCGCGCACTTTAAATGTGAATGCTGTACATGCCTGTAATAGGCTTACATATAATGAATAATGTTGTCAGGTTATATTATAATATGAATGATGGATTTGTATGCTGTTGGCATATCTTTAATAAATAAATAAATATACTGGACTGAAATTTTTCAGCCTACCTATTCGCCATATATTATCCCCTTAGCATATTAAATTTGGTATAAAATACTTTTTATCGAATAAACAGCGCGGTGCAAATCGTCTCCTATTCGGATCCACTAAATGTAACCAACACGATAATGACTTGGAATAGTTGGAATACGAATCATACAAGTAGCCAGCCGCGGATAGGGTTGTCAATATCCGTTTTTTTGCGGTCGTGTCCGGCCAAATATATACAAACAACCCCGCCCCAACAAAAGACGCTGAACTCAAAGCAGGCGCGAGTGACTTACACGGACACGCATGGCTCGCGATCTTGCACGAGTCGCAGGCGGCCCGGGATGGGCCGAATTTGACTTATAATAAAATATAAGTAGTAAGACTAGAGTAAAAGTATCAAATGGATAATAGTAATAAAAACATCAATTAAAGTTTGTTTTTAGCAAAATGTCCGGTTTAATATGAGTCGGTGTCCGGCCGGCTTTTCTAATTTGGGCCTTGTAACCCTAGCCGCGGAACATTACCGGAAGCGCGCAATTAACGTTAATGTTAATTATAGATAACCGTTACTATAACGGTAATTTGTAATGTTATCATTTTGATTTATCAAACATTATATGAAAAGAAATTGACATTTTAGAAAAAGAAACGCTAATAATATCGTTATAAATGCGCGATTGTTACCTATTTGTGCATGCTTTTTATACACATATACAAGCGCTAGGCCATACCGATTTCTACTTATTATCATCATGGCGACACGGTAATGGATTTTACTAGAGCTTATCTCGTTTAATTAACGGTTGTTTAGATACTAACGGACAACGCGCGGTATCTTGATTGGTCTAAATGATAAAGTTATGTTTCACTTTTCACAGTCCAGGGCCAAAATCATGCCAAAATAGAAAACCCTGAACGTCGTTACGAGACCGTACAAAACAAGAATTTTAAATTTTAGATTATTAAGCGGTTTATAGATTTTAATTTTAGTACTGTTAGGACTGGTGAACAATCCGTTACACAAATTTTACCCAGATTTGAACATGATTTTTAACTGTTCGTTAAGTTAATAGGGATGGATGAACCCAACCTTAAGTATTTGGTATCACGGCATATCAAGTGTCGAAATTCATGACCTAATTCGCCTAAACGACTGTCATTAAAAATGGCGGTGTAAATATGAAACCCGAGTTATCTCGTTTATCTCTCGGGTTACGAGATAAAAAGGCTTTTAAATTGAGGCTAAGAGGCTTGAACGGTATCTGCGGATCTGTAAATTTTGGCTCGTGTTCTGTAAAGTTTTGGGGTGGAGAGAGGGGAGGGGGGGTCAGCATGCTGTTAATTCCTTTTTTAACCGACTTCAAAAAAGGAGGAGGTTATACGTTCCACTGTATGTTAACCGATTACTCCGTCAATTGTCGACCGATTTCAAATTTGTTTTTTGGTTTGATAGAGTATACTTCCGAGGTGGTCCCATTGTCACCAAATCTGTATCTGATGAGGGGATCAGTGAGGAATTGAGGGAACTCCTCAAATATTGTAGGCAAACATATAGCGATTTTAGTATTTTTAGTAACAAGCCCAGCATTTGCATTCAGAAAGTATCATTTGGTGCAGTGGAACTGATGATGAAGACCACAGATGGCCACCGGAACTCCTCAATGGTACCGATTTCAAGGGTGGCGATAAGATATCTCGATTAAGATAGTTGAGCGACTACCTACAACGAATAATATTTACTTGTTGAAATATGACTATGACTTTCCCGCGGCGTTGCTTGCGGCGCGCTTGATATAAGTTAAAGTTTCATTTCAACTAAGAAGTGGGACTACGTAACAGCGTATTATGATCACTAAAAAGTATAAAATAAAATAAATGTTTTAAAAAACAAAAAACCGCCTTCAAAAACGCAAAAAATAACTTTAAAAAAAAACGCGTTTTTGAAGGCGGTTTTATGTTTTTTATTTAAAAAAAGGTTACTAATGGTTGGTGGCAATTTCAGCTTCTTTAATAACAAAAAAATAATCCAAAAGTTGTCAGCTGTTTTTACCCGATTGCCGAAGGAGGAGGGTAATGTTTTTGACCTGTATGTATGTATGTATGGTTCTTTGGTCTCTTGTAAAAGCTAAACGGATCGCCAGATTTCGACAAGCGAGATGTCTTTAGGTTCGTCTTAGCATCGTGGGTGTAACTGAGTACCTTTTTTAAAATGTGAAATTGGCGGAATATACCAATACATGATAACTAACATTATATTGACGACATTATCCAAACAGCAGTTGAACTTTTAGAGCTTGCTAATTATGGTCTAAGATCCGAGTAGGAGACGACCTTCACCGGGC
The DNA here is from genome assembly GCA_946894065.1 of Acleris literana. Taxonomy (NCBI): domain Eukaryota; kingdom Metazoa; phylum Arthropoda; class Insecta; order Lepidoptera; family Tortricidae; genus Acleris; species Acleris literana. The sequence goes on from OX335679.1 coordinate 14,675,104, forward strand.
TATTTATTCGATAAAAAGTATTTTATATCAAATTTAATATACTAAGTAATATATGGCGAATAGGTTGAATGAAAAATTTCAGTCCGGTCCTTATATGCTTTTTTTAAAAAGAAAATGAACTTTTTTTTTAAATTGCTGTTGCTTGTTAAATTCACAAATTACATACTAATCGAGCCTATAGAATATGCAGCGGCCCAACAAATTTTCATAAAACTTTGTTAAAAATCATCCGCATTCTTTAAAAAAAAATGCGTCCAAGTCGGTCTATGTGTTTGGGAGTTCGATACCATGGACAGACAAATACACGGTTTAAACATATAGCACCTTTTTTTTGGTCAGAGCCTCAGAGGTTAAAGAAAGGTCAGAAACTTTTCCTCGATTGTCAGATGCATTTAATTATTTTTGCTCCAGCGAGCGAACTGCAAATAGTGAAACGTAACGACAGTGCATTTGAAATGCAAATGGCGGCGTTATCGCGATATCTGTTTGTTTAGCCTCGGCGGATTAACGCGTTGTTATTACGAACGAAATTTGTATAATACGAAACATAAAAGAATAGGGAATATTCCAATGATATTTTATATTAACATACGTTATGCTCATACTAAACGCATTCAAAACCCGTGGCCAATTACTGACAGAGACAAAGACTACAATCCATAGCGAACGCTATTGTTAGAAAGAGATAAAAAGTAAGGCAATTTGCGAAACTAGTAAAAATCGCTGAACATACATTGGGGTTAAATCGATAGCTTTTTAGCTGCACTATCAGCCCTAGGCGGGTTGACATCGGTTTCTGGGACACCTGTATAACTATATAAATTTAAATACGATATGTTTTAAGTCGAAGTGTAATAGAGTTAGACTGTAACCTAATTGACAACAATTCATATGTGCTAAGGTAGTAAATTAAAATACCGTTTGTAGATTTTACACTGCTGATTACAGTAAAAATATTTTTGGATTTTTTTATGCAGTAGTTTTTTTTATATTTAGGAAAAACAGTAAAAAAAGTTAGATTGTGAATGTTAGGAATACACTTGTAGTGCCCTTAGTCCATTTATTACCATAGGAATTGAAAAAAATATGCAACTGTCATGTCAATTTTTTATCTGTCTGACGGATTACTTGATTCTAACGACATGCTTTCGATTCTCGTAATGCTATTGTTTGGATATACGCTATTTAAAATGAAAGTGACTAACGGATTTGTAAAAGCGGATAGCCGCAATCTACCCAAAGTTAACGAATTTATGTTGTTACAGTTGTTATTGTTGACAAGTGACATGACATGACAGTCAATTCTGTTTCTGTTTAAAGTTACTGTTTTTATTTTATATCATGCTAAGATCACGACATCAGTATTCCTAACTTTGTATATACGGTCTTTTTAATGAATATTTCTTTGATAAATTATTAACGAAAAATTTAAGTTAAATAAAGAAAAACTGAGAAACACGGGTACTATAATTTTTAACCAGCTATTATAAACGCGAAAAAACAAAAATGCTTTTTTTTTTGAAATGTTGTCTATTAAAGAGTAAACAACCATTACAGACTCGTCTAAACGTCCCAGAAGTCAGCGCGAAAGGTCACAAAGTACCAGGGCACCATAGCACCCTAGGTGCTCGCGCTACATCGCCTTCTATCTCCCCAGGAACTTTAATCTTCAATCTGAAATCCTGTGATACAGCGATGAAGCTTCAAGTTGGAAGGGACTGTTTATTATCACCCGTCACTGAACTTAAACTTTATCTGCTATAGTAAATCCGCTTAACCGCGCCCGTGTGATCCATTTAATTAAATTATTTTTAATTAAGTTTATTCGTCTGTGGGCATTCAGTTAACGGTTCAATTGTTTAATTAGTTTATTGTTTTGTACGTAGCCAAATACGGAACCTGCAAGTTTAGTATGCTATTAAGACCACTTTTAAAAAATCCTGTCGCCAATTGTGTTAACTATATAGTGTTATTTCAGTGCGACGCTGTGCGGTGTGCTGGTAGCCGTGTGTGCGGCGTGCTGGCGCCGCTCACCCTCAGCGCACAAGCCGGCGGCAGTCTCCGAGGACAGCGGCGTGTATACCGTCAGCACCGACTGCCGGCTCAACCAGGTACCTATATCATAAGGTTTCTCAAGGGGCCGGTTAGATGAGCAACATTTTCACGGCAATGTGTGGCCCGCTACTATGGGAGTTTTGTTCTAACATACGCAGTAAGAGTAAGACAGCAAAGTTGCCCCTTAACACCTTTTTCTACTCGCATAATATAAACCGCTAATATTGATAACGTTAACGGTATTAGAATACCACATATAGCGTAAAAGACGCGTGAAAACAGTCATATAATGGGCGTTGCCATGGTAATAACAGTTCTTTTATAATATTTAAGGCACTTCTTTAAATCGCGGCCGATGCGACTGACGCGAAATGTCGTCAAAAAACCAACAAAAATTACAGAAATATTAAACCATAATACGACACAAAAATAAGAATTTCAGTGTCATTAATTAGCTACGGAGTACGTTATTTGTAACTGTGCGCCGTTGTGGAAAGTTTTTAAGTTTAAGAAAACTATTTTCTTTTTTCGTACATTATTTTCCAACCCTTTTCCATCACCTATTCATACAAGTTTGCGAATGTTTTCTGCCTTCTTTATAAGTCACTCGCTGCTAGCGGAAATTTAAACTGAATTTCAGGAACGTTCAGATAACTATAGTTACTTAGGTACCTACTACGTTATGTAACCTTCGATTTATAAAAATATATTTGCAAAAAAAAAACACAGTATGTATATGACATTAAATAGGCAAGGTACTAGAGTGTATAGATACATATTTATGAACTCGACTGTACAAAATAAAGGACAATGCCAGGTCTCCATAGAAGCTGTAGCCTAAGAAGAAAAAAGTTGTGACGGATAATTATAGAATTGGGTTTATTTGATGTACAAAAATATTTAAAACAATGCTGTCGTGTTCGTTTTTCTGAAGAACTTGTCTAAAAAAATATATTTAGAAATAATCGTAACAACACGTTACTGGCAAGATGTCTCATTTACAAATTATCTTAATAGATGGCTCTATTTTTCATATAAGTTCCCTAAATGTGTAAGTAATAAAGTACTGAATTTAAATCTCATACAAAACAGGTCATATCAACATCCTTCGTATTCGCGGGTTTTTTTTTCAGTGTTTTACGCCAAGAGAGACGTCATCCCACCAAAGAATTTTCATCTGTTGTTGAAGTTGTAATGCAATTAAACTAAAGTATAATGGAATGCAGCCGTCAAAAGGATTGATGGCCTATTAACTGGGTATTACGAGCCAGAATCTATTGTTTGCCTCGCGTTAACACATGATCGCTACATTGTTTGGGTCGTTACGGATCGGTTTCGATCTGTTAGTCTACAGTGGCGTGTATAGGAAAGGCTATATGATAGGTATAACTAGTGGATGGTAACTTTGTTTGCGTAGAAATCTCTCTACGCTCCTCGTGTTTTTTTGTTCGGGTTACGTTTTTTAAATTACTTTGTTAGTGCATCTCGACGTTATTAATACTACTCCCATGTTTTTACGTTTTATTAGTTAGTTATCTATCAGTTTTTTACAAATATTAAAAACAAATACTAAAAAATTGCTCGTATTTATAAGAAGAGTAGTATAGAATAGGCTTGAACAGTGTGGCAGAAAACAATCGGCCACGTGCGAGTCGGACTCCACACGATGGGTTTCGTACCACCGTACAATAGATCGAGTGAAAAACGCCTATTATTTATTGTTATAGCGGTAATTCAAATAAACATTAAGCGAAAATTTCCACTGTCTACCGATTACAGACGGATGGGCGGATGGACAGCGGAGGTGTAAAAGAGTTGCCCTTTTGGCAAAACATGGACGATTTACTTCAATGTTTTTGTAAGAACTGATTTTTTTATACCCGTGTTTTAACAAATAAAAAATAAATTATATTCTATTCTCATTGGCACTCTTCGGGTACGGACCTAAAAACTAGTTCCTAAAGTAGTAATTAAAGGTACTACTTTGTCGTGACTCTTTGTGCTCGACTAGAGTCAAGCAGGAAGTGGCAAATAAGCAAACAGACTCCCTTATGTTAAGTGGAATCTGTGACCCATAGACATTTGCATTCTCAAGACTATAATCTTATGACTGCAATCCTAAGACGGCAGCATTGCCAACCCTGAAGACTAAGATGGAATGCTATGTGTATGTGCTAGTAATTTCACCGGTTGTCTCATCCCCACACCGGAACACAACAATGTGAATACTCATATTAGGCGGTAGGTTAAATTATATGATGGTGGTAGCAATCCGGACAGACCTTTACGCCCTGCCAAGATGCATTGCGCTAAGTAGTTTTTCTATTAGTTTCGTTTTAAACCAATCGCGTCACTGGTAGAGCACGTCACTTTTCGTATCACGTCAACGCTAGACGCTAGTTAGCGTAGTGCGTCTTGGCAGGGCCCTCAGCACATCTAATATTAAAACAAAAATACAGATTACATTTAATAAAATATTGCTGACAGTCTCGAATTCGTGTCGGGAACTTGAGTGCTCGATACTCATTTATTTAACGGGAGGGTCTAAAAAGTAAATCTCCGAGCAATAAGCTTAATGGCGGACATCGAGTGTTTTATCTTTCGATCATTTCGTGTCGGTGCGCGACGCAGTTTGTACGGGATGTTGACCAGACTGCCGCTCATTTCAAGAGATATTCCGATGTAAACTCGATTCAGGACAGGTTTTATTTATGCGTTAAATTTGAACGATTCGAGTGGTAGATCATGCTAAATTCATTGCTGTAACGGAAAAGAAACAATAAAATATTTAACTCCAAGACAAAATAAAGTCAGAGGACATTCCGACATAATCTCACCTTAAATCAAAGGGAATTCAAAGCTTAATAATGTAATCCAATTGAGCCACATAGCTAGTATATTTATTTCTTTATCTATTCTTCACTGCGCTATAGTAAAAAAAGTAGTACAAAATGAACTTCATGCCTGGTGGCATTCTATACCAGTTGACCTTTAGGCAAAACGGAGCATAGTTCTAGAATTTTCCAAGTCGAATACTGACGGACGAATAAATAAATAATTATCAAATAAATATCAAGGGAGGATCTCACACATATTGACCTAGTCCCAAACAAAGCTCCAGGCTTGTACAGTCAACAGCATAAATAAGTGATCATTTATGTACCTTGACGCTTTCAATCATTTGACAATTTTGTATGACATTTCAAACGCGACGTTAAAGTGACAAGGTACATAAATGATCACTTATTTATGCTGTTGACTGTACTATGGGTACTAGACAACGATATAAATACTTATATAGAGAAATTAATACTGAAATTCATAGAAAACATCCAAGACTCAGAAACAAATACTCGCGCTCATCACACAAATATTTGCCTATACCGGGAATCGAACTCGGGACCACTAGCTTCGTAGGCAGGGTCACTACCAACTAGGCTAGCGCGTCGTCAAATTTACAAAGGATTCCTTTTAGCTATTTCGCAACGGAACTCTAAAATTGCCTATCATTATGCAAGTCAGGCTTGGGTTTAAGAAGTTCTTTAAAAACCTAAACTTTCAATAAACTTACTCGAATAAGAATGTATTAACTATTACTCATTCATTACACTTTACTCGTACTCTTTATTAAGAGCAAGACACTTTGTTTTTGTATTATTTGCCTAGTATATTATCTTTTGTTATTCAGGATTGCAGTTTTGAAAATCCCATTTGCTCCACCATATTATCCTTTACGCTACCGCCAAGCAGCAGTGTTTGTATTGTTGTGTTCCGGTGTAATTACTACCATAGAGTCATTCCATCTTAGTCCTCAGGGTTGGCAACGCATTTGCGATCTTAGTATTGCTGTCTTAAGATTGTATTCTTGAGAACGGAAAGTTCTATGGGTCTCAGATCCCACTTACTATCAGATGGCCTCTATGCTAGTTTGTCTACTCGTTGCAAATTATTCTCTCCCATAATCACTATCACTCAACTAAACAAAGAAAAACATTTCCAGCCAACTTACATAAGTGGTTTCAAAATAGCTTTTGTTCAAGTAAACAAGCAAGACAACTCTCAGGCCGAATTGGGGCGAGTCAATGTTTGGGGCCGACTCCATGCTCCAACCGACACGAACACAAACAAATATCTACGGGAACGCGTGAACACGTGTCTTTTTGTTGGCATAGGTCCATACGAGTATTAACACATTACTGAGGCCTATACTTCATTTATTTAGTTATTCAACTGAATGTAAACAAACAAAACCACGCGGTATAGTTCCTCAGGAGTGTATCGATTTATTCCCAAACTCGATTATTCCGCATAGCAAATTATCTAGTCGTGTTTTTCCCCATTTATAATTTTACCCAATCGCAACAATAACAATAGGAAAATATCATAGCGGAAACTATGGGTCAAATCTGAACAAGGATATTACCCATATTTTCCGCTATGATTTTTTCGTATTGTTATTACAATGGAAAGGTAGGTTTCATGTTATGTTATTTTTGTATCAGGCCCGAAGGGCTAAAGCACACAGAAATAGGAGCTCCGCGAAGGCGCAGGCTAGCCAATTATACGAATCGGGAAAAGCTACAATGTAATAAACATGTGTGATTAAGATTACGAATGGTGTAAAATGCGACCGAGTAAAATAATGAAAAAATGGGGAAAAATGCGAAAGGAATAATTGCAACGCGGAATTATCGAGTTTGGCGAACAGATCTAGCTACTGGCCGGACGATCGTGTTGAGCTTAGGTTTATCAATTTCCTACATTTTGTCAGCCATCGAAAATCGATTACGTTTGCGTTATGCACCTTGTCTAACACTGATACAACAAAGTTTCGAAAAACATTTTTGATTGGCTGTTAATCTGAGCCATTCTGAGTCACGTGGTTTGGTTGGTTTACATTTATTTAAATACCTAAACAAACGTTGTATAGGTTACCCGTAAAACTCTCCTAAGTGTGCTACGATAATGTCCCACTGTAGCGCTACGGCGAAATAGCGTAGCATTATCATTATCAAGCTATGCCTTCCTAGTCTCTCTACGGGTTAAGTTACCCCGCTACCATGTTAGACCATGTCAACAAACACGCCTTGCATTAATAAGACACGTAGCTGTCTCGCTGTGCTCCTATTTTCAACGAGACACGATACTCTCGTTAATTGGTTACTAACACCGCCACTGACCCTTCGCCTCGCTTGTCTGGTTTCAACTGCCCGACGAATACGTTAGTTAGACTCATGTCAGCTTACAATTTGATTAAGCCGGTACACACACACGTACGGTACACAAAGATACTTCGGTTGCTAGTAAGGATGACCACTATCGATTGTCGCTGATGTTTGTGTCGTTATCCCTTTATGCTTTAGTTATTTAGGTTAGTTTTTAAGTCAGGGTCCCTCTGAAAACCAGCACCGCAGCTTGCTTCGGCACAAAGCTGAAAGGGGCGCTTTTCAACGTCATTTTAAATGTTTTCTGCTTGTCATCTGTTTTAAATGCGTGTTCTACTATTTTCTCATTTCTTTATTTTTCTTTATTAAGGAAAACAAGCAGCTTACATTATATGTATATTGATATTACAACACATTCATATGCCAAAAAAGTTTTCACCAACGTATTTAAGTGTAACCTTTTTTAGGACTTAACTACACAAAGCTATCATCCCTAGCAATAATATAAATGTGAAAGCTTGGATGTTTGGACCTCTATTACGCCTAAACCATTGAAGCTATGGGGATGAAATTCTGCATACTAATCTACTTATTTGTGTCAACATGTGATATTTTTTACCACGGAGTTGTTAATAATGTTGACAGTTTCACGGGGAAAACGACTAAAGAAGTTTACGCTCAAGAAGTCGTTAGCAAAAGCTCGTTAGATAAAACAGAAAAGCTACATTGCTACTAAGCTTTATTCGCATTAACCGTGTACTAATTGGTAGATAATGTGTACCCCATTGTTACGGGGAACCCTTCCCCCCCCTTCGGCTCACTTGACTGGGGATGTGAAGCCTGCCAACAATGCGCTTGGAAGGCTGTAGGGCAGTCTCCTGTCAGTTTACCGGCTGATGAGACGGAATTAAAGGGGGTGAGAATGTTTAGAGAGATATGTATTTCTACATCTCTCTTTAGATAACTCATCTGTTTGTGAAATTTCACTTGATCGATTGTATAATTTCAACAAACGCAATTTTCTGCTGAAACGATGTTTTCAGGAAATTTTAAACATAAATTACGTAGGTTAGGTTAGACATGTGACAAACAAAAAAAAAACGTATGCGGCGAGAAATGACTTTTGATGAAATTAAAATTTTGCGCAATGATGCGTTCGCTGATAGTATTCCGATAAAATAATAGGTACCCCTTGAATGTAGGTTGAAATCCAGAGATATAGCTAAATTTAGAAACGTCAAACTATTCTGGATTACCGTTCTTGACACTTGAATCAAGTTTGACGTTTCCAAGTTTAGTTTTACTCTATGGTTAGGCATCGACTAAATTTAGCGTCCACGTGTCAAATCGGAGCCTTATCATGACCCCTGCCCTACGAACTCATTATTATCCACTTTCGATGATTAATGAATATTCGAATAAATTATCCATAATTCGTTGTTATAAAGGTTTTTGTGGTAACGAATTTTAATCTCTTAATGTAAAGTACTTGGAATATTTATGAAGTGAAGTAACCTGGCAGTCAGGCGAGCCCTCACAAATTGTGAAATCAATCATTGTTTATTTTAGTTTGGGGTGGAATTTGAGAAAATGATGGTTTATCACAGTCAAGCCTAGCTTCAAGACAATATACAAGTAACCTATGTAGGTATATCAGTGACCTAGCCAGGCTTAAGATAACTCGTTCCTTTTTCAAACATGTATGAAAAATCGTAATTAACTGACTTTGAGTGCGGCTTTAAGTCTTTAGTCAAAATGCTGCTATAATGATAAGTGATAACCGATTTTAAAAGTTCGTGTCGTTATATTGAATAACAATGCCCAATCTTTAATATATTTACCTCACTCCACACGTTAAGACGAGCGGAAAATTACCTCACATTTTTGCATATTTACCCTACATCCGTGTCACTGCCATCTTTACGCTGTAATCAGTTTAACAGGCGGCGCTTCCGCGGCGGGATTGTTGTTCCGTTCGCGCCGATCGGCCATTTGCTGCGGTTGCTGACGTCATCAGCTGGCTAAGATGGCGGGTAATAGGCCTAGTCTAGTCTAGAAACTACTCGACAGATTCGAGGTACACTGTTATAAAGACAGTAGTGGAAGGTTTTTCGATATTCAGGCAAGTGTGATAAAAGGCGATATTCAGGTTTTTCGATATTCATGCAAGTGATATAAAATAAGCTTTGTATTAAAGAGTAATAAGGTGTTCTAAACATTTATTTAATGGTTGCAAAAAGTCTTATATTATCTCAAAATAACAGCGGAGTTGAATCATTTCGAGATCTGCAAGTGTGTCATACTCATTTAATCAAGCTCTCTCAAAGCGTGAAAGAGGCGTGAAGCCTTTGAGTCAGACGAACTACTTATCATTGATGATACAAGTCTAGAGAGTTGACACGGGACGCGTGATGCTAGGGGCCAAATAATCGGTGTCATACCTTACTGTTATTGCTTCTATGAAGTAAACAGAGTAGGGTAAAAACACCAATTGACATCCAACCATCCACATAGTTATTGTGGAATTATCGCCTGTTTTAACTAAAAATATAGTGAATGGTTCCGATAATCGGTAGGGTACCGTTTCCCCTAATTCGCAACTGTGATTCGTAGGTAAATATAGAGAAGACTTTGCCCCTTCTTCATTTAAAAGTGTCATTTTTTGCTTCTCACATGATGCAAAACGAGCCAAATATGACGTTAGTCACACGAACTAAGATGTTAGTTAAATGAACTTGCTGTTGTTACTAAATACCAACTCAGTTCAGGTTTGATTGTTAGGTACTGTATTAGCATTGCTAGATATAAATAATATCATAGCTGTTTTATTATATTGCATATCTACTTATCTATATTAATAAAAATGAATCACCGAAATGTATGTACGGGCAGAGGGCTTTTTTGTGTTTGTCAGGAAAAGGAATTTATGAAAGAAAAATCCACCGGTAATGTCGGAAATTTGCAGCGAGGGTAAAGCGCTGGTGGGCAGCTAGTTTATTATAACTAAGAGAAAAAAACCTTGCTTTCATAGGAATTTTCTCTAAAGTATTTAGCTGAAACGTAAAATTCCAAGACTTTCTTTCCAAGTATATTTTCCTCGTATCCAAAACATAGAATCACGGCTCACTTAATGGCGTACGGCGTTACGGATCCAAGGACTGGCTAAATATAGCCGGGCTAACGGTCGGCATTGACCTATTGAGCCGGAGGCAGCTTGATTTACATTTAATTCCAATATAGCACTCGAGGAAGTTGAGGCTGCCTAATGCCCAACGAAGAGCGTCGGTAAACAGAGGCTCAGTGGCTTGTGTCGTGATCGAAAACTACTAGAGGGGCTAGACAAGTAGATTAACGCTAACGTAAAGGATTTTCGAAAACTGACAAAATGTATGAAATTGTCGTACGCGCTCGACGCGAACGTCTGACAGCTTACGTCAATCCTTTATATTTCGGATAACGATAACTACATTTTTCTTAACTTAATAATTACACATAGAGGACGCTTAGCCTAATTATAAATAAAATTAATAATTTATATTAGGGGCAATCTCACACATATTGACCTAGTCCCAAACTAAGCTCTAGGTTTGCAATATGGGTACTAGGCAACGATATAAATACGAATTTAGAGGCAGAGAAATAAACACTTAAATACATAGAAAAAACATCCAAGACTTAGAAACAAATACTCGCGCTCATCACACAAATATTTGCCCTTACCGGGAATGGAACCCAGGACCGCTAGCTTCGTCTGTTGTATGTACCAACTAGGCTAATGCGTCGTCCAACCCACGGAATAGAAAAAACAGTGGAAGTGGCATGAGCTTCGCTTAGTATAAGACCTGTTGTCGCCAATACTCAAACTATAATAAAAATGTTTTAGTTTGAGTATTGGCGACGCCACGCCACGCCACGCCACCATGGAAAATGTTTTTGGTGCGGCTATCGTTTTTACATTCCAAAATATCACAATAAGGCATGCTTCTGGATTTATTTCCTTTTTAAGAAATATCGAAATAAGCGATCGCGGCAAAAGTATGGTAGGTTGCGCGGAACTCCGCATAACCATGCCACACGTTACACGCCCACTTGACACTGCTGCTTTTTCTGCTCTGTGGTAAAAACCCGTGCGTGCCGTATACCAATGAAATTTAAAGTTCAGAATACTTTGTGTTAATGCTCTTATAGTTAAGAACCTGCACTATACTTTTCTTGACTTTTGCGACATCGACGACGCTAATATTATTGTAAGCCAAATTGGCAGTGACAGCCTACGGAGCTCTGCTAAGTGCGATTCCCAATATGGGCAAATGTTTGTGAGCGCGAGTACTTTTTCCTTAGTCTTGGATACTGATGTGCCAAAGGAAACTTTCCAAAATTGCGGAACATTTCATGGAGGAAAATTTCGGAAACTTCTCACAATTTTGTATGGGGATTAAAGCTTTCCGTTTCTTAAATTTATATTTCCTATATTTCTAGTGAAACGTTCCGGAAATTTATTAGAAATTTTCCGATTTTTTGGAAACTTTCCGCAGCTTGCACATCAGTAGTCTTGGATGCTGTCTATATATAAGATTTTTCTGATAAGTATGTTTATCGTTGCCTAGTAGAAGGCTAGAGCTTAGTTTTGGTCTAAGATCCGAATAGGAGACGACCTTCACCGGGCTGTTTATTCGATAAAAAGTATTTTATTTCAAATGTAATTTGCTAAGTAATGTATGGCGAATAGGTTGACTGAAAAATTTCAGTCCAGTCGTTACATGATAAAAAAAAACTCACAACGAACTTTTTTTTAATTGCTGTTGCTTGTTAAATATTCCAATTACATATTAATCGAAAGCATGAAGCGTATAGAATATGCAAACGTTAGGTTTAGTGCAAATTATTAGCACCGACTTACCTACCTACCCAATAGTTATGACGGGAAAAAATAGTCAACCTAACCTTTGCATATTCTATAGGCTTCATGCTTTCGATTAGTATGCAATTGATTTATTTAACAAGCAATAGCAATTTAAAAAAAAAACGTTTTCAGTTTTTTTTTAAATGATGTAACGACTTGACTGAAATTCTTCAGTCAATCTATTCGCCATACATTACTTAGCATATTAAATTTGATATATAATACTTTTTATCGAATAAACAGCCCGGTGAAGGTAGTCTCCTATTCGGATCCCCTACTATTTGGGACTAGGTGAATATATGTAAGAGTGTCCCCTGGTATATATTTTCATTGATTTAGAGGTTTAAAATACTTTGATAATAGTATTTCTATAAAGATTACGTAGAACCATTGCGCTCTATTTCGACGAAAGCCCTATTTTAGCCCCGTTTTAAATCGTGGAACCTTAAAACGCTTGGTACTAAAAACAGACTCATTCCGGAAAGCTAATTCGTGAATCCGATTATTCACGATTTCCTTTTTTCCAGTTCAAAGTTGGTAGCGTTGCAACTTTGCACTCGGCATAGACCGATACAAAAAGACAAAGTATCTCGTAGAAGAAAAGACATTAAATTTCTTTAATTACTTTTCTGTAACTGTAGCGCACCTACTATAATGGCTAAATCATCTTTGGGAGTAATTTTACTCTTACAGAATTTTAACAATGCATTACCAAAGCATTAAACTACATCTTTAAAAACAACATACAGTTAACATATTTCTAAATTCGACTATACATTATGTAACCTTTCTACCTCCGTGATACCGTAGCGTATTACGATGCTATAAGGACGTGATTCTGACGCGTCACGTACGTGACGTCATTTATTTATCTTCGCCACGTGGCCCGAATAGACACTTTTCTGCTACCCTGGTACCTTGGGTGATACCTAAACCTCACTAAGCAGTTCAGTAAAAGGGATGATATAAGTTACATAGCTCTGTCTCTTTCAAATACTATAAAGCGAGCTGCACAGCTGTCATGATTACCTAGTAATCAAATTGTTAAATAAAAGTTGTTGCCTTAGTAACATTCGAAATTTTGCATAAATACTATTGAAAACGAATATTTATTACTACACTCTTATCAAAAGTCGTTAAAGTAAGGTTTTCCGATAACCTTGCAATGGCGATATTTATATCTACCGCTACAAGTATGTAGAGATAATATTTCAACTGTGATTATAAAACGATGACCAAACAATAAATCCTTTCTATCAAAAAAATGATAAAAGTCTGCGGTAAAGATGTTTTCGGTAATGGAAATCAGAACTTAAGGTATCCTTTGGCACATCCCATCGTATTATACGCGTGACCCACATTTAACTTCCTCGAGGTGTTCGGGGGCCACTAAGGAACCTTTCGGTTTTCTATTTTTGGAACCTCATAATCATTTGAGCTCTATTTATCGACTAGGACGGCGGAAAACTCTAATACTGTGAAAAAGAACGTGTTGGGCGAACATTATGATAAGGCTAGTTCTGTAGAAAAGGTAAATTTGACAACAGTAATATTTACATATTATAAAACAAAGTCGCTTCCCGCCGTCTGTCCCTCTGTATGTACGATTAGATCTTTGTAACTACGCGACGGATTTTAATGCGGTTTAGATCAATGGATAGAGTGATTCAAAATGAAGGTTTTATGTTACAAATTCTTCACGGGTGTTACAGAAAACGTACATAGAACGAGCGAAGCGAAGACGGGTCTATAGTATTGTAGAAAATAGAAAAGAAAACAGGAAGTCGTTTGTAAATCGTATTCGTATACCTGCATCAGTTTCATACGTTTTTAATGTTTTATTTGCAATGTGTCCAGCTTACTATTCTTTTGTGGATTCGAAAAAGACCGATGCGAAATACGAGTATAACTTTGAGGTGGGGTTTGACTTAGCAATGAAGATGTTTTAACTTCCAAAAGCAAGGAGGTTTTAAGTTTGACCCCCTTGTGCCCTCTTAGTTTTGTCGCTGGTTTTAGGGACACCATGTATACGATCACCAGTCAACAGTGGACACCTTAAGCCTCCTAGGTCGCAATCGGACTATACTTTAAGACTTAGAACTGAAGTAAGCGTTTATAAAGTGAGGCTTAAGCACAAGTGGGCATTATCGATTGAGCAGCGTGGCAGTGAACGCACTGATCCGGCTGAGCCGGTTAAGATAATGCGATTTTTATTAACGACTGACGGACGGACTGGGGTGTTATTCTCTTAAAGGCCCAGCCACACCGGATCCGTGACGTGCACTTGCGCGTGCGCGTTCGCTTTCCACTGCGTTGTATAGTGACATGTTGCAATCAGAATTCATACTATACAACGCAGTGGAAAGCGAACGCGCACGCGCACGTGCACGTCACGCATCCGGTGTGGCTTGGCCTTAAAAAACGGCGGTCGGTCGAACGAACGAGCGATTTAAGCGCAGCGGCGAGTTTAAGGGCCGGTACAGACGGACTGCATTGCGCAGTCCGCTTGCAGTTGGCGTTCAGTCGACCTAAGCGGACTGTAACTGCATCGAAACTGCAAACCAACTGCGCAGTCCGCTTGCAGTTGGCGTGCAGTTGATCTTGGCGGACTGCGCAGTTGGTTTGCAGTTTCAATGCAGTTACATCAACTGCATCAGAACTGCCCTCGAACTGCCATTTTGCAGCTGGGATGCAGTTCAAATGCAATCCGTGTGTACCGGCCCTAAGTAGTCCCGTCCGAGCGAACAAAACACATTTTAGCGGGTGCATTCTCAATTAGGCAGCCTTATACGTTCAAGAAGCCATGCTGCCAAATGGAATACACGCGCTTAAATGTGTTTTGTTCGCTCTGACGGGACTACTTAAACTCGCCGCTTATTAAATCACGTAATTACTTTCTGAGCTAATTTCCCAACCGATTTGTATCCAATATAGATAGGAACCATTCCCATTAAGCTGGTTCTTAATAAAAAAATGCCGCATTGAAATCGGCCCAACCGATCAGGTGCTACGAAGCCACACACGCATAGACATACCTAAGCATCCCAGTTATATAAAACACCACCCCCTTTTTGGGCGGGGGTTAAAAAAAACAAAAGCATATCGTTAATCTGTCACTTTTACCACTTTATCACTGTTACAGTTTGGTACCCCGCTGGCTTTACTAAAATAAATTTTCTACCAGGATCACAAAAACCAAGAGAAGCATCGTTAACTTTAGAAAAATAACATACACGAATTATGGGAGTTAGCGAAACTTTTCTATTATTAGAACGAAAGAATAGTGAAATCCCTCGCGAGGATTATTATCGCTAACAGGGGAAATCTCGATAAATGAAGCGACCCTAGAAAGGAATTATTCTTTTAATACTTTTGTAATATTTGCTGAGATACCTCTTAAATATTAACGTTACTTAGATCCCTGGCATGGTACAAATTCTCTTTTAATACTATTTTTCTATTTATAGTTCTTAAGCTGTTTACTAGTACTTGTAGACTATTAAAAAACGGATGGTTTTACGCTGACAATTCTCTTACAAAACATTGAATGACTGGGAAAATTCTCATGGCAACGAAAGGCAAACAATAGCTTGAATATATCTATATATATCTTGGCACTTAAACCTTGGTACCTTGCGTGACTTAAGTAGATGGGACTTTAAAGTAGTGTTGTAACAGGTTGTAACATACGTAACTACAGATCTAGTGAATAATCCTTTCACATCGTGAAAACTCGGAACTCACGTCTACTTCCGAATGATGCCGACGTGTCTATGACTTATTGAATTATTAAGTGACATGCTTGTATTAAATAAATGGAGTACTTTAGTTATCAGTGTCAAATGTCAAACCACGAGTTTGAAGTATATCGCACCGAGATGTTAAAACCACCACGATCAAATATATAGAAATTAGGTGTAGGTAAACAAGAAGAAATATAAATAAATGTTGAAAATAATTTCACAGGCTTGTTGATCTAAACATTTCCCAGGTCTTAATACTTTCGGCGGCATGACTATTAAAAAGAACTGAAAACAAACTTAATCTTAACTAACAAAAAATACTCCGATATTAACCACTCTATATCGATTATCACTCTCGCGATGCGACGTTCCCCCACGTTGTCTTGATGGGTACTGAGTCAGACTGAAGTAGCATGACAAATACGAACATTTCCGATAAAATACGATTCGAAAGGATATTTCACTACATCTGTACTTACCTTCACGCCTGTATTCCAATGGGGTAAGCAGAGACTATGGGACGCCAGCTGCACCGGTCTATCAGTCTAAACAACTTTAGGTTCCTCTACATTCATCAACCTCTGCACGTAGGTCAGTTTTGGGTGCTTTTAGTTTGGCGATTATTCAGTAGGTACATCGCGAATCTGATCACCTTACCTCGTAAGGCCCACGCGACGGCGGTGGGACTGGCGCGCCGCGGTGTGGACAACCGATGAACCATCCGGTCCCGAACCGTCCAGCCCAGAACGGGCTCCAAAATCCGGGGTTTTCACGCGTCTTGTCCTGGTTGCCAAATTGTAGAGATGGCAACCCTAGGCCCACGTGAAATTTCGTTAGTTCGAAAAAGAATCTTATGTCATTCAACTAAAGTCGAAAGTCACTTTGACAGATGTCCTAAATTCCCAAATGTAATATTGATCCGTGCCTGTGTTTGATCGAGCGCAATATGTATAAGAGTACAGTAAAACTAGAGTTTTAATAGTACTCGGCTGCCTATCGCTGTCACGCTCTCTCTGGCATCTGTCATTATATTTGCTATTGCCAGAGAGTGTGTGAAAGCGATAGAAAACGTACTATATTATTAGTGTTCCGGGTTTACTGTAGGTACATGTTTTTTTTCGCGTTCTCAAAAACAGCTCTAAGGATTTTTATAATAAGGGTGTGTCCTGGGTAAAAAAATAATAATTCTAATTAGTCCGTCAGAAAGATTATCAAAAAATATTGAACACGTATTTTTGCTTTATCAAGACAATGAAAATTGAAAAATATAACGCCCAATAAAGTTCGGGTGTGGGTCAAAAGCGTGCCACGGCGTGACGTCACGCCAAACTTCAACGCACTTTAATTTCGTAATTTTTTGTTTAATTGACAAAATAAAAAATGTGTTCAATATTTTTTGATAATGTAAATGACGGACCGATTACATTTTTTTAGGACACTAGCCTATTGTGGAATAGAGGTTTTTTTGGGTCAAGAAATCGACCTGTCAAGTTGTCATCTTCGGGAAAACTCGGCAAAAACCCGAGCGATGCTCGGCCTCCCGGGTACTTGGTATTATATAATGTGGGGATCCATACATATTAATATCACCTCGTCTAATGGCGAAACTGGGTCTTGTTATTTATTGATTAACCTTGTAATCATATGGCTCTATCAATATTGACAATATAGTAAGACATTTATAGCACAACATTGTGAAGTGTAAACTTAAGGGCGCCACATACTAACAGTGTACCTCCAGTCCCAAGTCTGTGCTTAAGGGCGCCACATACTAACAGTGTACCTCCAGTCCCAAGTCTGTCGATAAATGTATTGACTCTTAAGAGATAACTGATTGTCTGTGACGAACGTATGACATATACGGGTACAGTCACCAGCAATATATTATCCAACATTGGACGCAAAAATATCTGACAGGTCTTTATTACTTGAGGTATAAGCAGAGATGGGCAAAATTTATTCGAATGACGAATAACGAATAAGAATAACCAAATTATTCGCGAATAACGAATGAAATTCTCGAATGATCATTCTTATTCGAATAAATTATTTGCGAATGATTTATTCGCGAATAAATTGCCACGAATAATTATTATGTACTGTAATACCTGCTCCATTTTTCTCTAATAAAAGTAGTCGAATGATTCATTCACGGATGATTTATTCGCGAATAAATCATTCGCAAATAAATTATTTGACGAATAAATTATTTGCGGGTAAAAATATTCCGAACTATTTTTTATTCGAATAATTATTAAAATAAATAATTATTCGAATAATGCCCATCTCTGGGTATAAGAGAGTGTCAGATATTTTTGCGCCCAATGTCGAATAATATAGTATTGCTGGTAACTATACATATTATTTTATCGTAACATCCTTCGCCGCATGGGTTAATTTTTTTTAGTGGTCACAATTCTAACCTAACCTACGTAATGAATGTTTAAGATATCATGAAAACCTCATGGTTTCAGCAGAAAATAGCGTTCGATGAAATGATGGGTGTAACCGACATGTACAGTCAAGGACTTTAATTTTTATGCCACTATGGAACCCTGTCATAATGAAGCGTCAAACCACATGACAGAAATTACGCTTAAATGAATGATTAACGTTATGCGACACGGTTCCATAGTGGCATAACAATAAAAGTCCTTGACTATACAGGATAATATCGATTATATCGGCTATGACAGGGCAATATAGGCCTGCGGATTGTTAGTCTGTGCTGCCCTTTAATTAAAAACTTGTAACATTTCAGTTTAAGTCTTGAGTCTGTATATCTATTTCGTTTGTAAAATGATCTCTCTCAAATACGAAACTAAACTCTGGCGTTATATTTAATTAAGGCATTCTTTAGATATAAGTAATTAAATTCCACTGTGACCGCAACTCTGCGAAACAGTTTATTGCTGGACAGAACTACATTTGACATCTATTAAGCGCAGTGTGATGGCTACAAAACCGGAAACTTCGTTAGCCATCTCGTTCATACAGTTTTGTCTCTACTCAAGAGTAAAAGAGATAGCATTGACGAAGTTCTAATTCCGCTTTCAGAACATTGGCTTAGTTATGTCAGCGGTAGACTATTATTAATCTCTTAATCAACTCTCCTGCTATCGTAACAAGGTTTAACTTTGAACAGACTTGAAGTTTAAGCCATTGTTTCAATCACAAACGGTTAGTTTGATCCTCAGGAACATTAAAGGGGTTTGGGTATTGTAAAAGTGTTATCATTTGTAAAATTCATACATTTTCAAGTTGAGTGGCTATTCGTATAAGTGGTAAATATTGATAGAATTATTAAAAATAAACATCTTTTGTTTCTTAAGTGCATCGGAGCCGAGATATTTAAATATTCATATTAGGGCGTACTTTTGTACTAAAAACAGAATACTTAAATCTTTAAAATCTCCGTTCCGATATTATTTAACGCCATAAATTATATATATCTATGTGAATTTAGAGGTCCTCTAAATAACTAAGTAAAAATCATCCGTGACGGCTGAAAAAAAAGACAATATTCTTCAAACAAATTTACCCAATCAATGCCCTTTGAACTACAAACGGTTTAGCCACGAAGGAGTAACAAACAAACAGACGGAGAAGTTTTAATATAAAATTCACGACACTTATTCAAGGCCACTATTCTCCAGGGAAAAACCGTTATTATATCCTTCAACATGTTATGGTATTTTTTCTCTCATCCGCCATTACTGTCAAGTAAATAAGAGCTACCAAAACGTTGACAATACGTAAACCCAGTAAAAAAAATAACGTTTTACCTTGTAGAATCACAGCCCACTTTGGCCAAGTTGGATAGTGTTGAGCAAACTTCTTTTTAAACGGCCGTCGTCAAAACGTTAGGAACAGCGTCTCTCCGAAGTCGCTTAGCGTTTATGTTTTTGCGCTCTGTTAAACTTATTTTGTGCCAAAAACTAAGTTTGAAAACTATATTGAGTCGAGTTTGTACAGACTCTTTAAGTCGGGCAGTAGATGGTTAAGAAAGGCCTCTAACCCCATGGATATGCGTTTTAAAAATGTGATCCAAATTCAGATTAAGGAGTTAGAATATTTTACTCGAATAAATATTGCAACGGATGTTTCACCTTTACATTTCATGTTTCACTAGCGTTTTTTCAAAAGGTCAACCAAAGTCGCAGTTTCACAGCCTTGTTCCAATTTTAAATGAAAGATTTTCTGGTGTTCGAGTTTAAAAAAGTTAAAGCTTTGTGGAAACATTTTCTCTGATTGTTCAACGAGGAAATGTTTTTGACCTGGGTCTGTTATTTTTCTAGGTAAAACCATATTGTCTAACATTAGTTAGTTAACAAAGTAACATTTTTAATGAGGAGCAAAATGCACCTTTTTTGTAAGATGTTAACATTTATTTTGCTCTATAATAAATTTGTTGGTTACGTGGTTTTGCAGTATCACCGACGAATTATGGTATTGTTTTTAACTCGGCCGCCATTACTGTCAAATAAATAAGAGTTATCGTAACGTTGACAATACGATAACATGTCAAAGGCAATATGACTTTACCCAATAGAATAGAGGCCCTGTTTGTGTTTGGTACCTCGAGTCGAGTTCATAAATATGTGTACCCTTTAGTACTTTGTCACTTTATTCGCTGTGACAATTCATGTATGGCAGTTTAAACATGGCATTAAATAGACAAGGTACATCGTAAAAGTTGCATCGATGGCTCACTGGAAACGTTTTTTAATAGTGTTCGAAAACCATATACGTTAACGTTATTCAATCTATGCATCTAGGGCCCCAGCTGGCAGATTTCCTATCAAGATATTTCTATTACAATTCCACAAATAATTCGTTATTTTTCAAATCCTCACCGTCGATAGCACGTGTTCAATCAACGCCCTCTCTTGGGGCCTAGGGAACTAAACGAGCGCTGCGGTCGAATAAAAATCACATTCATGATAATTGGTTCAGGCTTGCTGAATAAGTGATTCTGTTGCTGTAACGGTAATATTAAAGTCGTATTACAGGACCGGTGTTTCTGTAAGGGAATAACAGCTGAATTCGTTATGATTGTTATGATCAATAAAACGGGTAGTGGTTATTCAGGTAAACTTAACGCATGTTCATTTAGCATGAGTGAGATAGGAGTATATTTTTATTGCTGATACTATTTATTATTATACTACACTGATCATTGATCAACGTGTGGCTATACTGTCGAGTTCATAAATACGTGACGACGCGCTGGCCTAGTTGCTAGGGACCCTGCCAACGAAGCTAGCGGTCCTGGATTTTATTCCCGGTAATGGCAGATATTTGTGTGAAGAGCGCGTTATTTGTTACTGAGTCGTGGAGGTTTTCTATGTATTTAAGTATATATTTATTTTTCTATATAAGTAGGTATTTATATCGTTGGCTAATATCCATAGCACAAGCCTAGAGCTTAGTTTGGGACTAGGTCAATTGGTGTGGCATTGTCCCCTGATATATTTATATTTATATTTATATTTCTGGAGACCTAGTGAAAAAGGTTATAAGTCGACTTAACTCTTACTAAAAACGGGCATATACAAAGTTGGAGTATAAGAGACTTAAACCCTTTTTCACTAGAACCCCAGATTTATGTGTACACTTAAGTACCTTGTCATTTTAATCACTGTAATTTTTTTACGGCAGTTTAAACATGACATTAAATGGACAAGGTAATAAAGTGTACACATATTTATTAACTCGACTGTACACTGCACCTGTTTCGACCACTGTTTATGTTTATGTTTAGGTCACTTTGATAAAATTTGCAACGGAAAGTAAGAAAAAAATTGGACCGAGTTTTCTTCAGATACAGGAAAGAATTTGCACGATGGGGACCATCATTCAGGAATATTGCCTATTAGTCGCCAGAAGTTGGTTTCTTATGAAATGTTACCAACATCGAACACCATTCTGTAACGAAACGGACAATTTTATATATTTATTTGAGACTTCTTGATCTTCCTGTTGGGAGTAGATTCTCGAAAAATATGTTCTTCGTGCACCCCGAATATTCCCTCCAAAGTTCAAGAGTCTAGGTTCAGGAATTTAGGCTGTGTGTTGTGTGTCAGTCACGCAAGAGTTGTATATCGTCGGTGAAACTGAAAAACCCGCAAGTAATATTTTGAATGAGGAGCGAAATGCACCTTTTTTCAAAGACGTGAGGGTTTATTTTGCTTTGTAATAAATTGGTTGGTTACGCGGTTTTTTCAGTATCACCGACGATATGTACGTTGTACGAGTATAGACAATAGACAACTACGACCCTATTCACGATAGACACACCTCAAGTGCGTGACACCAACTTGTCCCATCAACTAATAACAGTGTGACACGCGGCCGACTCCCTCGAAGTGTCAGTTGCTAGGGTTACCACCTTTTTTAGGAGGTATAAGCGCACAATAATAATAAAGTATTCATTTACTTATTTTTCGGAGAAATCCTGGAAATGGACCGAATCCTAAGTACCCCGAAACCGACGTGCATGTATGACTCGATGTATGAATGTGGAAGAAGCGAAACAGTTTTGTCAGGATCGTAGCAGGTGGAAAGAAGTGGTCTCTGCCTACCCCTCTGGGAAACAGGCGTGATTTAATGTATGTATGTATTTATTTTTTATAACATATTTTTTGATTCCAACTCATATTTTAACACATCTCTTAGGTCAAAAATAAAGTATTCACCGAACTTTTCGAGTTGTTATAAACTACGAATAATGGCAAATATAAAGTACAATTTCAATGCCTTGTTTTAATGTCCCGTTGTTTTTGCTTGTCATTTGTATTGTGTGAGCGTTAATTTTTTTTTTCCTATTCTATTATCCTACTAATACTCGTATTATATTTGCGAAAGTTTGTGAGTTAGTTTGTTACTCCTTCACGCTGCAACGGCTGGACGGATTTGGACTAAATTTGGAATGGAGATAGCTTATACCCTGGATACCGATAATCAAAAATCTAGTATAGTGACGTTATCTATGAAAAGGGACCTTATTGTCGATGGCGCTTCCGCCATTAATAAAGATGCTCCGATATAAATACAACGTCGCGTGACGCAGTGCGGTGTAAGCGACATCGACAATAAAGTCCCTTTACATAGATAATGCCAAATTTTATAAATTTAAATACTGGTAGCAACCCTAGGCACCGGTGACACGGAATCGAGCCGACGCGCTCGCGTGTCGAACACCCGTCACGGGCCTGACGGGTTCATTCCATTGCCTTTTATAATAGTTGTTAGTTGTTAGGGGTCCGTATGCAAACAATAGCTATGAAAATCTGGACATGCTGTATGCAAATGTGTCGTACATTGACCCGTTTTTGTTTCCTTAAGTGTAAGGGTCCGGCTACACGCTCAATCATACTGCGCAAATTCCAATTTGCACAAGCAAGCATGTGCGTTAAGATGGCAAAACGGTATACCGCAAAAATGGCTCAAACAAGATGCACTACGCTAACTAACGTTTCTATTCGATTCGTTTTTAAACCAATCGCGTCACTGGAAGATGACGTGATACGAAAAGTCACGTGGCCTACCAGTGACGCGATTGGTTTAAAAACGAATCGAATAGAAACGTTAGTTAGCGTAGTTCATCTTGTCTGAGCCCTCAGTTTTGCACTTTTGCACAAACCGTTTGCGCTTGCAAGACACTGCGTGTAGCCGAGCCCTAAGTATGTTTCACTTGCGTTGTAAACGGGTTATTAACCCCCAAATTAAAAAAGGATGTTAGTTGAGCCTGATCTACATTGGTCAAGGACAGTGGAGAGTAATGACAGTATAGTAGTGCAAACCGGTCGGACAGTAGCGAGCCAAGTTGCCTTGCCAGTGGATCCAAATAGAATCGCTTTCTATTTTTCACTCCACTGCCCTTAGCACTGTACTTGCCACTGTTCCTGTCCAATGTAAATCGGGCCTTATAAGTTTAACGTGTATATCTATGTACAGGGTTGTGATTCTCTCAACAAGCAAAGGTGATCGTTCGCTCGAGTGAAGGTCCAAGCGGCGAGTTTAAGTAGTCCCGACAGAGCGAACAAAACAGATTTTATCGCGTGTATTCAATTTGGCAGCATGACTTCTCGAACGTATGAGGCTCCCTAATTGACAATGCACGCGCTAAAATGTGTTTTGTTCGGTCGGACGAGACTACTTAAACTCGCCGCTTTTATTCGCTCGTCTGTCCGACCGGCCGCCGTTTTTTGAGAGAATAACACACCAGTACTCCCAGTTTCTTAATAGCTTTCGGCTAGCTATTGCTATCACCCTTGCACTCGCAACTGCTAGTATATTTGTCACTCGTGTTTCATAGAAAACGAAGATTGCCGATCGCTATTAAGAAACTAGTTGTACTGTATGTTTGTCTGTCTGTGGCACCGTAGCTCCCAAACGTGTGAACCGATTTCGACGCGGTTTTTTAATGAAAGCTACTTCAATCGGTTTGGTTCTTAGCTAACTTTCATGACAATCGTGTATTTCAGACATCAGCTCTCAAAGAAGGGATCGATGTTATATCGGGGGCTTTTTACCTTTTAAATACTTATCTCTACATCCGCTTATGTTCGTTTTCAAATTTTCCTTGCTCTATCGTTGAAGAGGGTACATAATAAGTATACAGGGTGGCTGCGGGGTCGTGATCCTAACTTAATTTTCCCAACTCAGTAAATGATTGAGATTCTATTAGTATACAGGTGTTTGAAACACCTGTATCAGTGTTGCCAGATATTTTTTTGCCAAGTCTGTATTTTGAAACTTTTTGCGTGAAAGCGGGACATGTTAAAAAAACGTATATAATCAGAAGTTTTTAAATATTTATCTTTTTATTTGAGTTTTAAATTACGTTTACATGACAAAAGATAGCAAAAATAGCCATAGAAAATATATTTTAATAAAAATCTATTACGCTGCACGCACGGTCGAGTTTCCTAGAAAAGCGGGACCGAGCCTGTCCCGCGCGGATCATATTATTTTGATTTAAAAATCGGGACGTCCCGCCAAAATCGGGACGTCTGGCAACGCGGACCTGTATACTAGTTTATCATTTTAAAATAATATTACGTTTCACTAATTTATACAAAAATTATGGTCACTTTACATTTTCATGTTAAAACCTATTTGAAAATCAACCGATCAGACGAGTATGAATTGAGTAGGGTGGCCATGATCCTGAATAAAAAGATATCATTTTATGTTAATTTAAATATAATATAAAAGTAATTGTCTTAACGCCTTAAAACTATTACGATGTGTTCCTAATTTTGTAGCGAGTTTTAGGTTACTTTGTCGCTACACGACCCCGTAGTCGCCTTGTAGATAGAGTATTACCACTAAAGAGCGCTGCATACGTAACGTGATTTTACACGGACGGGACTGGGACGGGACGAGACGACAATATCGTTTCATAGAAAATGTATCGGAATTTGCATATGTAACGATTGCACGTACGGGACGGGAAAACCAAAAATGTATGCAACCACGTCCCGTCCCCGTCCCGTCCACGTCCTGGTTACGTTACGTATGCAGCGCCCTTAAGTCATCGTCCTTCCCATTTATTTATTTTAATATTTCATTGTTGCAAAGTTAAATATTCCGCCAGTAATGTGCAGTTAATGATGCTATCGACCTACATGTTATATTTTTACCTGACTGCATAGAAAGCAGGGAATGTTTAGACCTGTATGTATGTATGTTGCTTTGTTCCCTCGTAGAGGGTGTACCGATGGCTGTCAGTTTCAATAAACGGTGTCGTTAGATTTCGATTTAGTCATCGGGTACATTCGCAACTTTGGCAGGTTTTATAAAAATGGTGGATTTAATAGTGTGTAACATGGGAATTGAGTATACGTGTATAGGTGATCACACGATCACACGCAGTTAGACACGCTTGCATTGTTTCATACAATTGCCTACAAATATTACCACCTTTATTATCCACCACCAATATTATCTAATTTGATCACCAATCAAAAAGTACTTGACCAAGTTTATTGCTAGCTACAATTTACTTTAGATAATTAACCGAGGTCTAATCTGATGTACAATGAACATCTGTTAAAACTGACCTTGTATTTTACATGGCAAACGCCCCATACTACTTGATACTGAACTATGACGTCACAAATCACTATAAACAGTACACTAAATGTATGGTAAAAACAAGTATTTTTTAATTTTAGTAGCGTTTAAGTATATACAATTTATATTTATTTTAGAGGCAAGGGTTCTTTTTTTTGTTTTTACTTTGTTATTACCGATAATTTCTCGTCTTTCAAACCATATTAATAGATTATATAGTAAAGTTCAACATGACTCCACATCCGTATTGTATGGGAAAAACGCAAGCCTTTCTAATTATTTCCCAGCTACGTATATAGACGAAAATATTAAAATATTTACTTGGGTTTTAAACCTCGCTTTTTTACACTAGTAATAAAATAACCAATAATAACGGTTTAAGTTGCAGCGAGTTTAAAACCTGATGTAATCGTTTATCTCATCTTTAGTTTGTAACAAACACATGCTCACATACGAGGCATTATTCATTAACCAATCAGAACAAACAAGCAACTCGAAATGATCCCGGCATAGTTAAGTTGCTTAATTGGCCGATCATTCGGCTTAGTTCGATAGAGCTCGGCTCACTGTAATAATGTTTGGATTCCACTCAGGCTCCGTATTATGAGCTGTCAAAACTTGCCAAGTTCTAAGCAGAGACAGAGCTATATGGCTGATATAGTTCTGTCTCATTGACAGCTCGGGTCATATCATAGTTTTAGAGCCGAAGGGTTAAGTGTGTTAGTCTAGTGCCCATAGTACAAGCCTAGAGCTTAGTTTGGGACTAGGTCAATTTGTGTGAGATTGTCCCCTAATATTTATTTATTTATTTTTTATATATTTATATCCTTAACAAAAACACGTGATATTTATGTCGCTGTCTCCTAGACTTACCTCATTTTAGAGCAGAGGTCCCCAAACTTTTTTGGCTCGTAGACCACTTAGCAATTTTTTCGGTTTTGGGTGGACCCGGGGTTACTTTATATTTACGTTGTCTCCTAAGCAAGAAATCTTCGGGATTTCTGCGCGGATTACGTTGGAGGTAGTCTACAATTAAAATTTAGCGCAAAAAAACATTTTTTTCGAAATAAAAACTTACACGAAGAGAAAATTAAAAGATAATTGATATTGAGAGATATGTTATATTTATATATTTATAAGAAATTATTACGTAAGTTCTTACTTACGTAATAATTTGGTGGGTTAATAAGGTGCCTACTATTTGTGTAATAATATGAATTATATATTAGAATATTATGAATACAAAGTCACGACCAGTTTAAACGGGATCGACTATCGTGGACCCCCATTTTCCTCTCATGGACCCCATTTATTTTTTCCGCTCACAGCTTGCAGGTCGTCGTCGACCTCTGGAAGTCGATATAGGCCACTTTGGGGATCACTGTTTTAGAGCCTCGTTGAATCTACATGGCTCTTAGACGACCCTTGGTTCGTTCAACTAATAGTATGGTCTGAACGAGGGTGAATCGGAGCAATGCACAATTGCCCACGTCTGAGCGCACCAGGAATGCAGCGGTCTTAATTCGCATCCGCCAAGGCAATGTGGCGTATGCAGTCAACAGTGCAGGCTCTTGGGGGATTTCTCGATTCGAATCGAATTCCTGGCCTTAATTCGATTATTCGATTCGGTCGGATGTGTTTCTTGATAGGGTATTAACTTATTAAATAACGGTGGATTGAGGCTTAAACAAAAATTGGGAGGCAGTTTTAGGGTTAATTTTGTGGTGTAAAGTTTTAACCCTCTACCTAGAGGGTTGTATTGTAGTTGAAACTGTGTAGATAGTTTTATCTCTTCGTAAAGCATCGTTTGGTTGTAGTTTCTAACTCCAAGCTTTAGAAGAACTTTTTTTAAAGGCTATTCTGCTATACTAACTTTTGTTGTTGTTGTTTTTTTTAACTTTATAATTTTTCATATCTTCTATCGCTGAAGGTCAATTATAATTTCTATTTATTTCTAGTAACTGACGCACTCAAGAATCAATCATTAAAGTTCGTAATGGTACTAACGTATTTTATTTATAGAAATAGGAATTGTCAGTGGCCCATCGTGAACGTCTGAATCCACCGGTTGGCCCGACTGTTAAAAGGGTTGAGCAGCCTTGCTTTAAATTACGGTGAAAACCGCATCACAATCAATTGATTCTAAGATTAGCACGATCATATAGGTACACAAACAGACGCAGCGGGTGACTTTAACCTTTTGAACGCCATACGTCGAATACAAAATGTGCCACCCACACGCCAAACATGTTTGCTATGCTATGCAAATTACACCTTATTGCTACCAAACAAAGTCTCTTTTAATCTTGAACTCTTGTCGGCTGTAGCCGACGTGGCGTCAGTGGCACGACTTTTAGTTGACGGCCAGAGCGGACTGTGGCGTTCAAAAGGGTAATCCCACTACAATTATAAATGCGAAAGTTTGTGTGTTTCAGAGTTAACAACGATCATCGAAATCTACGCGGACGAAATCGCGGGCAGAAGCCAGTTTATAATAATCAGAGGTCGGAATAGGTAGTGCTTATTAACCTAAACTTGATATATTCCCACCTCACTCACGCATGAATGAACATGCGTCAAGTTTAGGTTAATAAGCACTACCTATTCCGACCTCTGATAATAATGTAATGATATGATCGTAATCGAACTACTTAGTTTAATACAACGCGCGGCGTTGTACGAAAATAACTTCCATATCGGATGCCAGACCGACTGCCTGCAGCATGCATCACCATCGATCATCCTTGTAGCTATTAAGGTTGTTCAGTAAAAAGCTATTTTTAAACACTTTTAGCTGACATTGAACTATAGATCTATCGTCGTATAATGCTTTTAACCTTTTCTAACCGAAAGAGGTTATTAAAAGCCTACATAAATGGCTACACAATACCTAAATGTGTACATATATTTGGTGCGATGACCGTATAATCAGTGGTTTGGACTGTACCAATGAGTTTTTCTAACTTACATTAAACAATACTCTTACGAGTAATGAGTTTTTCTAACTTACATTAAACGATACTCTTACGGTCAAGGAAAAACATCGTGAGGAGACCTGCACATTCGAACAGCCGATTGTGTAAGAGGGTAATTGCATTAGAGATCCTAAAGGGTCGATGGATATCCGAAAGGACCCATCAGATAAGATACATGGCGTTCTTTAGGATGTGACCACAAGCGTCGGTGCGCTCCGGGGTTTAAAGTCAAGGTCTGGTCGTGCTTAAATTATGTCCAGATAGGACGACGTCAAAATCTTGAAATGTCCTTGTCTTGTATTGTCAAGGTTTTACAATGTCAAGGTCTTATAACGGTAAGGTCGTACAACATCAAGGTCTTAAAACGTCAAGGTCTTACAACGTCAAGGTCGTACAACGTCAAGGTCTTACAACGTCAAGCTATAACTACTCTAATTCTATGATCTGGGCAGCTTGACATTTGAAGACTTTGACTTTAAAAGATGATGGTGTTTTATTATCTGGTCATTCTGAGACTTTGACGTAACTAGTATGACATTCTAAGATGTTGACGTTGTAATATCTGGTCATTCTGAGACTTTGACATATTACTACTCTGACATTCTACGATCTAGGCAGGTTGGTCAATTTCAAGACTTTGACTTTAAACGCCGGAGCGCATCGGTGGGCGTAAAAGACTCGTTTAAAACGAGACGCAGTAGATGCGTCAACGTATTTTAAACTGCGATGTGGTGGATCCTTATAACCTTTTAAAAACTTTCGCACCAAGAGCTAATCAACTGAGCCAATAACCAAATAAAGACCATAACAACATAGAAATAAAGTATCTTTACGGTAATGCTTGTCTCGTGAGTCGTGACTGCACGGCTAGCACATGTTGCCCGCGACTTGTTTGTCGCTCGGATCTCCCTTTCTATCTAGTCTGTGACGATAGAGACGCACTGAGCGACAAGCGAGAAAATACAACTTGTGCTATCCGTGCTGGTAGCTTAGAGCGCTATAAAGTTGTTATAAAAGTCACATTCGGAAATCGTTCGGTGTTCCAACAATTGCTCAAAAATGGTTCATGTTTTCCGTAATTGCACAATTTGAAGCATCTATGTATATATATATTTTTATAAAAGGATATTGATGGTAATAATGATAATAATTTCGTGATTAGTAGTGTCAAATTGTATGTATTTTATAATAGCCCTATTACGCGTATGTCGCGTACTTTCAACGACCTATTGATAAATAATCCAAAAGTCGATATTTTTAGTAGTAAATAGTATTACTAATCTCCTTGGAACTATTTCTAAGAAGCCAAATTAAATCGTAGGTAGTTTGTAACACGTAGGTAGGCATTTCATTCAGGCTCTGTAAAAGTTTTCTTCCATGTATTTGTTATTTTTTTTGGTGGTGGTATTTACGTTACATGTATAAACATTAATTATGCCTAATAAATAAATAAATAAATAAATAAATTGAATCGATAACGATAATAAAATAGAATTCCATTTTACATGGGTACTATAGTCGCGCCGTTCTAAGAGGCCCAATTTGACAGCTGTCAACTCAGTACAAAATATGTGTTTGTGGCGGGTCCATATTGACTCTAATAATATTTTTTACTCATAAAGTATTTTAAGTCATTATCATCGGAATTCATAAAGTATTTTTTCAGTAACTGTCACTTTTTCAGGATTTTTATAAATCAAACCTATAACCTAGCCTTATCTACACGTTTATTACACGTAATATTTAAACACTTCTGAAAAGTTTACGGTTCCAGCGATAATAAAAAAATTGAATAACAATATTATGAAAACAAAATGATTATGAACAAAAAAGTTATGTGACAAAATGCGCTCCCGTTTCTAGCATGTTTGAGGGTATATTTTGTACTGCGGTGACAGCTGTCAATACTGGCCTCTTAGACCGGCGCGACTATACACAAATATACTTACTAATAAAGGATGTTCAAAAACTCAGCGTACAAATGACAGAAACTTACCTTGTTTAACTTGCCTATGACTCCATAAAGTCAAGTCCACGAAGTTCATATACGTATACGTTACCAAACATTATACAGGTAGCTTCACGAAATCTCCCACACGTGATATAATAATTTTCAATTTTTCCATAATTTGCAGGCGTCGTACGTTGCATACATAAAAGTATACAGTACCTACTCGTACTTATTGTAATATGGTTGAATAGGAGTGATTGTTGCGACTTGCATTTGAAAGGATGCACTTACTAAGCGGAGTCATTGTCCGCTAATAGCGCTAAATCTGCTAAATTAATGTTCTGCTGTTACACTCACTGCATTGAGATTGCAATCGGGTTCAGTGTCCGCTTACCATCAGTACCCTTACCATGAGTTTCAATTAAAGTACCCGCTAAAGATTTTTAAATTGAACAGAAACGTCTGCTACGAAATTCTAAACTATATTAAAGCGAAAAAAAATCGTCTGTCTTAGGTTCGAATCCTGCCTAAGACCGACGAAATTTTTTCGCTTTAATATAGTTTAGAATTTCGTAACAGAAGTTTCTGTTCAATTTAAAAATCTTTAGAATAAAGTGGCCCATTGTAGTCATGCTAATTTCAATGTAACTTGAAACATGAGTGTCGTTTGTTAATAAACAACGATAGATGGCGTCAGCATACCCTCCGAGTATGAAAAAGCAAGCGATTACTAATTTCGTGGATCTTAAGTAGGGTCTTGGTGGCATAAGTGGTAATGCGCCTGCATCGGCCCGGAGAGCCAGAGGAGATGTAGGTTCGAATCCTGCCTTAGACCGACGATTTTTTTTCGCTTTAATATAGTAAAGTACTCGCTAGCGAGTAAGTACTCTGTCCCTCGCAGACCTCGCAGTATTGTTATAGAGTGCGAGGGACAGAGCATTCGACTCGCTAGCGAGTAAGGTAATTGTAACCCATGGTAGGGGTACTGGGGCAGTTTCTCGAAACTTACTTTACTAGACTAAATGTGACGTTATCTATGAAAAGGGACCTTATTGTCGATGGCGCTTACGCCGCACTGCGTCACGCGACGTTGTATTTATATCGGAGCATCTTTAATAATGGCGGAAGCGCCATCGACAATAAGATCCCTTTTCATATATAGTTCACTCAATACAATTTTCTACAAGTCTACTAGTGGAATGTACAGCATGGACTAATATTTACATGTTAGTCTAGTGAGTTTCGAGAAACGAGGCGCTTTCGGGAGAAGGTCGATTCTTGAATCTCATTATAATGATGAACAATTTTAATTTACTCGGTTATTTCGTTAATGGTCGAGTGAATGGGACACTTGTATTTAATATAGGCCTGAATTTTCTATTTACCACTAAATTAAAAAAATACGATTTTTGTAGAATTCAGTAATAATCTACCACTTTGGTGAGCCGTAGTCACTGGACGAGATTCAAAAATTTACCTCCAGCATGATGAAAGAAGAAAAAATTTGCCTAGGCACGATGCAAAATCTGCTAACGTTTCTGTTTTAGATGGACTCGATACCTATGGAGTTTACATAAGCGGTTCACTCAATCTGTCATCAGCTTACGTCAATCCTATACAGTTTGTCGATTTTCGAAAATCGCTAACATAGTTATGCATCTTGACTAGACCTCAACGTGCTGGGCTTGCCTTATGCATGCCTTAAAAAAATAAAACCGAAGGCTTTTGTCCTTGGACCGTATTAACATCACACCATGCACTATATTTTAATTGATTAAGAGGGATACCACACGAGCGTTGCTTGTGCGTTG
Organism: Acleris literana; assembly: GCA_946894065.1. Taxonomy (NCBI): domain Eukaryota; kingdom Metazoa; phylum Arthropoda; class Insecta; order Lepidoptera; family Tortricidae; genus Acleris; species Acleris literana. The sequence continues at coordinate 14,707,790 of OX335679.1, forward strand.
TCGTCGCCGCTGCGTTGTTCTAGATATAAATTCGAACGACACGCCACACGGTGCGTTGAAACACTTGCGTCGCTCTATGTTGAAATTAAATCACAGCATCGCTCGCGTGGCATCGCTATAATACAATCAATATACGGTGAATGGTTTGTACACTGCGTCCGAGAGAAAATCGGCGATAGAAATGTTATCTATTACTTAAACGTGTCGTAATGTTGTATATCGGTTTCTTATAACTTAATTTTTCAGTGTTGTTAACTTACCATTACAAAGTATAGCCTCGGTTCCTCAGCAGCATCTGAAACAAGGCCAAACCCATGAACAAAGGCTCATACATTACGAGGATAGTTTACTTATAATATGTTTTAAAACGATCTACTAACGAGTCCGCATAATCGCATATTATTTAGTAGTACTTGTTTTCATACTGGCGTAATACTAAAAAGGCAGCTGAGTGTATAGTAATAGAGCATTTTAAACTTAATGTAGTAGTCAGTAGAGCATAGTATGCTTCGAGCATTACATTGCAGTTAGCCGCCTTCTTTGTTATTACGGCAGCATACTATTACATTGAATAATATACACAGCTATACTGCATCAGCGGGCCTAATATGGTTGCCAATATGTAGATAAAGCATCCGTCACTCTCGTACTTATATACGTGACAGAAAGTGACGGATGTTTATTCACATTTTGTCACGCGATAAACGCAGTCATATTAGGAACTCTAATGTAGGTATATAAAAGTTTGTACTTGTACCTATGCGATTTTATAACTACTCGCTAATACATCTAACTAAAGGGTGCTAACAAATTAGGTAAGTACCGAATTACCGATACTTTTAGAGCTATTCACATTTTTACTCGTCTCGCATAGGTAAATCTTCATGTTTTACCCAAAGGAGAGAACAGATCCCAGAGAGGGATAGGCCCGCTTTTTTACTGATATTTTTTGTTAGTATTATGTTTTGTGTAATTTAGTTTACATACATCAATCATATAACAAGTAATAGTTTCACGTTACTTGTTTTCCAAGTAACATAAAACTCCATAAAGTCTGCAGCCAGTACTAGGGACCACCAGCATCGCTAAATCGTTATGAATGTATTATAACACTGCCAAATAAAGGCTAAAACGAAAGGTATTCAGATCAAAACCCATTCAGGTAAAGCTCACCGGGCAAATAAGACCTAAAATAACAATCCAGGGCAATTTTCCCCAGAGTACCTAAGGTCTATTTTCATAGTAAATTTAATTACGCAACTCCCTCCCTCCCTCCCTCTCGAAGCTGATCACAATAGTTAAAACGAGGCACCACTAGTATGTTGACATTAGGAGTTACAGATACGTTTGGACACGTTTCAATTTTAATATTCAGTGCTCGACTCCTTGATGTCTATACAGAGCGGACACGATTAGGAGTTCGTGGCAGTCGGTGTGGTAATCATAAAAGGTATATTATTTCATCAAGTCAAAACTACGGAAGGTAATTTGGGAATAATTAAATAAATGATATCTCTTAGGCGGCCTTTACACTGAAACTTACGTAAGTAGGGACGCAGCTATTGGTTAGAAGTAGATAGAAATATTTTTTTCTCATTCTAACAGATACCTGCGTACCTTGGTTTTGCGGGTTTTGCCAAAAGGTCGCAGATAGCTAAATTATTATACATGACAATCTGTAAAACATACGAATGTGGTTTGGCTTACTAATATAATGACGGACGGACAACACGCAGCCAAACTACTGGAGATACTACTTTATTAAAATGTCCGAAAGTGTAAGGATTTTAATTAAAACAAAAACAATACAATACAACCTAAGGGGCTATTGTCTAACGCACTCGCAAACGCAATAGTTTTCATTTTGAAAATCGAAGGCTTGTCTGCATACAAAATGAAACCAATTGTTCCGCTTTGAAGCCGATTGCGATTGCGAGTGCGTTAGGCAATAGCGACGCCAGTATGCCCTTGCTTTAAGCAATTATCTTCAACATTATACACATGCTACATGTTATTTTCAATATGTCACATAGTTGCAGGCTCTTGTTAATCGTAGCTGGATGAATCTCGAATGCCAGCCACAAAGTGCCAATCAGGCAACAACACTAGCTGGTCATAAATGTTACAACGGTATCGCACTACAGTGGACTCCTAAAGTGTAATCATAGTTTTACAACATAGTGTTTATAACAACAGACAGCGGGTCGTTCAATGATTTACCAGGTGGTGGTGAACTGAACCAACCTATTATTTTCTCAAAGGTCAGCAACGCATCCGCGATTGCTATTCTGGAGTTGCTTGTGAAAACTTTTCAAAGGCCTGCTGGCTTCATTGCCTTCTCTAGTATAAAAATCTCTAATAAAACTTGCGTAATATTTGTCTATTTTTGTCCTCAGGTCGCAGAGCCGCCCCCCGGGCCTCCCCCGGCATACGATACCGTCGTCGACTGCCCTGCTGAACCTAAGGACTGCTCCTTACAGGTAAGGCCATGTTCCATCTGTCATCACGAGGTTTAATTGTTTATAAGCATAAAGCAACGTTAAGAGACAATTTTTTTTTTCTCCTTGCCATGTTTGATATTGTTGATCCATAAAAAAAAAGCTTAAAAAACAAAAACCCGCCTTCAAAAAGCAAAAAATAACTTCTTTAAAATGGTAGGTAAATAGGTCAGTCCAACTGAAGTCTGCTTTTGGTTAAAATATTGTTAGACGCCGACTTCAGTTGGACTGACCTATTTACCTACCATTTTAAAGAAGTTATTTTTTGCTTTTTGAAGGCGTGTTTTTGTTTTTTTTAACTTTTTTTTTATTTTATACCTTTTAGTGATCATAATTATGCTGTTATTCTCCCACTTCTCAATTAATAAGAAACAATAGAACATTTCAATCTCGCCGCAAGCAACGCTGTGGGAAAGTCATAGTCATATATTTAAACCTAAATATGCTTCTTCATAGTCGCTCAACTATCTTAATCGAAATATCTTGTCGCTACCCTCGAAATATATACCGTTTAGGAGTTCCGGTGGCCATCTGTGGTCTTCATCATCAGTTCCACTTCACCAAATAGTGCTTTCCAAGACAAAGTACACGAGTTACAATGAAAAATACCAAAATCGCTATAGGTGTGCCTATAAATTTTGAAGAGTTCCGTCGATTCCTCATGGATTCCACCATCAGATCTTCATTTTGAAAAAAATGGGACCAATCGGGAAGCACCAGCTTTCAAATAAAAAAAGAACCTTCAAAATCGGTTCACCCAGTCGAAAGTTCTGAGGTAACAAACATAAAAAAAAAACAGAGGAATTGAGAACCTCCTCCTTTTTTTGAAGTCGGTTAAAAACTAAACTAAGCTGAACTGACGTCGTTTACGGTAGCAACATGTCACTCATAGTGTAACTAAAGCATTGTCATGGTGACAAAAGTTCTGTAATAAACGTTGCTAAGGTAATAATTTCTGCGACAAGGTTGATGATGATGGCATAAAAACCATTAAATTCAAATGTTTAATTAATCCGCGCGAGAAAGTGACACCTACCTCCTAAATAATAAAAGAGCCAAAGCGATACGTGTGTTATTCGCAAATACAGTTCTTATTTCGAGGACATCAACAAAATGCATAAAGACGACTCTAGGGAATAGGAACATTTTAACTAAAGTGTTTACCGTCTAGTGTCCAAGAAAAACATCGAGTCTGGGCTTGAGTTGAGTGCCAAATCAAGTAAATGTAGGGGCGCTTTTAAGCGATACTAAATGCTGCCATTTTTGTAGGTCAATGGCTGATATTTGAGAAATAAAAATACGATGACACAGATACACAGCTAAAGTTTATTTCCCCTAGATGTGTAGGTATAAATATAAACTCTTTATTTCACAAAATCGAATGAAAAATAAACACTATGTTAAAATCTCTTGTTTTTGATGTTTAAAAGGTTCTCAATCCATCATTTCATTGAACGCTATTTTTTGCTAAAACCATGATGTTTTCAGGATATCTTAAACATTAATTACGTAGGTTAGGTTTTGTTTAGACTTGTGATTCCCGAAAAAAATTAACTTCTTTTTTCTAGGAGGTAATAACTGACCCGTGTACCCGCTGCCAACCCCGCTGCGACAGCGGCCTGCCGTCCTACGAAGCGGCCGTCATGTTGAAAGACACCAAGTTATAATCGCATCCCAGCGCCTCCACCAGATTCAGATACTGACTGGCCTCTCATGGTTAGGAGGAACAATGTTTGCTTATGTCTAGCCGCAGCATTAGGATTGAGTACGGAGTTTATTTTTAACGTAGCGCTGCGTTTAATGCTGTATAATTTTATATGTAAGGGTAGAAATTGATACGCTGTGATGTTTAAGACTTTGCCACACACCCAACGAGTCAACGTCACGTTAAGTGAACGATAAACGAGCTGGCTATATGACGAAGGCTATAAGTAATGACACTTCGACCACGGACAGGCTTTTTATACAGCGTGAAGGTTTTTTAATATCGTACCATGGCGCATGTGATGAAATTATAACGTCATCCAAAGCTTTCCGTCCCCACAGTCACCCATTTACGGGCTATCGGTATTAAAACTCAACCTGCTGCTTTAATCTAGAGTAAAATATTAAATAAATTACACAAAAAGAAAAAAATATTTTCACCCATGTCTCGCCATTGTACCTACATTCTCTTTACATGTCAATCGACAGTGAAAGGAAAATCATCCGTAAACAACTATAAATATTTTGGAAAAGCGTATGGAACTGACATAAGCGCTTGACACGACCATTTAGCAGCTTACTTATCTTATACATTTTCGATAACGATTTTATGATAACGAATCTCGGTATGCATCTTGTCTAGGGCGACAGATTATCCATTCTTAACACGTGCGGTGAGCCCGCTAAGCCCAGCCTAACAATAAATTGTGAGAGGCCTTTATAAAATTCACTGTGCCTTTGTTCAATCTGGTGGAGCCGAGATCTGGAAGGTTCCAAAAGATCTAGGTCGTTGTTATCACGTATGGTTTGTTCCGGTCTCAACTAAGATGGCGCCCAAGCGAGCTGTCACGCTTCTGCGATAGCCAATCAAAAGCAAGCATTAATTTTAATCTCGCTTCCGATTGGCTATTAAGTTTGCTCGTGTGATTGGCGATTCGATAAAGTTGTTACAAGGTGTAGATGTTCAAAATTCGCAAGGCAAAATGTTTTGGCTTAGCGTATGAATATCGAAATGACGTGATGAATTAATTTAAAGAATGTATGCTGGGATTAAGGCATGACTTTTTTTGGCATATGTCATAGAATTACAACACTACATCACCGATTACAGACTCATCGCAAATAACCTAATACCATTGTTTTTACGTTGCTCTGAACACGACACTTTTAAGCATTTTATTGGACATATTCCTCTCTACACCGCTTTTAAAGCACCATTATATAACGAGGTCAAAAACAATACTTTAGTTATTCGACGGATTAACGGTCTCTTGGGCAGAACTGCCACAGCTGTCAGTTCGGAACTTATCAGTTGACGAACATTGTCTAAGTTTGAATAGTTTTAACTTATTTGATATATTAAATATCGTAACGGGGTGAGTAGGGATTAAGGGGTGAGTAGGGACACAACCTAAAATGAATCATATGTTACTAATTATAAGACTGAAATTATTTCCAATAGACGTAACGCTATTGTCCATTTAATAATTGTTCTTATTTGTAACAAGTTACGACTTATTATAAGTTGTGTACCTATTCACCCTTTAATCGCTACTCACCCCGTTTTACGGTACCAAAATTATAAAGAATGATTAATATTTATGACAAAGATGTTTCGCGTATTTATTTATTGTTCATTTATATCAATTTGAATTGGCTCTTTTTGACTTCACCTTTTTAAAAATTCACCTCTATCTCATCACAAACCAGCTTTCCAATATTCATGTAAATACATAGTTGAGCTTATTTTCTTTAGAATAAAAAATATGACATCGTCTTATGACTAGAATAAGATTATTATACATATAGATAGATTCGATCATTATAATGACCGAGTGCACATAGCTTATTCATTTTGTAAAGTATATTATTACCACTTTTTTTTAATCGACTAATGCGAGGGTTTTCAGAAAAAAGGTTTTGTTTATTGTTGTAAGCATTTTAGTGCCAGAGCCCGAGCTGTAACATAATGTGTTCGGAATTAGAGCTCCATGATTGGTCAATTAATTCGAGCGTTGATTGCAAAATGTATAATATGTGTAACTAGGCAAGTGTATTTTAACTGGCGTTGTAAATTAAACCACACGATATATGATAAAAATAAATGAGTAGAAAAAGTAATGTTGTTTTTTCTATAACCAATCTATCTCAATTAATAGTACATTGTTGCAGAGGATAGAAAGTACGCGATTTTTGGACGAGTCATATAGAGGGCCGAAACGTAGTTGAGGCCCTCTAGTGTACGAGTCCATAAATTGCACTTTCTACCGAGGCAGACATAGTGCTTTTCACAACTACTGAGAGGAAATAAAATAAAAATTCATATTCAAAACTCAAATTTTAATTCATGTTAATGTGACATCACCGCCAATTTTACCATAGATAACTTTTTTTTTAAATCTGGACCCCTACTCTCGTGGCACTCGAGATTAATAAACTAACATGCAACATGAAGATGTCAACTCCATATAAAATTGTATTGGTTTCGCCATATCTCCCATGTAATTTCATCTCTAGTGGTTCGAGATTAGGGGCCAAGTTTGAATTACATTAAAAAAAAAAGCAGTGACATAGTTTTTAGTCTGTGTATCTTTTAACAATAATACACCTAATATTTTACTACACAAAATGGTGTGTTCTGATTGGTCGATATAATTTTTTAATTTTAAGGAGCTATGACACAAAAATAGATTGATTGATTTTCATTGGTACTTAAAGTTGGACAACAATGTTCTCAACCAATCAGCAAACACGCCGACAAAAACATTCTTGGTCTGTCCTTATAAGTGACGTTTTGTGACCTCAAACAAGACCATCTATGGCCATATTTCCGAGCAGTGTTGTGAAAAGGTTTTTAATATGGTTTCGTTTTATTTTAGCGGGTCAATTGAAAAACGTCACAACCAACCCCGAAATTAAAAAATACTTTTTACCGTTACACTTTAATTTTCGAATAAAATTTTAGTGTTCGATTTTCAAACATCGACCCGCAGGTCTTGTAGAAAAATTCACGGTGATGTTTTATTTTATTTCCCTACAGCGACGATGAGCGGGAAGCCAGTAGAGCTAGCGATCAGCGATTAATATGTAATGTATATGTCTCTTTTACTGACACGGGATCTATATATCTTTTGTTTCGACAAACTAGTGAAGAGAGAACTCGCCGGCAATATACGTGTCTCTTTTATTGACACGGGATCTATATCTTCTGTTCGTTTCTTGAGCGAGAAAAGTGCCCTGAGGTTTACTGCGATTGCCGATGGCGATATCTTTACGTTATACCCCACTAAATATTCCCATTACAAAATCTTCTCGAATTCGGGGTCCGACCTTAAAGAAGTTGCACTGATGCAAATAAGATCCTAGTGAGGGTTGGGGAGAAAACTTAAAGGCGAGAGAGGTCTTAACATTGTTTAGTGTACAGTCAAGGACTTTGTTATGCCAGTATGGGACCCTGTCGCATAACGTTAATCAATCATTTAAGCATAATTTCAGTCATGTGGTTTGACGCTGTCATTATAACAGGGTTCCATAGTGGCATAACAATTAAAGTCCTTGACAATACTATCGTCAAATTAGTTTGTTAAAGTCATTTAGTTATTTGTGTTGTCATAAACCATCTCGGATTATAATCGTTGAGCTACTATTAGAACCCTGTTATAGTAACAGCATCTAGCCTAAAGGAGGACATGCCAATAGTGGTGAAGAAAACACGTCGAAAGGAGATCATTCAATTTTTAAAGTACTAGTCACGGTAAGAAAAGGTTCGTCACTTTTCGACTCTATTTCAATGCTATTAAGGTCCAGAAGTGACGAATTTTTTCTTACCGTGACTATACAAGGAAGAAAGGGTGAAACGAACTGAAGTCGATTTTAGTGGTCTATCCGGGAACGGAACACCTTAAAACTCCGAATATTCATTTGTCCGAATTTTATTTTTTCCGAAAGCTATGTTGCCTAATTTAATTGCTATTCATAGGTTAGATTATGTTTGATTTAAGCGCGATTTCTAAAAAATTGTCTTCTAATAAAACAGTGCATTCGGAATTATAAAAATACGACTTACGGACGCCCGTAGTTTTCCCTTTTTTTTGGTAACAATTTCATTGTGTGTGTGATTGATAGTCATAATTATTATATCGCTGGAACTGTAAACTTTTCAGAATTTCTTAAATATCTAACGTATAGACAAGGCTAGGTTAGATTAGGTTTGATTTACAAAAATCCTGAAAAAGTAACAGTTAATTAAAAATATGACTTGCGATAAATATGAACTAAAACACATTATGACTAAAAATCATAATGGCAGGCGATATAGGCCCATATTTTACACATGGTTTGTTATATGCCGCATAGTTTTGGAAACTCGTGTACCTAACTCCTCCACGACTTGGGCTAGAGACCTACTAGACGGTGGAACTAGGGACCTACTAGGCAACGTTATCCTGTAATATAGTTATTTGTATTTGCATTTAGAAAAGCCAATAACGCTTCTGAGAAACCTGGAGCTCTATTCTTCTCGGTAAAACTTAATTACTTTTGTTGTATTATCGTATTGTTTTTTACTCAGCCGCCATTATCAAAAGCTAGTTTAAAATGGTATCCCTTCATTATTCATAATTTAATTTGCACTGATTTCATTTGCCATAATGGTCACTGGCTATAATAACCTTCATTTTCCATAATATCACATAACATCATTTCATTTGACATAAAGACATTTTTTCTGAAATCGTAAACCTTTCAGGTAATTTTTACATACCATCGTATAGAGCCCAATAGGTTAGGTTAGGTTTGTTTTATTACAATTCTGAATAGTTCACGGTTTCAGAAAAAATGCCTTTATGGCAAATGAATATTATGGCACATGATCGTTATGGCATATAAAATTATGTCATATGTAATTCCGGCAAATGAAATTATTGCCGTTTAAAATATAACAAGTATATCCCAACTCAATAACCACTCTCAAACATTCTCGAATTAACTGTTCCAGTTTCACCATTTCCTCCTCCACTAGGCAGCCTTTCAAACGTTGGTAAAATTTATAAATGGTCACGTTTCCGCACCGCCTATCCGGTAACCTTCGGAGCCCCTCCACCTCGGCATAACGCGTCGAAAATCGCGCCGTGAAAGGGCAAGGACTAATTGAAAGTAGCCTTTAAAGTGTTTAAAGGGGACGGAGGGCCACGGGGTGGCCACGTGCGGTGTTAGGGACCTTTACCAAACCAAAAAAACGTTTATTCGTATTTTATACACTTTCGCAGTTTTTATACTCATGAAAAATTTCAATTCCGGACCCAAGAAACCCAGGGCCTGTTGTTTGATAAGTACTTAAACTAACTAATTGTTAAAAATCGTAACTAATAGTTAAATCTCAGGCAAATGTGTAAAAATTTCGATTGCTTTTTCGAATTTTTACTATTAGTTGAGTTAACTACTGATCAAAAAACAGGCCCTTAGTATCATAAATATAAGGTAGGTTTAGGTTATGTTAGTGCTTCAGCTGGCTCGGAGGGCCAAACCACCCAGAAATAGGAGCTCCATCGACTTTCTGTGAAAGTGTATGAAATGCGAAACAAAAAACCGGGTGCGAAGTAGGAACCCGCTGAAATATTTGGAAAATTGACAACGGGTTTTTTTTTAAAAGGTGTTCTGATAAAGGTTATGCGGAGGTTTGTCTCAAAAGCATGTTATTTTTTTCTTGTTTTTTTATTATTATTATTTACTGAGTCTTTTTATTGAGTACCTATTATAAGAGTTTGCTACGTTCGCTTTGGACTAGTGGTCGGAATGACATAATTCTGTTTGTAACCTTTTATTTTTGACTAGATGTGACGTAGAAAAGACCATGGGGCGTTTAAGCTCAAATTTGTTTATTTACCTTCTTAGAAAAAAACCGTTCTTGAGACAAACCTCTATAAATAATCCAGGTTTTTCTTCAGAAAACTTTATTTAAAGTTTGTTTTGTCAATTGAGCTGAAATGAGTATACTATGTGATAACTGATAGATAATTATTGAACGTGGGATCTCAAGCGCAGAAAGAGTTGTAAGTATTTAAAAATCAAAGTCACGTATGCTCGCAAGGTCACAGATAAGTACGAAGTAGGGCCAATTCGGGTTGCGTTCTTGCTTTAAATACATATTTGTAAAATTAAATTTATAAACGTCAAACACTCGAATTCCGAGTCATAGCGGAATTACGGGAAATTGAAAAACAGACTTACGCGAAAGAAGCAATTGTTTTGGACAACAACGCGTACAACCATTGTTGAATGCTTTCTTTTTCATCGTATTACTGATTCGTCGTATTCTTGTTTTGACACATTCTCGTTTCGTCGGTTTCCGTTTTCGACATCTTGTTGTTCGGACACAGTGGAACTAGCAAGTTATACCTATGCCTTTGCTTGCATAATAAAAGTATAAGATTTATTAGTAAAAGAAAATTATTATTACGATGAAATTAATTAAAATAAAACTAATATTTAATCATTTATGTCGAAAACGGAAAGCGACGAAACAAGAATGTGTCAATACAAGAATACGACGAATCAGGAATACGACGAAAAAGGAAGCAATCCCATTGTTTTCCTCGTGACGTGACGCGAAATCTCTTGCTGTGACACATATGCGTGATACCTGGAACAACAGTTGGCAGTCCTCTCGCCGGTTAGAGGGTAAACAATACGGGAAAATCCAACCTTCTGTTTCAATAACGGTTTGTTTCGTTTGTTTCATTTATCTTATCATAAGACTACATATCATTGTCTAAAGATATTGACCAGAAAACTGGTCCTTATTGGATTTTTTATGATCTGTTTACCCGATGTACATTCATATCAATATAAATAGTAAATAATATACCAACTATAAAAGTGTTTGGAACCAATAGGGTTATAAAATGGAATACCTTATAGTTCGTTTGTAGCCTAAGACGAAAAGGCTGTGAAGAGCTGAAGACGCTCCACGCTCGAAAGCCCTCTATGAGGTTTCGATAGACCTCCTCAAGGGGCTCGCGAGGTGTTCCGCCTCTCGGCTACCCATTGTGAGGCATAGAGTACCTACATCCGTTCCTAGATAAAAGGTATTATCGGTGTTCTGATTTTTATGGTAACATACTGGGTGTCCCTAAAATCAACGTCAAAACTGAAAGGGCTTAGAGCAGCTCAAAAGCTATCGATTTAACCCCTATGTATGTTATACCTCTACAATAAGTTTGTTTCTCCATACTAGGTGTCCCAGTGTTTGCTTTTCACTTTGTATGGAAAAACAATTTTATGTGATTAGGATTACTTAAAAAAATACTGGAAAAAAAACGGGCAAATAGGTTTAAAATCTTCGCTGATTCGTAATGATTCTAATTAAGTGTGATGCCACTGAAAAATTTATGAAATAAAACATGAAATAAATGATTTTTCGTGATATGGAAAATTACAAAAATTCAGATTAAAATGATCAATATCTCCGAAACTAGTAACAATGGCTAAACATACATAGGGGTTAAATCGATAGCTTTTTAGCTGCTCTATCAGCCCTCTCAGTTTTAGCGTTGGTTTTAGGGACATTCTGTATATTTTTACTGCCCTTCCTCTTAGTTACATAATTTAAACGTCAGATTCAAGCTTGCTCAAACCAGCTCAAACCAAAATTGTTGGTAGAAACCAATGCGGTGAACGTTTGTAAAAGAACCCGACCTTCTTTTACGAACGTTATTTAAAAAAAAAGTTTTTAAAATGGTAGCTAAGTATTAAGAGGATTGTGAAGCGCCGATAAAATTGCTCAGCTCTCTAAAAAATCCATACAAATTTAGCTCCGGGCGATAACGTTTCTCACCCCCTAAATCAAGTCCGATTGCCACGACTTTTGAATATGTTGTTGTTGTTATAAAGAACTCGGTCTGGAAGTTTCTGTTTTTTGTTTTTTAAATTTGTTTCATTCAAAGAAAATTAATATTTGCACGCTTGCTTGCAAGCTGGATACATTGGACATTATTATTATTTAAAATTGACTGTAACATCTTGTGTACTATATTCTGCAAATAAATGATATTGATTGATTGATTGATTGAAATATTATCTTTGAAAGGAAAACGTACAGACAATTTTTTTCATGATATCTATAACAGTCAAAAACGATATGGTATTTACCGTGTTTAAGAGGATTGTGAAGCTAAAAATTTCCATACAAAATGCGAAAACGTTTCTCTCCCCTTAAACCTTCTTACGATTTTTACGATTTTTGGATATGTTGTAGATATCATGGAAAACTATGTCTGTACGTTCTCCTTTCCAATAAAATATTTCTTAGAACGAAACAAATTTAAAAAAAAACTGAAACGTACAGACGTTGGTCTTCATAATAACTACATGTTCAAAAATCGTGAAAATCGGACTTGATTTAGGGGGTGAGAAACGTTTTCGCCCAGAGCTAGTATTGTATGTTTTTTTTTTGATAGCTACGCGATTTTAGCGGCGCTTCACAATCCTCTTAATAGAGGCCCTGTTATTGTAGTGTCAACGTTTTGATAGCTCTCATTTACTTGACAGTAATGGCGGCCGAGTTAAAAATAATACCATAACTTAAAGACGAGATGGATTTTACCGCCTCGAATAGAGGCATCTTTTAGACTGCGCAAGTTTGAACCAAACGTTTACAAGTCAATTCAAAATGACAAAGTCAGTCTGTAGACAGTCATGCGGAGTTTTAAACTTTAAACGACTGCCCTAAAACACATTATTTTACTACGGCTTAGAATGTTTTAATATTGATTCTACAATTTCAACCATTCTACATTAAAGCGTGAATTAATAGCTAAATCCGGCTAATGCGAGATGCAATCGCGCTGTTTGTTCGCATCACCGCCGCGCACACCCGATACGGGCGAAACAGTTTTCACCTAATTTGTATGATTAACTGGCTCTCTATGCTTTAGTACCCTTACCACGAGTTACAATTACCGTACTCGCTAGCGAGTCGAATGATCTGTCCCTCTCATTCTATAAGAATACTGCGAGGTCTGCGAGGGACAGAGTTTCGACTCGCTAGCGAGTACGTTAATTGTATCTCATGGTAAGGGTATAGGTATCTACACGTTACTGAGCTTCGTAACTACCTATACTTTGAAGATATTTACAAAATAAGTTTATGATTACGAATCGCTTGTTCGTCCCGGAGCAGTATGTGCGCGCGGGGGCGCGCCGCCGGCACCCGCTGTTCGCGGCGCTGCCGGGGCTCCAGACGCGCCACGCCCGGAACTCCCCGACCGCCCGCGCGGTAGAGCTGTTAAACGCGCTACTTGCCGAGCTCCAGGATACCGACGTGCTAGCCGACCGCTGGCACATCTTAAAACTCAGCATATGTACATTCTTGTGTAGTACTTCTTTCTTGGCTTTGTAATTGTAATAACCCTATTTGTGTGCTCGTCTACTATTTTAGTTTCTTTTGTTATAAATTTTAATTATTTTATATCTGAATTACAATGTATCATGATAGGCGATTTGGATAAAACTGTAAGCCTATTATTGTGGAAATAAATAAATAAATGGAACGGTGTCACAGTGACATTTATAAAACAATTTGTTCGACACTTCGTACGACTTGAATCATATCATAACGTCACTGTGACATAGTTCTATATTGGGTCAGGATTAGTGTAGCCAGGTCAAGTCTAGGGCTAGTAAAAAAACGGGACCTGGATTTTAAAATCGGGACAGTACAAATAATACAGTTGAAAAATCGCGCGACTTACAACAGTCTTATAACCACCAATGTGGCGTACCATTTTTGGCCTGTAAATTGTAATTTGTTGCTTTATAAAACAGGCCCCAGTTGTTATCTTATTCATGATCACTCTAGGAATGTGCTAAAGAGCGTTTTCCCTAAAATTGTACCCAATTAAGGAACTTTAACTTTGTCCGTTTTGTGACGAAAATTAGCCATACATTGCGGCCGTCAATGTATAGCTAATTTTCGTCACAAACCTGACAAAGTTAAACTTCCTTAATTTCAGTCCTTAATTGGGGACACTTTTTAGTGAAAACGCCCTAAAATCGGAACAATCAAGGGTAATTCTGGACTTTTCCATAGACCTCTGAAAACTAATCAAGGCCAGGGTTGGACTGATAGTACATGCAATACGTATAATAAGAACCTCTTTTTTTTTTGGCAGTCGGTTAAAAAGAAAAACGCATTTTAACTCAGCCGCCAAGCAAACAGATGTCGCAACAGCCGGTAAAAGTGCTCTCCCCGTCTCGACCAGAGACAAAATGCATATTTTTCAATAGGAAGCTGGAAAGGAGCGGTAATGAAGTTACTTAATTACCAGCAAAGAGGTCGGCGGCTAACTTGTTTACTGCAAAATGCAGAGGTTCAATATTTTCTAGTAGCTCTGTAATTTGATAAATAAAAAAATAAGTTTGAAAACTTTAACCCAACTGCAAAAAAGAACGAAACAAGTTTTGACCTTTGTAATGTTTTACACTGTTTACCACCATTTGGTATTCGCTTTCTGACCACTCTTAGGGCCGTATTAATAAACTCATCTTGGCCGAGATGCCGGTCACAAGATACGTCAAAGTAAACGTCAAACCATAGAACACTGTCATTTTTGACGCATCTCGAGACGATCATGCGCCGTCCACACGCTTGGCAAACAATGGCAAACAGCGAACACCAGTGATCGGCGTTGGTGCCGGTTTTTTCCACAAATCAAAAGAACGTGCTTGCCAATCCGGAATGTACTACCACGTTCGCCAAGCATGGGGATGCGTGTTTGTGTTGGCTGTTTGTTGTCGGTGTTCGGCACGTGTTCGGTGTTTGTGACAAACAGCCTGCATGTGGAGCCCGCATAAGAGTTGAGATTAGTTTATTAATATGGTCCTTAGTAGCTGTAGAGGTCATAGTATCATTCCTACTGTCCAATGTCTTGGATTTTCATAAATTTGACCTCTAGAAAAGAGAGCCGCCATCAGCATCAGGGTTCGAAAAAATCCGATATTTATTATAAATATCCGATTATTTGATATTTCATGTATATCCGATACATATATATATCATGATATATATCGTCAGATATCGGCGAACCCTGGCTAGATCCAAGATGCTTTATGGAGTCAGAGGGCACCGTCAGTTACTTACTATCTTATCGAGTAAAGATAAACGTTACCTTTAGTAGGGTACGGACGGCCCCGTAAGTAGCTGCACACTTTAGTACCTTGCCACTTTAACGTTATGTTTAACCTGCTGCAATAATCTAAGAAAAGCGTTACAACGACACGGTACCAAAATGTTCAGCTACTTTTAACGCCGACTGTTTTATTTACTGGAAAGTATTTGCTATCCTCAAGTCAACTAAGTCTACATAACTTTACAAATCACATTTCTATTTTGAAACCAACCAAGACGCCGAACTCTCGCATATTGTCAAACTCCGAACTTAGCACCAACTCCTTTGCCCAGTGAGAAAGGCCGTCCTGTTTAGAAACAAAAACGCAACTATAAAATACTTCTAACAGCATTTGCGACCTTATTATAAACATGGTAGGGTTAAATCTATTTCGATGTTGCCCTGTAGATGCCACTCTTGCAACTCTTGACTTCGAAGGCCAGAAGAGCCAATTTGGTTAGTTAGGACTCGAGTGCAAGCAACTAATAGCCAGCCTTACTTCGAGTTATGAAATTTCTATTTAAAGTTATTTCAGAGTACCTAAAGGGAAATAATGAAGTGACAGTACTGAAATCAATTTTACGGTTGGATGTTGCAATGTTATCGAATGATACATTTAAGATAAAGATAAAGATAAAGGAGAATGCCCAAATAATGCCAGGAATAGTCGTAATTGAATATAACTAAACAGATTAAATAGAAGTCTGCTGAACTCCGGAGAAACAAACACTATAATAAATTAGTATATTACTGGAACATCCGTTGCCTGCACGTTTTTATCATTCGTTACGTCAAGTTGCCATTTTATATTAACAAAACAAATAATGAAGATTTTCTGCTATCACTCACGCAAAAAGTATAATTGATGCATGACAATTGTAATTAGTTTGTCTTAGCGAACGAAATAGGTCAAGTTAAATAGTTCTTATGTCACGTTTTAACATTCACATAGATCTTAGCGACATCTATTGTAGTTTTTTTATGTCAACATAACCTCTTTCATTGTAAAGAAAAATCTTAATAATAGCAAAATCCCAAGTTTTTAAATAATTTTTAAGGAGTTTTCGAAACCACATTTTTTTAGCGTATTTTAATGTATGATTGGGTCTTGTACATAACAGGTATTTCCCTGTATGGCCGGTGGGCATTCCCCTTTATTGATTAACTAAAATCAAGATCATACAAGAAAATATCCCATGGACCACAAACTAGACTGAGCCTGTATCTATAGGGGCCCAGTGAGCCGGTTTACAGACAGACAAGGAATGTATGTAATAGGATTAACTTAAAAAGAACAAGAGTGCAACATGCTTTTTTTTTTTCCTGTGTTTATTGCGTGGACGGAGTCAAACACTGTGCACTTCCTTACATACCAGACACCAAACCCATTTTCCAACCATCATCTCAGATTTTACTAATTAAATCAAAACATTTTCAAAGCATCAAACATACACGCTGAAAAAATCGTGAAACTGTGAAGACTTGTTTTTCTTTTCCACGCTAATGTTCCAAATACAAACTTATCGAACAGACAAACAGGCGTTTCCCTTTTTCTTCACCGGGTGTTAAAAATCTGTTAAAACTACTAGCTCAAGGCTCAATTGGAAAACAAAGTTCTGCAATATCCTTTTATCTTATTTATACCTTTACCAAAACTTTCGAGCGCACAGCAAGGCATAACTACAAATAAGTCCGAACAGAATTCGACCAACTAGGTCGAGGGAAGTGGCCCCGACCGCCTATCAGTTTTTATAAATCAGACACAACGAGAGATATTTTTACCTGAGCGTTAAAAAAGTTTTCTGTCGTTTTCTCGTTTCGTTGAGCTGGAATTGGGCTCGCTTTGTACTCTACATAATTTTATTAACTTAGACTACACATGTTTTACGGGTGCGCGTCAATTAGTCTAAAAACGTTTTGTATAATTACATTTAACTAACGACGAAAAGCATAATGAACGTTTAGCATAAAAACCAATTGTATAATTTCATCAGGCATACGATCGAATAACATAACACTCATTTATTATAACTATTATAAACCATGTTATTATGCATTTTTAGTCAATTTCTTCTAACTAGGTTAGGTTAGGTTAGAACTGTGACCACATTAATAGTAATGAAAGTCGTTAGAAATATCTATTTTTTAATTTATGAACATTACAGTTTTTGAAATTATGCATTTATTTTTATGCATCATGATTATTATACCGTAGGTTTATTATAGAGATCGAAATTATGCAATTCGTGTTATGTAAAATGAAAATTAGACCATTTGTTTTATATTAAACATTACACATCCATGTTTTACCATACATATTTACAACTAATTATGTTTGTGTGTTTGTATCTAAATTCTTTATTTCACATCAACAATTAAAAAACATTCACAAAAAACATGAAACAATTAGATAAAGGAAAAGAAAAAAAAATAAGCCTTTATTGTCACCACTCATACATCGACAGTTCGCAAGAGATATTAGCGGCCTGCACACGTAAAGTTCGGACTGCGGGAAACGCCACGCGCCATTCCAATCTTCGCTCCGAACCGTACATGTAAATGCAACTATAATAGTAAAATAGTAAAAAACCTACGTAAGGTTCGGACTGGCGCGTGGAATGGCGCGTGGCGTTTCCCGCGGTCCAAACTGTGCCGTGTAAAGGCCGCTATTGTCGCAACTTTCCGTCAACAATTTTCTATACTAATATTATAAACAGTGATCGGAATAGGTAGAGTATATTTACCAAAAGTTCGCAAAAGGACATAACAAAGAGTGGTTACAACCGGGTCAAATATTAATTTATTTTTATTCAATCCCGGATTTCCAGTATTTTTAATGCTAAATATACGTAATATTTACTCATGGTATGGGATACTTTATGTTAGTTTGTGATAAAGGGACCTGTAACTCATTCCTTATATCTTATTATGTAATAGGTGGAGTAGATTTACCTAAACTTCGTAGAACAGAGTCATAAACTAGAGACTTCCTTGCGACTACATTTACTAGTATCAGAAAAATACCGAAAATCCGGAATTAAATAAAAAAAAAATCACCCGGTTGTAACCACTCTATATTATGTCCTTTTGCGAACTTTAGGTAAATATACTCTACCTATTCCGATCACTGAAAGCTGAAGAGTTTGTTTGCTTGAACGCGCTAATCTCAGAAACTACTGGTCCGATTTGAAAAATTCTTTCAGTGTTAGATAGCCCATTTATCGAGCAAGGCTTATAACCTATAGGCTATATATCATCACGCTAAGACCAATAGGAGCGGAGCACCAATGAAGAATGTTTCAACCTTCTACGTAAACAAAGTCGCGGGTTAAAGTTGGCGTTAGCCCAAAGTAACTATTCCACGGGGACGAAGTCGCGGGCAGAAGCTGGTTATACATACATGTAATTAGATACTTTAGTCGCTAATGGGTTTAAAAGGCGAAACTCGATAGACCACCCACGGAGTGTAAAAGCTCTCAGCCGATACTCACTTTTTATTTGTCGATGATGCACATTTTGTTTTGTATCTGAAACAATACAACATAAATTGTAAGATAAATAAGTAAGAAACCTAGTTTAAATCATATCATCAGACAACTTTATGGCGACGGCTTTGCGGGTTTTTAATTGTGTATAAAATATGCAACTGCCAAAGAATAAGTGGAATATTTGCAATAAACCATATTATCATACAGGGTGATTGGTAACTCGACCTATTATTCCTTAAAAGGGGTCATACTAGGGCTAACTAATTTGTAATATTTTTGTCCTAGTAAACAGGGGTCTAATGTCACAGGTTTTCGAGTTTTTCTTTTGGATGTTTTAAAAAAAGAACCTCTTGATCTAAAACTGTCATTTGTGAAAAAAAGTAATATTTGATGAATGAGCAATGTTTGAAACCGAAATGCTTGGCGAAATTTCTAAAAACCTCAGAAACAAAATGTTTTTAAATCACCAGTTTTTTTTTTTTAATCGTTCATTTTGAGAGGGATTACTCCAAAAAAGTATATCACACTTGGCGTAAAAGATAAGCAAATAACGTCCTCATTTCATAACCTTTCCAAAAAGGTGCAAATGTTGCCCACTTTAATACAGGTTTGAAAAACTAAGCTTATTAAACGAGCAGAAGGCGCGATGTTAATTTAATTCGGAAAGTTCTTGGTTTGGTTTAGTATTGACCTTCGTCGGGATTTGCTTGCAGCCATCGTTCCTTGTGAGTTTGAGCCACGAGGTCTTAATCACTCGCATGGTAAGCGGCTAGACGGCTTAACGCTGGTTCCGTGGGCTAGGGCAGCAGTCTCCTGTGCGATGCAACGTGCGTCAGCATTTTTGCTTCCGCGCACCTCAGCCACACGATACGGAGCGCAGGTGCTGCTGCTGAAGGTGCTGCAAGGCTCAAACACGCCAAATACTTAGAGCTCAAGCTGGTGTATGAGTTGTTCCGGTAGCGGCAGAGAACAGTGGGTCTTGGTGCGTAGAGGCAAAACCTTTTTAAGGCTTTGGGACAGTCATTGAGGGATAGGGCTGTGATCAGCGGTCCGTTTGGTATCTGGTATTATTTACAAGTAAAGTTCGGACCGCTGGAAACGCCACGCGCCATTCCAATCTTCGTTCCGAACCGTACATTTTTTACTAATTTACTATTACAGTTGCATTTACACGTATACGGTTCGAAACGAAGATTGGAATGGCGCGTGGCGTTTCCCACGGTCCGATCTTTAGGTGTGCAGGCCGCTATAACCTTTGAGCCAGCTGCGACCCGAGCCGGCGAATAAATTTGTAGGTTTATTGACGAAATATGTTGATGATTAATGTATGTACACTGTTAAAGAATGGTCGAGGTGACCAGATACCCTGGCCAGCATGGAGCCCGGATTTAATAACATGTCACTTCTTCATTTGGGGTCGAATGTCTAGTGTAGATAGATTAATATCAACATTAAACATTATTGAAGAGGCCGGCGGCATGGGTAAAATTATACTTTGTTTATTACCAGGACAATAGCACAGCGAAGACCGAATTCTTCGAGACACATTCGCGGCGAAGCCGAGTATAATTTTTTCCCAAATTCCCTGTAACTTATCTTTGTCGCGGTCCACAATAAGTGGACGACATTCGGCAATAAGAAAGCTTAAACACGGCATCGGCGTCATTAACCGAAATTATGGCGGAGCCTGATAAATCGCAGCGGCACAATTTATGTGAAACGATCTTTTATTATTAAGTGTCGAGATTTTTAACTGCGAAATACGTTTCAATCAACGCCTTTGAATATTTTTATTTGTTTATTAAGTTTAGCCCTTATCGTCATTTGTCCTAACATATCGTTTGTCCGAATTTTCATTTGCCCTAAACTGGTTTTCAGATGAATTAGGCAACTTTTTAAGTTTTCCAATTATATCTTCGGTTCGGTTAGGTTAGGGTTGTATTATAACAATACTAAAAAGTTTTAAAATTTAAGCGGAAATGGCATTAGGATAAATGAAAATTCGGACAAACGATGCATTAGGACAAATGACGATTAGGGCTTCCATAGGAGAACCAAACTATATATGTATGACGTTTATCTGCATTAGTCTACCTTCCAGCTATCCGAGATGGTATAAACACCAAGTAATTTACCTTTTGTAAGTTCTTAAAAGGAACAAAAATGCTTTCTAGCTAAGTATTCATTGTTGGGAAACGTGAAACTAGAAGTTCCATTGTTAACTTCCATTGTAAAGTCCATCAAAGCCAATTTAGTTGTCTCATTGTTTCTCTAATAAACTTTCACAAAAATAGATTGCATTATTTAAAATACAGTTGGATTTTGAAGCTAAACTTAAACGCAATAAATTCGAAGACTTCCTTGGTATTTATTATTATAAGTACTATTAAGTACATTTGTTTTATTCTAATTTAGTCAACTACGCAAAAATCGCCAAAACAAACTACCGGAAATCACTACATAGTATAAAACAAAATCGCTTCCCGCTGTCTCTCTGTCCCTATGTATGCTAAGATCTTTAAAACTACGCAACGGATGTTGATGCGGTTTTTTTAATAGATAGAGTGATTCAAGAGGAAGGTTGGGAAGTTTTTATGTATAAGCAATACGTTTTGGATTATGTAAGGGTATTACAGAAAACTGGCATAAACCAAAGCGGAGCGAGGGCGGGTCACTAGTACACTGATAAAAAAGTTGATGCATCAAAGCATTATAAACACTTTTGACGATGTGGTTAGCCTGCCTACCTCTACAAAGCTAGCGATGTCGGATTCGAATTCCAATAAGGGCAAATACTTATTGTAATGAGCGCATGATGATATGATGACCGCGAGGATTAGTTTCTGAGTTTCGGACGATTTCTATGTTAAATACATACGTAGCACGTATTTATAAACATATTTTTACTTTACTTTACTCATTTCTCTATTTATGTGTTTTAATGGAGATCGTCTGTTCTTAAACTGAAGGCATCATCAGACGTCCTAGACAAGATGCATTCGGCGTTCGTTATCGTTATCCAACGTGTATAGGATTGACGTAGGCTGTCAGACGGTCGCGTCGAGCGCCTACGACAATTACATATATTTTGTAAGTTTTCGAATTTTTTTTACGTTAGCGTTAAGCAACGGTCACGTATGTTTCACAGGTCAATTACAGTGATGCCAGCAGAGCGCTGCCGGCGCTTTGCGTCGTCGCAACGCTATGATTTCAACATAGAGCAACGCAAGTGTTTCTACGCGTCGTGTGGCATGTCGTTCTAATTTATATATATAATAACGCAACGCACAGGCAACGCTCGTGTGGAATCCCTCTTAGTGAAAGGGCCTTCAGTTTTATATTAGAAAAAAGTAATTTACTAAATAGGACTATATTTTTTTTATTAAATTTAGGTGCTAAAGTAAAAAAATTATCAACATAAAATACGCATTGATAGCAAAATAAGGAAATGGACTTTCCGAATCCCAAAGGACTAATAAAAAAAACAAAAGAACAATTACTAAAACTTTAAGTAAAAGAGCACAACACATGTCAAATTAATTAAACCACTGCTGAAATTACAAACATTACCGGCTTAAATAGCAACTTCAAATAAACGCTTAATTATAATCTCAATCAATTATTAACTCAATAAGGTATTCCAGCTAACGAATCGAATCCATTAAAACCTAAAAAAGTGTTGATTGTTACTTTTGTATGGCGTAAAGCAATGTTTACGTTTTAAAAAGCAGTTATTTTTAAAGAGGATGCGCGGGCGGCGGTCCTCAAGATCAGCAGGCCTTTCGTTTCGTGTAACAACACTCGCGATCGGCTTCAAAACAAAACAACTGGTTTCATTTTGTATGCAGACAAGCCTTCGATTTTCAAAATGAAAACGATTGTGATTGCGAGTGTTGTTACGCGAAAGGCCTGCAGGACCTCTATTCAACACGGTAAAAACCAAATCGTTTTTGGCCTGTTATCGTATTGTCAACGTTTTGATAGCTCTTATTTACTTGACAGTATAATGACGGCGATGATAATAACAATACCATAACAGGTCAATGGCGATATGGATTTTACCGCCTAGAATAGAGGCGCAGGAAAGCAGAAAAAAGAGAGAGAGAGAGAGAGAGAGAGAGAGAATTATGTATGCGGTGTGGGGAAAGAGCTGGTAAAATTACTAGCGTAGAGGCATTCCGTCTAGTCCTCTGGGTTGGCAACCGGCAACGCATTTGCGGTCTTAGGATTGCAGGCTTTATCCCCACACCGGAACACAGCAATTTGAACACTGCTGCTTGGCGGTAGGTAAAAAGGCTGCTTGGATGGTCGTAGCGATCAGGCGGTAGGTTATAGGGTAAGATGGTGGTAGCGCTCAGAGTTAACCTTGCATAAGCCACAAGCCAAAAATAAACGATTCATAAGTCATCCCTATCTAAAACGTTTCGATACACGTGCGGGATAGAAACCGTTGTAAGACACTGCGAGGAAAAATAAATTGCCACTCTGAATGCTAGCAATGGAAATGTAATAAAATATCCTTCGATACCTAACTGAAACGGAATGCATGACGAAGTTATTTATAGATAACGACTTTGGCAGCTATCTGTTAAGGTGGGTAAAGAGAAATTGCTAACCGATACGATTCCAAACACGTTGCAAGTTTTGATAATGAAAAATAAACAGTGGGTATTTTATTGATTTACAAATTTAACATTTAGTATAAAGTAGTTAATTTGTTTTACTAATTAAACTAACTCTTAATTACGTTTGATAAAATTAAAAGCTAACTAAGCTTTAAATTAATTATACGTAAATGAAATAAAGTAAACTAACTAGCTTAATATATTTTTTGTATGTGCAATAAGGATATCTTTTTTTCGTAATTTTAATGCGATAATACAGTTTGCGTTAAGTACCTAACTATATTTCTCATTAAGAGTTGCGTACCCAAAGGGTGCAAATGCCAAGGCCAACAGGACCCTATTACTAAGGGCCTGGCCAACACCACGGCACGGCGTCGTTAACGTGAAACGGCGCGGCGCCGTAGAAAGGCACGTTGCCGCGTCGTACAAATACACGGTGCCGTGTGACAACGGCTTCAACTATTTTCAACTCTGCGCGCAGGACATTGGGCTTAATATTGCACTTTATAATGAATGACGGGACCGTGTATCTTCACGTCGCGACAACGTGCCTTTCTACGGCGCCGCGCCGTTTCACGTTAACGACGCCGTGCCGTGATGATGTGTCCAGGCCCTAAGGATCCTTTGAACCGTAATAGCTATACTTCTTATTTTCACAGTTTGTATTACTATAATAACTCTAATATCATAAATAATGAAAATTAAATTAAATTAAAAAAAATAACCGGTTTGTTTTCGGCATTTTGTGCTTCATATTAACATTGTACTGTGTTACAGAACTCTTCGCGTGTAAGTCCAACTTGAACTTGGCCAGGTTTTACACCTCCCTCATAGTTATTAGATCTAGGGTAACAAAAGGATACAAATGAACCACACACAATCATTCATGATACTAGGCAATGAAACATGCACTTATCCTATACATTAAATACAAGGCAAATAACTGCCGCAAATGTACAAAATGATAAGTATAAACACTTCAATTGTGCATGAATGCATTATTATACTGTTTCGACAATAACATGCGTTTATCTCTAAATTACATACCCGTTGAAAGGAAACGGAAGCGAGTAATATGCATTATTTATATTCAGTTATGGTAATGTTCACTCTCTTGCATCTTATTTGGGGTTTTTCCGTACATTTGATCACCAGTTTGGCAAAGCGTACGTAAAATGTTAACATATTTTTTATAGAATTCGACAATAATACAATTAAAAATTAAAACTAAACGTATTTAAATTAAAATAAAACTAAGCTACTCAAAAATTAAAGATGTAAATAATAATCACCACTATAAAAAGAACACCCCCAGCAGGTCCGCTCGCGGCATGGTCCCTATGACACTGGCTGCATTACCTCTCTGGATTGCTAGCCCAATTCTTTGGGGGAGGTAAGCACCAGCTCTAGCATCTCTGAAAGAGTCAATGAGCCGGGATGACAGGTAGGTACTTAATAAAGCTTTCATATCAGCTGAGCAAGGTCCCATGGTCCCATTGATGTTTAGTTGCGTAAAGAATTCAAGCTGACAATACTAGGATAGTTTGCATTAGGATAATTTTTTTGTACACCAAAATAAGTGTATCATCATTTATAGCCGCACTCGAGTCAGTTAATGACGATTAAGTAGTTCCTTAGTGTCGAGTTTCGATAAACCTGGGGGCCTAATATGACTGCGTTTATCGCGTGACGAAATATGGATAAAACATCCGTCACTTTCTGACTCTTATATAAGCACGAGAGTGACGGATGCTTTATCCACATTTTGTCACGCGATAAACGCAACTACTAGGCCCACAGTTTGAAAAAGGAACGAATTAATTGTCTCTTAAATACCTTTAGAACTAAACAGTAGCGTTGAAAATGACTTGAAAAGTAAGTTCAAACTCCCCTGTATTTTTCAATAAAATACAGAACATTTCCTTGTGGGTCTTCGGTTGAATCTTTTGCAAATTTAAGCTTTTTACGTGTATTTTACGATGTATTTTTCGCATTATTATAATTATGATAGTGCTACGTCTCATCGCCTGCGATCTAATGTTACGCTTCGCACCCCCTGATTACCGCTGCGCTCCTGGTACTTTAAATAAAGTAAAATAAAGTGATGCAATTGTTTTGCTCGTAAGTGTAAGTAGAGGAATTTGAACCGTTTTAAATGTAGAAAAGTTTGATATTAAATAATCTCTTTGGTTGGACGAACAGCTTAGAACAACATCCAATTTGTCTTTTTCGAAAATTATACGCATTTTATAGGAAAGATACCAAGTTTCGAAAAAAAACGGCGTCGACAGAAATGGCGTCGAGTTAAAAACAATACCATAACAGGTCAAATACGATGTTGATTTACCGCCTAGAATAGAGGCGCTGGACCCCGCACGTGTAATGCCACCTCCACACGTGCGTTCGATGCATTGTATTGTGCAGACAGGTATCGCTCGCGTCATGTGTGAACTGTGAACTACACTTTCTCTCCTGTGGGATTCACTTTCAATGGCCGATTGTTGTGCCTGGCATTCGTTCTATATTAAGAACATACGGGATATAAACTTACGAGCAAAACAATTGCATCACTTTGCATTTTTCCATGTCCACCCATTATCTTTGTAAACCGGCTTTTCTTTCTGAAATATTTAAATGAAATAATGTTTCGATAATTTCCATGTTTGTTTACTTCTTGCAAAGCTTAGATTACAAGAAACATGAATTCATTTATATATTTCAGAAAGAAAAGTCGGTTTACAAAGATAATTGGTGGACATCAAAAAATGCAAAGTGATGCAATTGTTTTGCTCGTAAGTGTAAATAGAGGAATTTGAACAGTTTTAAATGTAGAAAAGTTTGATATTAAATAGTTGCGACTGTCACTGGAATATCAATATGCTGCCCCATTTCAGTGTACATGGCGTAGCGTATATGAATCCCTGTGAAGTGAAAACTTATTAACTCTTCAATGTATGCCGTATTGTCACCTGTCGCCTATCATTGTTTGACGACGAGCTGGCCTAGTTGGTAGTGACCCTGCCTACGAAGCTAGCGGTCCTGGGTTCAAATCCCGGTAAGGGCAGATATTTGTGTGATAAGCGGATATTTGTTTCTGAGTCATGGATGTTTTCTATGTATTTAAGTATATATTTCTCTATATAAGTATGTATATCGTTGTCTAGTACCCATAGTACAAGCCTAGAGCTTAGTTTGGGGCTAGGTCAATTGGTGTGACATTGTCCCCTGATATTTATTTATTATTTATTATTGTCAGTGAAAAATATCTTACCTAAATGAAAGCACATTTAACGAATTTTAAAGGAAATCTATCACGACTAAGAATACTTGTGATACGTACCAAAAATCATCTAAGACGGCACCAAATAACTTTAAGTAGTAAATTAGTTCATACCTACTTGTTGTTTTTTAAGATATTTTTTTTAGTATCAGTTTCGGAATCATCCACTGAGCATGGAACGACAGCTCTTCCCAGTTTTTTAAGACTATGCCAAACATAGTTACAATACAAGTACAAGTAAAGTAATATTCAATCTGGCATAGTTCGACCGGTATTGCCCAAATAACTCCGTTGTTCGGGGCGAAGTGCATCGGTTCAGAAAATTGCCAATAAGTCAGCCCAAAGATTCTGTCCGGAGTTTCGGCTGACCGATAATGCCTTAGGCCTGGCTGGCTAGGATTTAGAAGGTTTCGGTGGGTAAAGTAATTCCAAATTTAAATTTTATCAGAATGTTTGAACCTTTTCACTTCTCATGCTCTTAAAATGTTACTTTAGTCTCTGCACATCGGGACTAAAGCTCCTTATTAATCTCTAGGGATTAAAGTATTTTTTTTTAATTTACTTTGGAAACCCCTAAACAACCAATCACGGTGTTTGAGAATGGAGGATTATGGCCATTTTCAGTGATTGTGTATGGACCATTTTCAGACCGTGGAAATAACCTCAAAATGACAACTGTGCAAAAGATATTAAAAACAACCATTTAATTTCGTGAAACAAGATTAATGATTACGAATATGAATCTATTAAATATATTAAGGATAATTTTATTTTATTAGGCATGGTCCAAATAGTTTTCAAGCTTGTATCTGTTGGCTAAATATGCAAGCATTTGTGTCACTTTACAAAAAACTGACAACCGCGAAACATATTTGTCAGAAACTTTGTTACTTTGTTAAAACTTGTAATTTTGTATAGAACGTAGTTTTTTTTCCTCGCATTCAAAGTGAAAAGTAGAGTGTTTAACGCGAGACTAAGCAACCATAATGACACTCGAACTATAGCCACTCTTGCTCGCACGCTCGCTCGCGTGGCTAAACATCTCTTGTCATTATGGCTTGTTTTAGTCTCTTGTTGGACAATCTACTATTGAATAAATATTATAGTACTAGTCAGACAAAAAAACCTTTTTTCCCACATTGCATAACCTGAGGGCACCAAAAAATTAACACGGGGTTAAGACATTATATCGAGTTAGTAAACGTCAGATTCATGCGAAAACTGTCATTTTAACTCGAGTTAGTGTCTTAACCCAGTGTTAAATTTTTGATGCAAGTGGCCCTAAGGCACTCGCAATCGCAATCGTTTTCATTTTGACAGTCCGAAGGAGAGTCTGCATACAAAATAAAAACAAATGCTTCCACTTTGAAGCCAATTGCGATTGCGAGTGCGTTAGGCAATAACGACGCTGGTTTCCGATATTTTTAATCCGGAGCCGTATAAATTCTTAGCCGTTATCAAATTATTTTCGGCTCTTTTTTTTTAGCAAAGAATAGGGATACTAACGCGGAATATTTTACTACTGATAAACGGGAATGATAAGGAACTGCGGATATGAATATGGATGGTTGACAGCAGTACAACAATGCTAATTTGTTGCTGTCAATACTATCAATATCTTAGCTTTATATTACTTCATAGGTGTGCAATGTGTCAGAATTGTTATCTGCCTAGTACTGTCGTATTTAAAGCTTAGATAAGTCCATGTTTAGAATTGCACGATAATGTCGAAATTTGCATGAAAAGCCGAGGCTGACCTTTAGCGTTTAAATTGTTTTATTATACTCGAGTTAAAACACTTACTGTTAATGCAAATATTTGACATTTACTGAAGCTGTATCGGAAAATGTAACTTGTTTTCAACTTAGATTGAATGAATGAATGAATATATGAATGAATGAATGATAATGAATAAAATATGATTTACACCGGGTTTTAAAAAACTATGCAATTTGCGGGACTTCATTAATAGACCATCCAACCTTTGCTTCTTTTTTTATTACATAATAAAGAATCAAAATATTTCAGGACACACTCTACTTTAACTTGTGGAAGTATAAAATACTACAACGCCATCAAATATTATATCTATCAGGCGTTCCACTCCTGTCCTACATTGAAACGTCAACGTGATATTAAATTTATAACGTGTACACAAAAGCTGAGAGCATTTCCTCCGTCCTTTGACCAACCGTGATATACCTATTTACCGTAGAAGGTAAAACAATAGCCTTTAGTTGTTTGTGGACCTTTAGCTCTTAATGTAAAGGGTTTTTTAGATGTCCGAGCACGTCTTTTTGCTCAAGTTACAATAAGATTTGCTTTTGATGTGGGGACGTGCAAAATTACAGATGAAGTGGGGACACGACCGTGAAGATTACTAACGATTTAATGTAATATAGTTTAAAACAAACATTAAAATGACCATTATGAAGTTGAATCTGAATTTTTATAGACTAACCTTCCTTCGTTATTTATTTATTCAAACAAAAATTTCGCAGCATTACAGTAAAACCAATGCACTGAGAACCTCAATATTATACTATAAAGAAATATTATAACACACACAAACTGATTAGAGGTTTCATTAATAAGTATTTATTAAGAAATTCCACATCCATCCATTCTCTCACAGAACCTAAGACACTGAAAACTCATCGGACCATCGACTTGCAAACACATCGAAAAGATCAGATGCTGATAAAAAAAAGTTAAGGCCTGGTAAGAGCTCGAACAGTGGGAGAGTTGCGGTGAATTTCATTTTTGGGACAAGCTTTTGTTCCCGACTATAACTTTTTTCGCTCAGACATCTGCTTATGAAGACGAAACTAACGATCCCTAACTTGGCAGGTAAATATTAAGTATAGCAAAGTTCCCGTCGCCACCTTCCGACTCCATCATCAGAGCAGCTCGATGGTACACTCAAAAAAATGAGAGCCAATAAAGAGAAATTTTCTCTTAGTTGACGAAAAATGAATACAATATCAGATATAGCTAATATCTTAACTATATTGGTTATATCAACCGAAGCTGATAGTAACAACAGCAATTTCTTTAGTGATTCAACTAACATCTTATTTCATGTATCTAACGTCTTGTCTGGCTCGTATGGAATCAAGATGCTTATGCAATACAATCATAACAATCACAATCTTGTTAGAAGCGACCAATTATTTTTTTCAGTTTAACATAGCGATCTCTTCCATACAACCTTATTAATTTCGACGTGTAAAACATTGAGATACGAGCTTTGGCGAAGGTCTTTTCAGACTTCACGTAAAATTCAATCATACATAATTTACTTTTCCAACATCGACATAAATTAATAACTTTCAAGTCCGTCAGTGGAGTTCACGAGGTGTAACTGGGTCATAGTGTGCGTGGAGACGGCAAGCGACGCGTTTACCGTAAGAGCGACGGCGGGACCGCTTAAGCCTTCCACCTAGGAATAAGGGGACGTCTCGGGAATGCTGGGAAGGCGGGACGGGGGGGACACACAACTAAAAAACAAATTTTAAAAACTAGGCTGTAGCTTCATTTGAATAAAAGCTGTCAACTCTATTTCTTTCTTTGTCTTAAACCATTTTACAAATGTTATGAACCATACGATTCCGGCGTCGCTATTGTCTAACGCACTCGCAATCGGCTTCGAAGTCGAACAATTGTTTTCATTTTGTATGCAGATAAGCCTTCGATTTTCAAAATGAAAACGATTGCGATTGCGAGTGCGTTAGGCAATAGCCCGTCGCGGGTCCCTACTATTTTATCGAAATCTAGGGAATGCAAATAACCGGTTATAACCGGTTTCAACCGGTTATTTTCATACAAAATAGTTTAATAACCGGTTAATGGCATTCCCTACTTTCAACGAACGTATCAGTACGCAGAATTTTCATTTCATAGAAAAGCATTTCTCGCCGCAAAGGTCTTTTTTGGTAGTTGGTAGTTGCAAGTCTAACCTAACCTAATCAAATCAACGTCATTAATGTTAAAGATATCCTGAAAACAAGATGGTTTCAGCAGAAAAGCGTTCGATGAAATTTAATTCGATGAAATGAAAGAGTCGATGAAGTGAAGTTCGATGAAAGATGTATAGGTAGTAGGTATGCAACATAACGACGTAACTTACACGGTGGAATCATATCGTTAAAACGCAATATGGTTTCAAAACCAAGATAAGTTAAGACAGAGTAGTAAACACGTGTTATTGTATGGTCAACGTTATAATAGCTCTTATTTACTTGACAGTAATGGCGACCGAGTTAAAAACTATACGATAACATATCAAAAACAATATCGTTTTTGTAGAGTAGAATCAAGCCTCAGTTCATACAAGGTAAGTACGAGTAGGTAAGCAGCTTTCTGGTACTAGATATTTTGACTATTTACCTAATTTTGACTGGAATAAGCAGATTGTATGTACCTACGCATATATTCAAAGGTATTCGCCTTAAACGTAAACAATTTCTGTGTACCAGTAAGTTTTTACAAGGTTTATATTTACATATACTCGAAAATCTAATTTAAGATCAAAATCCTAACCTCAACGGGCGCACATTCGCTGTGATTACTGCATTTTGGTTTAAGTGTAGGTATTTTTATGAATAAAACTTACCCTAATATTACTGGTTACACGAGTTGAGAACTATTTTTTTGAAATAATGTTAAAATAACGAAATAATGAAGATGGGAACTGTTAGATTTCGGTCTTTAATTAGATTTTTGAGTACAGATTACCCGAGTGCGAGATAACCAAAGGCATATATTAACATTGTAAAATAAATAAATAAACAGGTTGTATGGCAGCCGTCGCTGGGATGTCTCACTAAACCATGTATTTTATAAAGGCATTGCGGCGAACCCGCGGGAGATAACCGCTTAAGAAACATTTGCTTAAACCACAACAGACGCGCTTTTTTTAACGTTTTATTTTTTTAAATACCGGGCTTTGACTTGAACTGCCAGTGCGTTTAAAGTGCACGTTCTTGCGCGTGTCAACGTTGGAGTTCTTACTTTGAATGTTAAGTGGGGTCATTATATTAAAACAGAAGCTAATTAAAACTGGGCAAGAGCATGTCGGACCATGCTCAGTGTAGGGTTCCGAAGCCGTTACTACAAACACAAAAATCTCAAAAACTACTACGACTACAACTACTTATTGTTATTTTTAGAGATAGTTTTTGGTGTTTGTAGTAACGGTGTCGGAATGTCACTGTGCATGACCCGACATGCCCCGTAAAAAAAGAAAACTAGATACCTATGCATGTTCTTTCCCTGTACCCTAATTTGTCACTAATATTATAAAGAGGAAAGATTTGATTGTTTGTTTGTTTGTTTGTTGGCATTGAATAGGCTCCAAAACTACTGGACTAATTTGAAATAATGTTTCACCATTAGAATCCTACTTTATCCCTGATGAACATAGGCTGTGTTTTATTTTTCTTCGCGGACGGAGTCGCGGGCAATAGCTAGTTTGTGTTATAAACTAGGCAATTACTTTACAGTCACGTTACAGCTATGTCTTTACATTATAGTCCAGTTTAATTACCATGTTTCAGTACAAAGTCCCTTATCAATTTAAAGCTAATCAGCTGGCTGGAACCTCGCAAGCTTTCGCAAGGCCGGTATTTGTAAGGACCTATAATATAAGTTTTTTTTAAAGTGTCTAATTGTATTCTGATTATTAAAAAAACATGTCTGCCATCACTCATCTTGCCTTAGTCGGTTATATAAACATATGTATCTTGTAATATGCAGGGCCCGTTTTTGTTATTATTGCATAGTTTATTTTTTATTTGGGACTAAAACCAACCTAACTAAAAATAGTCGCTATAAGGGCAAATAAATCGTGAACAAAGTAAATTAATTTTGAATTTTCAACAGCACCCCACTTTTTTCCATCCCTCTCTAACTATTATTTAGCATACTAGAATTAAACTCAGACAATTTGTTCCGCAACGCGAACAGTTTACATTTAATAAGTGGAAAGTAGAGTAGTCTAGTTTTATCTACACGTACATTATCATAAGTCCTCTATTATGCTTTCAAAACCCGTAGGCAATGACCAGCATTACCTGTGGTAGTAGGTGACAGCGATGACAGCTGTTAATTTTGGAAGATGTTCCAAATTTGGATCTCATTAGCTCACAATATTCTTTAATTTAAAATTACGTTACAGCTGTCATCGCTGTCACCTACTACCACAGGTAATGCTGGTCATTTGCCTTTCGGCTTCTGAACCCACTTAGAGTAATTATAATATGTGTGTAGATAAAGTATTGTATGCGACTCTGCGTAATTGGCATTATGCAACCGTCACGTAAACTACTATTGTAAGCGCATTTTCTCGGAACGGTTAAGTGGTGCAAAGTCGCCCTTAGCAGCATTGCATATATTCTATCTCCGCATGCTCGAGTATACGGCTTGCAAATTAAATTCAAGGGGTTAGATGCACTATGAAAATGTACAGTTTGTAAGAATTCAGCAGAACTATGGTTTGATCAATGTCGTAAATATTATTTGTTTCCGTGGCGTCAAAAGTATCAACTATACTCTAAAAATAAGGATTGTGCCGCGGTGGTTGTATATCCAGTTGGA
This sequence comes from Acleris literana, assembly GCA_946894065.1. Lineage (NCBI taxonomy): Eukaryota > Metazoa > Arthropoda > Insecta > Lepidoptera > Tortricidae > Acleris > Acleris literana. The sequence goes on from OX335679.1 coordinate 14,741,147, forward strand.
GACCCGAGTGTCATAAGAGGTGTATAATCAAGACAATTTAATTTCAACTATATTGTTACAAGGATAAAGTACATTTTTCTTTATTTCAAAATTTGAAATGGTATTTCAGAGCGGAGGTAATTAAACTTTATTTCCTTGATGGTAGATTTTAATTTCCATCCACAAAAATCTCCTTGTTTGTATGGTGGGTCTCACGAGAATAGAGATTATTCAAAGTTCTGTTATCTTTTTATCTCCTGACAATAGATAAGTTGACTGAAAGCCTGTTATGAGATTTTTGCAGCACGGCCGTTTCGGATTTCTGGAAATAGACCCTAAGATTTGTTTATGGCGATGGCATTCCGAATAAACCCCCCCGATTGCAATCACAGGGTCACGGGTCACAGATGTCAATTTTGTTTTCATCTCAGCCGCCATTACTGTTAAGCAAATAAGAGCTATAGATAACGATGGTGAACGGTTACACCCGGTAGAGTTGTTTACGTTTACCCTTTACGTCAAACGCAGATAGGAAAAATGGATAAACAATAGAATCAGCTGACTCCTTCCCGTCGTCCGATTGCATCGATTGGTCGCACGTGAGTCCAATTGCAAAGATCATAATATTTTGATAACTTTGTCCGTTGTTAGCAGCAACCACTTTTCAAAAACAACAACAACTCAACTACAACCTTTCGGCATCAACTTTTTAGTATAGTAGAACTACTTAGACAAGCTAAATAATATTAGGTAGGTACATAATGTAAAGGCCACTTGCACCAAAAAAATAACAGTTAAGTCACTAAGGGCCATAATTAAGGGCCTGTTGTTTGATCAGTAGTTAACTCAACTAATTGTTAAAATTCGATAAAGGAATCGAAAATTTTACACATTTCCTTGAGATTTAACCATTAGTCACGGTTTTAAACAATTAGTTAGTTTAACTACTGATCAAACAACAGGCCCTAAATCGAGTTTTCGTATGTATCTGACGTTTACTAACTCTAGTTTACTGTCTTAACCCAGTGTTAAATTTTTGTTGCCTGTGGCCCTTAGTGTGATCTAGGAGCTGCACAATTTAGTCCTTTGTCACTTTAACGTTATGTTTGAACTGCTGCACTAATCTCTCAAAGGCTTTAAAGCGACAAGGTACAAAAGTGTAACATAGCTATAAGACCGAATGTATACGTTGTCTCCGAGTGCGTTAGCTGTCGTCGCAAAGCGCCGCCGAGTTAGTATTGTGCGTGTTATGCATTACGACTGAAAGTAGGTATATATGGCCCACCCGCTTTCGTGAGATAAAACAACTGTACAAGCATAATACAGCTGTAGTAAATAATCAAACGACGTCATATTTTGTCTGATAAGTTCGTATTTACCTTGCTCTCTCAGTTAGTTATCAGATGACTAAAGCTATCTGAGAAAACAAGTAAAAAAAAAAGAAGTCATTCGACCAAATACGTTTAATTATTAACTACATTCATCCATAGATACTTATATTTTGAATATACAAAAGTATGTTTACTTTTTACACTTCCACAGTTAAATCACTGAACCAATTTAAATGAAAGGAACCCCGGGAAAGGACATAGGGCAATTCTAATCTCGTAAAATTCGACAGGAAAATTCACGAGGGAATAGCAGGACTTTTAAGCGGACGGAGTCGCGGGGAACAATCTTATTTAAACACAAATTATCTTGACATTTGAATTAAGTACCCTAATCCTAAAAGACTATCAGCTGTGTTCAGTGTTGCAGTAATTTTTTGGCATCCTGACACTGGCCACAAAAAACTTGTCTATGCCAAAAAACAATCACAACAAGCACATTCAATTAAAACGCAGGCGGTTCCGAGCATATATCAGGGGCGGTCGGAGCGCGGTTCCCATGCGTCCCACGTGAATAAATAAATGCAAGTGGTTAGGTTGGTAATAAATGTTATTCCAACCAATTCGGTACTGTTTTTCATCCTACCGGCTGCGCCAAGTAGAGAAGGGAACTGTGTTTATTGATTTGTTTTTTTTTACTGTTTCTTTTTGAACATATTGGGGGCAAAACTGAGGGAAAAAGAGGGAGACCGAAATATAGGCTTACTTACCTACTTCATCCAAATAAGACAGTAGGCCAATATCGGAGTTGAAAAAGCTGGCAGAGAAGAGAACAGAGAAAAGTGGCAATTACCGACAAGAGCCTAGCTTTTAAATTAAATGATGATGATGAATTTCCAACAATAAACAGATTAAAGAGAATGATTTGCCCATAACAATCAATATCCATCCATCTTTGTAAAATTAATTTTCAAAGTAATTTAGTATTTCAATTAGATTGAGTTAGGGTTTCCTTTAAATAATGTATATTGACCAGGATGTTTCGAATTAGATGCGAGCTCGGGTCAACTTATGTTTCCTGATACGCTGCTCTCAGTACGAGTATTATTCATATATATATGTTCGAACCAAAACGACTATTGGCAAAAAAAAAGAAAACTGACCCGCTGGCCATTAAATGATATGACACCAAAAGAAGGAGAAATTAAATATTGCGCTTTAACATTTAATCTATATCTTATCTATTTAAAATGCAATTAGTTTCGATTTCAACCTAATCTCGGTTTGTCAGTAGTGCCGTCGGAGTTATTTGAAATGTTACCAGCACAAAAAAGCCACACAACCTAACCCAATTTACAAAAATACAGCTGCATCTAACTCGCAAAAATGACAAACTTTGTCTACGGCAGCTACGCTTTCAGAGGCATACTGAATAATCCCCATGCTCTTCAGTCCACTCCCAATTCAAGCGGCAGAACGCTCGAGGGCCATTGCCTAGCGTTTTGAAAAAGCTAGTCCGTATACGGAATTAAAAAGCGTTCGAGCTCACGGTGTACAGATGTAATCAATTACTGTGCAACAATTAGTAAGAATAGAAATGGAAACGTTAGGTTTCTACAATGATATCAAAACGGCGCAATGCGAATGGATGTGATTGAGATTCAAAAATCTACTTTGAAAATGATTCTGAGGCCCTAGTAGTCGATTTTTTAATCTCACTTATAATTAGTCGGTATTAATTAATGAAAATAAAGCCAAGCGGTAATTCTAATTTAAAAGAGGTGGGAGCTCTAGTAACTGATCAGATTCAAAATTCGAAAATCGATCGACCCGACGACTTTTCTTGTAGCCATAAATATAGACAAAGGATGAGATGAGATGAGACAATTTTGTCGTTTCGGGTTTAGTAAAAAATTTGTTTCCTAACGACCCATATTTTTTGGGCAAGTTTTAGTGCGTAGTTCAGTAGGCAGTTGTTAAAGTCGAAAAATAAAACGCCTGTTTCAACGATAAAAAATCTTTGAGAATTTTACTTCGGTTAGGTATAATATTTTTGGTTCCGTTCTTTAATCTTTTTAAAGTCAAGGCAGCAAGTCACGTAAACGGATTTGTGCAACGAAGACGCCAATCTATCTGTGAGTTTACACTTTATCCCGCTTGTTACTATGAACCGAACCGAAATAAAAATGTATTTAGTTTATTTTGAAATATGACAATACTGAAGGCCAAAATTAAAGTGGTACGTGTTTCATAATTAGGAAATAGCGACTCTATAGCATCTAGAACCACGACATACCACCAAATAGTCCCAACCCTATTTATAACGCCGCAGATGCCATGCAATCAATATATTAGCTTCAATTTTGTACAACATATTTAAAATCAGTGAAATCCGAAACAATATTTAGTTTCAGTAATATGCGGAATAATACCAAGTAGCGTCCGTATTAGACGTCAGGTCCTCGTTAAAAAATGATGGGCAAATTGGCCCACATAACCAATACAAATCTTTTGTATACCACGTGAAAGCTAGTTACATAAGCTTCATTTTCTAATATGGGGACAAACTACAAAAACCCCGGAGAAGAGAGTTATCAGCCTGCAAATATTCACACACACAACGTTTATAGCTGTGCGCCGCATGCGTTGCAATGCTTTTTCCCGTATATCCGACTCGCGCTTGACCGATTATTTAGACTAAACTATTCCTCATGAAACTGGCTAACATGTACCAAAAGCTTTATTCCAATCCGACGGGTGTATCCAGAGATTACCCCGTTTAAACACACACACACACACACACACACACACACACACACACACACTTACACGTCAAACTTATAATACTCCTCTTTTTTTCGTCGGGGGTTAAAAAAATATCTCGATTCTCCCAGCCTTCACAGTCCAATCGTCATAATAACAATTACAGCAAACAGTGGGATCAATAAGCCTACACACGTTACAATTCTATTGGTGATTGGGCTGGGTTCCATACATTTTTGCCCATCATTCTTTAAATCATTCCTTTATTTAAGAAAGTATTTTTCTTATTATCACTATTTGAACGTTTTGTCCCAGAGAAAATTAAAAGTAGGCAATTGTAAACCATATAAACAGTTCCCAACAGCGATATTAGCTATTCACTTATCGTGATGATAGATGGAGCCCCTTGGAACCGGAAGCACCCGCTCAGCTAAGCTGGATCTAATTAGCCATTAAAAGTTTCGCTCATTTCCGCCGCTTCCGGCCTACGATGGTTACCCCGGAGCACTTAATTCGAAACGTCGGCACTACTCTCTCACACGTCATTCGGGATAACTTTGAATGAAAGAGCTATAGTTAACGTAATGTTTTATTTTTAAATTAGAACCACAGGGCCTCTATTCTACTAGGGAAAACCATATAGCCTTTGACATGTTATCGTATTGTTAACGTTGCGATAGCTTTTATTTACTTGACAGTAATGGTGGCCTAAGACCCAAATAGGAGATGACCTTCACCGGGCTCTTTATTCGATAAAGAGTATTTTATATCAAATTTAATATGCTAAGTAATATATGGCGAATAGGTTGACTGAAAAATTTCAGTCCAGTCCTTATACGACAAAAAAAAAACAGAAAAGGAACTTTTTTTTAAATTGCTATTGCTTGTTAAACAGACCAATTATATACTAATAGAAAGCATGAAGCCTATAGAATATGCAAACGTTAGGTTTTGTGCAAATTATTAGTACTGACTTACCTACCCAATAGTTAAGATGGGAAAAAATAGTAAACCTAACGTTTGCATATTCTATAGGCTTCATGCTTTCGATTATTATGTAATTGGTCTACCTAAAGATTAGCGGGCCAGAGTTTCGTGGAACCTTTCACAGATAAGAACAATTGTGACGTTATCAATGAAAAGGGACGTTATTGTCGATCGCGCTTCCGCCATTATTAAAGATGCTCCCATATAAATACGTCACGTGACGCAGTGCGGCGTAAGCGCCATCGACAATAAGGCCCCTTTTCATAGAGAATGCCACAATTCATGTCTACGTAGCGGTGCTACGGCTACGACGTTTCTACGAGCTACATTGTAGTAGAGACAACTTAGACGTTATTAGTGAACCCCGCCAGCCGGAAGGGTCGGCAAAATTGCGAAGGCCCCGCCGCAGGAGGCGTGACGTGTCATTTGTCACCTCCGTTATTGTGCCAGCGAGCTGTTATAATTATGGCAAAACGAATAATGTATAGCTAAATCGCGATAGTAAATTGCTTATGTCAGTGTTGATGTGACTATTACAAGATTATGTACTATTAACTTGATGATATGATAGCCAAGTTGGTACGGTCTTGGGTTCAAATCTGGGCAAGGGCAGATATTTGTGTGATGAGCGCGAATATTTGTTCGTGAGCCTCGGATGTTTTGTATGTATAAGTACTTCTCTATATAAGTAAGTGACGTTCGATTTATGAGACTCCCCTGATATTTATTATTATTTATAGAATACTCGTATGACATACCTATCTATACCTACTCTATGAAGGTATTGGTTTTCGTTGTAATAAGGCTTTGATCGTAAATTTTATTGATCAAATCTGATCGAGATCCGACCCACAGTTACTGATAGTAACTGTGGGTAATTTAATTTAAAATCGATATAAACCACTACAATAAAAGCTTCCCTACTATCTTTCCTTTTATAGTGTACTTGTGCAATGTGCAATATGGAGTTGATGAAATGTGACAACATTACTAGAAAAAAATCGTTCTGAAAAAGCAAACAGGTGAGTTTTTAAAAATGCTTTAACCACTGTAAAGACAATTTCTTTGAAAAATCGACACTAAAGAACGATTTAATCGACATTAAATGACTCTGAGACGGCCGTCAATATTTTATTTTTAATTAATACTTTCTTGTTTTCTTTTCACAACTACACCTGCCAATTCATGATCAACAATAATCTTATAATGAATGTCTTATAATCAGATTTCGGAATAGGTAGTGCTTATTAACCTAAACTTGACTCACGTTCATTCATGCGTGAGTGAGATGGGGATACGTTATTGAATGAAGATGCAACAAGTTTAGGTTAATAAGCACTACCTATTCCGACCTCTGCTTATAATAATTACCACATTTTGCTACAAGTTAATATTTTAAACAAATAACTATAGAATCATACTCTAATAACATATTCAAACATAAAGGGAGAGTATTGTTAGTAACAGAGTCAACAAGACGCGAGCGCATCCCTCGCAGGAACAATATTTACTTTACATTAAGACATAAGTCGTTAACTGTAATTTATGGGATACAAGAGATAATTTCGAGGAAGTTACGTGTGTTAACACTTTACTGTACAAACAAATGACATAACAATTATAAAATAGACATAAATATAGCAGGAATGAACGAGAGCAAAGTTATTACTTTAGGCTCGCTTGCATTGCACGTAAGTTTAACACAAGGTTAAATTATTCAAGATTGTCAGATTCATATTATAAGAATTAAGAACAGCCAATGTTAACAAATATCTATTAATCACCTAACCTAGGGTTAACATTTACGAGCAAGCGGACCTTAAAGAAACTCTTCCAAAAAAAAAATTAAGTCTAATAACTATACATTTTTATTATTTTTATAAAAGAGGGAGGCAATGCAGTGGGTTACACAACTACATGTAAGAGGGGCTTTAGTTAAGTTTTTTTACCTATACGCGATAATAGGCGAGAAGAGGCGAGACGAAAATTGAAATTTGCATTTCCACTAAAGATTGACGAGGAGGGATTTTTTTCAATACAAATGTCAATTCTCGTCTCGCCTTGCCTCGCCGGTGGAAAGCACCTTAAAGTTATTTATAACGGTGCAACATTTCGAACGTCTTCGATTGAATAAATATCGATACTTAAAAAAAAACAATTTAAATTAAAGAGAGCCACTGGGAATGTGGCGCACTTTCCGATAGGATCGAAAGATTTAAAATTAAAATTAAAAAAATATATATCTGGAGATATTATTATTCTATAGAATTTTACGTTTACCTCGACGGCTGTTGTAACAGTCGAAACGTCGAGATATGGTATAGTAGATATAGGTATGTGTTCATGAACAGTGACTGATACATGCAATTGGTACGGTACTTTATAAATCAAGAATGTTTAACAGAAACATCCATTTTTTTACTTGTAAATAAAACACAAAGCATTTCCCGTTAAATTCGATTGATTTTATTAAGTGCCGGGCATATTTGCCAATAATATTTTCTAACATAAAACGCATAATTGCAATATGGAACTGATGAAATGTGACAACATGATTAGAAAAATGTCATTCCAAAATGCAAACAGGTGAGTTTCTAAAAATGCTTTAACCACTGTAGACAATGAATACGTTCTTCTTTGAAAAATCGACACTAAAGAACGATTTAATCGACATTAAATGACTCTGAGGTGGCCGTCACCTATATGCGTACCTATATGCGTGGAACGTGTCAATAAATAATATTTGATCAGCCATATTTGCGAAGAGCCACCGGATATTAAGTCGGTAATAAAAATGGAAAAATTAATCTTCGGCCTGTCGTATAAAATAAATCTAACAACAAAATATCCATACAACACGATTCATTTATATTTATGGTCATTTGGTGTTTTTATGACTCTGACGACTTTAGCCTAGTTGGTATTTTAAAAAAAAACAGAGTTTCAAAATCCTTTTAAGGAGCAGTAACTGTTTTTTTCTTAACACCACATCAATAGCGTTCATCGGTTGACAACGACAAAGCGAGAAAGGAATATTTTTAAATTATACTTTGATAGGCAACGGTGTAAAATTATACAGCCTAGTATTTAGTAACTTGCATAACAATTGCGGCACAAACATAAGGTCTGTTCATTCTTACTTGTGTTATATAGTAAACAACTTTCGAACCTCAAAATGATCCATTTTTGGCTCTTTTAGCGTAAATAAAGTAAACTGAGTAAACATTTTGGACATCACATGGCCAATGTATTGTCTTTGATTGCTTTATTCTGTTTAAAATAACAGTTTTATCCAAAAAAAAAGGCTCATTTTGAGGTTAGATAGTTGTTTACTATAAGACAAGTACCTAAAGGGCGCTGCATACGTAACGTGATTTTACTCGGACGGAACGGGACGGGGAATTTTTTCAAATATTGTTTTATAGAAAATGTATCTGAACGTACATACGCAACGATTACACGGACGGGACGGGAAAACCAAAAATGTATGCTACCACGTCCCGTCCCCGTCCCGTCCACGTCCTGGTCACGTTACGTATGCAGCGCCCTTAAGAATGAACAGACCTTACATTCATCACCAGCCTTCTTCCGTCCACTGCCAGACATGGGCTTCTCCCACGGCATGCCGCTGAGCTCGGTCTTGAGTTTCTAGTTTCCAACCGCTCCCAAACACTTTTCATAAACGCACATTACCCTAATTAAATAAGCAGCTAATGAGGAAGAGTGCATAACGCCGAGAACTCGCATTACACTTAATCTCACTTAAACAAAGTCGCGGGGATTTCATAAAATGCTTCCTTGCTAAATACGCTTAATTACGGAGAATAGCAGAGAATAAGGGGATGCATGTTATTACACTTAGGAGCAAAAATAACGGGTCAGAGTGCGTTTTTCACACAAACGACGCTATTTCGAAGCCTAGGTTCCTTGCCAGGGGTCGTTTTGAGTGAGGTTTAATGGTGGATACTCCCAGGTTCAATAGAGGAGGTCAAAAGTTCTTAAGATACCTAACTGATCGCACAATCAGTTAACACCACAGCGAGAGAGTTTGGGTCAGCATTTGGATTTCCTTACATTTTATGGCCATTTCAGATGTTTTTCTGAACATGCACAATTCCGGCGTTAACCGCAGATTCAATCAGTTGGGTATCATAGGCACTCTGGAAGTTCTGTATCGATGCTCGGGGTAACCATCATCAGATTTCACTAAAAGCATCTCCTGTCGAGGAACCACGGCTGCGAAATAGCTTCTTTACCCATACGACATACCCGTGGGTTGGAGAATCGTTATACGACATAGCACAACCACTGTAACAAAGATAAATAAATTTTCTTTTTGAGCCTTGCATTTGTTGCCTACATTATGTGCTTGCGAAAATTCCCAGTTTTCGTTCCTACATAATTACGTTATTTACTAGGATGTTTTCTATTCATGTAAGAAGTATAAACCGTCAACTTCTGTTAATTGACCTATTATCATGACCTATAACAATATGATTTATATTTAAAAAAACATAGATACCGTTCCGGTTTTTTTATGTGATATCTACATGACATCCAAAACACTTAAATCCGATTAAATGTATACTAGAGGACGCCCGCGACTTCGTACTTGTAGAACTAGTTTCCCGCTACTCCCCCTATTTTAACCCTTTAGGGGATGAATTTTCAAAAATCCTTTCTTAGTGCTCACTTACATCATGAAAGGAACCCCTGTACCAAATTTCAAGTTTCTAGGTACAGTAGTTTCGGCTGTGCGTTGATATATAAGTCAGTGAGTTAGGTTTGGCTTTGATATTTATAGATAGATGAAAAAGAACAGGCATATAGAACAAAGGCGAAGTTCAAGTTAGAAAAAAAAAACGATGCGCAACCCATTATTGAAATTTAGCTTTAGTGTAAACTGTTTTCACAGGAGCTCGAGCCACTTAGCTTAGTTTGGGTTCCGTAGAAGCAGGTGCTAGTTTTGTTCTACAGTGTGTGACATCCATACCAACATATATTTTGGCAACAGTTAATATGCATTCTAATTAACATAAAAACGTGTGCATTGTTAACATAAGTTGTACTTTTTTTTTCATACTAACTAATTCGCGACGCAATGTATCAAAAATAGCTCAATTAACTTCGACTTAAATGTAATACATTGCTGCTCGATGGACCCTTTAAAAATGAATTACACTAAATTAATTGGAGCTATTAACTTAATTCCTTCTTTAATCGGTTCACAGCACTTAAAGCTATCATTACTTAAAATGTATGTTCTTATGGATGTCACATACTGTATATAGTTTTCGCTTAAGCAACATTCTTATTTATTATTATTTATAAAACTTTCCTAAGCGACAAAGCACACAACCAAGTTGCCACTAGTTAATCGCCTTTGGCACAATATATGTGAATATTTGAGCAGTTTGAACTGCGTCTTAGCAAAGTCCTGTTAAGTACGTAGTATTCAAATTATTCAGAGGTCTTATGAACACCGTTCGTCGGTAGGTGAAGCTTAATAATAATTGTATAGGTAGAAGTGCCACCAAGTGCTTGAACAGGCCAAGCGAGCCAATAGGACTTTTACCCTAGACATAACTACACACAGGTCTAACCTAACCTAACCTACGTAACCCATGCTAAAAATAATCTGAAAACAATAAGGTTTCAGCAGAAATTAGCTTTCTACGAAATGAAAATTCTGCGAAACCATACATTTTCTTAATAATTGTCGGCGAATCATTAGGTAACCGTACCTAACCCATCATTTAATCGAACTTCACTTCACTATCTTTTTTTTGCTGCATATTTTGTTGTTATTAATCGAGATAATATTTACAGAATTCTACATTAATACAATTAAAAATTAAAACTAAACGTATTTAAATTTAAATTAAACTATGCTATTCAAATATTTAAGATATGAACTGTGATATGAATAATATTCACCACTATAAAAAGAACACCCCTTCTAGCAGGTTTTAATCGCTTATCTTTTAACTTAAATAGTGAGATCGTCCCTTGATATTTATTTATTTACTTATATATCATTCTGCAATGAATGTTTCTTTTTTAAGTTTTAATTAATCCCTTTTTTGGCTTAATGCAGTTACCCTACCACTGTTTAAATTAGGTTGATATCAACGAGTGACAGGTATGACAGTTAAGTATTAAATGAAGGGTAACCACACTTTAGACCTTTAATTATAAGTTTTATTAGAAAACTAGCTACTGCCCGCGACTTCATCCCCGTGGAATAGTTACTTTGGGCTAACGCTAACTTTAACCCGCGACTTTGTTTACGTAGAAGGTTGAAACATTCTTCATTGGTGCTCCGCTCTTATTGGTCTTAGCGTGATGATATATAGCCTATACCCTTCCTCGATAAATGGGCTATCTAACACTGAAAGAATTTTAAAATCGGACCAGTAGTTCCTGAGATAAGCGCGTTTAAGCAAACAAACAAACTCTTCAGCTTTATAATATAAGTATAGATAACTATGATAAAAAGGCTAATTTAAACAACTTAGTTAATGTAATACACAATTCGTCATTAATTGAGCCACAATAAAGTGTTTTGTATCACCAAATTGAAGGCACCCTGTATAATGTATCTATGTATATTTTTAAAACCGGGCGAAGCCGGGGCTGACCACAATATTAACTAAAAATATTACCAATTACTCACAAGACCACAAACCTGACGCATTTAATTACCCTGCAAATAACAAATGTTGCCAGTTAAAATTCCACAGGGCACTCCCGTCCAAAGCCAAAGTCATTGTTTTTTTGTTTTGATGTTTGATTGCCATGGAGAATTGAACACGTGGCAAATTCGAAAAAGAGTCAATCAGAAAAGTCGTGGTTGTAGAGAAAGTTGCAGGCAATTTCAAGTTGTCAATTGTTTCAGTCGCAATAATACATAACGTGTCCAAATCTTAACGAATATTTACGAGGGCCGAAAAAGTCTAGTTTCTCAAAGAAGGCTGATTGAACACTTTAAAATACAGGGGTGGCCGTCTGGTCGCATAACAACTATTGTCATAATTTCGATTGTCATCATTGGCCTCGTGTGGTTGCCGAGTTAGAATAGTGCCACTCCATGTCTTCCCGTGGATGTCGTAAGAGACGACTAAGGGAATAAAGGCTTGTAGTACTGTTAGGCGATGGGCTTGCAACCTGTCACTAATACGCTGGTAAACATCTTAGCCTAATTGTGCAAATTGTGGTTATAGAATTATCAACATTTTTTTTAGAGATGTTTGTAATTCTGTAGCTCTGCCTACCCCACTCTGGGAACGAAGGCGTGAGATTATGTATGTATGTATGTCGATTGTCATAACAGATTACGCATAAAGTTGATGCTCATATTATTTTTTTGGCATAAATTGTACTATGGCATAATTATACGGAGTCATAATTGGTTTAACCATAATTTAGAATGTCATACATTTATTTAGTCATAATATTGATAATTATAATTATTTTTAGTCATACTGCTACCAGAAAAGTAGGTAAGGTTAGAACTGCCACTATAATAAAAACGAACTGCTACCAGAAAAGTAGGTTAGGTTAGGTTAGAATTGTGACCTTATCAAAAACTAACTGCTACGTTTGTTAGTGATCGTCAATAATTCAGTCAAAATTGTTATGCCGATTGATAATTGTGCGTAAAGTTTTTATGCGCAGTAAATGTATGACAAATTATTATTTATGCTCTCAAACATTATGGTTAAAAACGTTATGCGCATAAATTTATGACTATTTACAGTTATGCGTAATGATGAGTATGACGAATCCACCTATGCCTATCAAAAATGTGACTTCAAACTTTATGCAACCCGACCCCTACCCAAAATACAGACATGGTAATTTTTACGACGTATCCCAATTGCTACCACATTACAACTACAAATCACTGCACTTAAAAACGTTGACGCGAACGTTTTGGCGACCCTTAAAAATTTCAATGATTTTAATGTTGGCAACACTGAACTCGTCAGGGACACATGGCTGCCACGAGACCACGGGACGCTGCGCTTGGACACGTAGTTTTATAATTTGCGGCTTAGTTTTAGAACACTCTACTCTGCTTAGATGAAAGGTCAAATAAACCATTAATTCCTCGAGTATGCGGGTTTATTATTATCTTGGCACGGTCTAATATGGCCTAATTGTAAGGTTGGAGATACGCCTTTTGTTCAATGAGGGCTTGTTGACTGAAAATTCTCATTAAAACCGACAACAAGGGAACGCTGTTAGCTTCTAAATTAGGCGACCGCAGAGATGCATTCAGTTCAACTGTTCTTGTTTATGCATTATTAGAAAGTATTTGAGCTCGAAAATGGGCGTTTTCCAAAAAAAAGCGCAACGTAGTTAAGTATAAAAATTCTGCCCTACTAAGCTGATCAGCAGTATCCCAAATTTAATAACCAAAGCAGTTTTAATTCTCGTCTGTTAGTAATAAGGTTGATATTGCTACAGGAGTTTTAACTGAGATACTGCGTATTGAATTAGCAGGGCAGAATTAACAACGGTAACTTTTTCCATTACGTCACGATAATTAACTATATTGCTCATAAAAAAATAGTGCCATCTCAGACAAAACTCCTGTAGCAAATGCAACCATTTTACTGATGAGGGAGGATTGCAACTGCTTCGGTTATTGAATGTGAGATACGGCCTACAGGCGCATGTGGGCAGTACCTACATAAATATTTAACTAATTGTCGTGACGTAATGGAAAAAGTTACCGTTGTTAATTTTTGTCCTTAACTACGTGCGCTTTTGATGGAAAACGCCCAAATAATCATAAGGATTAAAACAGCTAATATTTCTTTGGATGAGCTAACTGCACAAGTGGGTTAAATTAGGCAAGATAATTATTAAAATGTCCAGGCTAGGCTACTTCATGAAAAACCTTCCAAGAATAATACCTTCCAAGATTTCCAAGTTGCTTTATTCTTACGATGATATTATTACTTTATTTTTGAATTTAATTTGTACAAAATAAGACAATACTAAGGATGAATTTATAACCAGAGGTTGGATAACAAGGAGCTACTTACCTAAAGTTCACGAGACGACGTAATATAGTTACAACCTGGTAAAATATTGATATATTATTATTCGAAATATTGCTGTCAAATAAAAGTTTTAGGCCCATATGTCACCAGAATCTTTACTAAAATATTCCAAACTGTAAATTACCGATTAGTACCAGAAATCCGTTATTTAAAAATACTATATTACCTATACTCGAAAATCTAATTTAAGACCAAAATCCTAACCTCACCCGGCGCACACTCGCTGTGATTACTGCATTTTGGTTTAAGTGTAGGTAGGTATTTTTATCAATAAAACTTACCCTAATATTACTGGTTACACGAGTTCTCATTCATATTTTTATGAAAATGTTAAAATAACGAAATAATCAAGATGGGAACTGTCAGATTTTGGTCTTTAATTAGATTTTCGAGTACAGTTGTTCATTCTAATCATTACGTTTTCTCGGGGTCTCGCTTTACATAGGTAAATTAGCTCTAAATGTCCGATCTCTGTTTATAATTACAAGTCGTCCGGATACAGCTCAGTCGTTCTACCGGACTTGACATTTGATCTCAAATGAACATCGTGTTAATAAACGTTAATGTCGCTCCGTCAATCCAATTGGAAACGTCGGAAATTACGAGCATGAAGGTAAATGACGATCGGCGGGTTAATCGTGATTAACTGTGCAGTTAAATAAGCATTGGAAGATAAACTTAATTAGTTTTTCACTTCTCATGCTCAAAAACGGCCCATAACTAGCCAAGTATAAGCGGACTAAAGTGATACTTTTGGTGTCCTGGGTTTAGCTACTTTTCTTTTTAATTTTCTTGGAAAGTCACATACAGCCAGTTACATGTTGGCCATGTTGACGGATGCGAGGTCAGCTAATCGTGCAACCGCCCTCTTTCTCCCACGACATGAGGCTTTTTGCGACGCACCACCGTGTAGGTCTCCGTTTCGGAAAAGTTGTCTATTATAAATTTTATTAGGTACTTATTTGATTTGTCCATCTTGAATTCTTGACCTTTTTTTTTTATTTTCGTTTTTTTTTCTCGCAATCGAAGTAAAAAGTAAAGTGTTTAACTCCAGAATAAATTGCCATACCTAATGACCTTACTTTGCTCGGGTCGCTAAATATCTCGTGCCATAATGGCCTGTTTTAGTCCGTTGATACACAATATACTATTGCAATTAATTACATACAAACGTTATAGGTACTTATATGAATCAGGTCAGAAGATTTTGTCACACTCCTATTACAAAAGTTATCAACCCTCCGTAACTTTAATTTCTGAAAGAAGCGCCACCTAGTGAACTTTTCCAGCAATACCTCGTGTCCTGTAGCAGTATCTTTGAGGGAGCTCGTCCCACCCCTTACGTTTGAGTGAACGCTTCCCAATTGCTTTCACAAAACATAGATGGCGCTGCGAGACACAAAATTAAACATGGCTCGACGGAACAATATTATAGTTTTTGGTTTTGTAAATTACTTAACAACAGCTGAGTAATTAATTAAAATCTGCCGACCTTAATGGTAATAAAAAAGTTCAAATGTATTATTTCAGCCATAATTTGACAAGTAAATTATTCGTGTCATGCTATAAATAATTTGTTGGTGGTACCTACACATGTGAAGTAAGAGGCCCGTTGACCTTCAAACCACTTGTGATGTGATCACAATATTCGCGATCAATGGACCGTATAGAGTCAACGTAACTAACAAAACACTAATCAGTGACTTTACATGATTATTGTTCAGTTTTTTTGTTAATTGTCACCCGAAAATAAAAACGAAACCACCCTAAACTAAACAAACTCTCTAAAACTTAATACCAGGGCCAACATAGTAAAAACCAAACCGTATTTGACCTGTTGGTATTGTTTTTTAACTCGGATGCCATCTTAAACAAAATAAGTAATAGTACAGTCAACAGCATAAATAAGTGATCATTTATGTACCTTGTCGCTTTCAATCATTTCACAATTTTGTATGACATTTCAAACACGACGTTAAAGTGACAAGGTACATAAATGATCACTTATTTATGCTGTTGACTGTACAAGTCATCATCAGTGTCAAGTAAATAAGAGCTATCGGAACGTCGAAAATACGGAAACACGTCGCGTCAAAAGGAATTAGGTTTTACTGTATAGAATTTCGGGCCAGCAGGACTCGTATGATTGCGTTTATCGCGTGACAAATGGATAAAGCATCCGTCTCTCTCGAACTTATACAGGGTGTCCAAGAAACCGACGTCAACCGGCCTAGGGCTGATAGAGCAGCTAAAAAGCTATCGACATCTACTCAACATGGCAAAACCATATTGCCTTATTGGGTAAAACGATATCGCTTTTGAAATGTTATCGTATTGCCAACGTTACAATGAAAACATTAGTGACAACGTTACAGTTACTTGTCAGTAATGGCGGCCGAGATTAAAACAGTACCTTCGATAGCTTTGCAAAGGCGATATGGTATTTAGACGACGCGCTGGCCTAGTTGGTAGTGACCCTGCCTACGAAGCTAGCGGTCCTGGGTTCAAATCCCCCCGGTAAAAGCAGATATTTGTGTGATGAACGCGAATATTTGCTCCTGAGTCATGGATGTTTTCTATGTATTTAAGTATATATTTCACTATACAGTATTTATATCATTGTCTAGTAGCTATAGTACAAGCCTAGAGCTTAGTTTGGGACTAGGTCGTGACATTGTCCCCCTGATATATATTAACGAGTAGAATATAGGCACGTCCTACGGTTTCTTTATCTATGACAATAATGGCGTTACTGCCAAATTCTAAAGAAATAGCCGTTCTTATGTAGAATCTTGGGATCGTTGTGAATCACTTAGGTAGCATTCGACCAAACTGGAATAAGGTTTTATACCTAGATTAAACGCCAAATTTGGTATAGACTAATTTCGGAGTAGGTCTTATTCCATTTTGGTGAACTCCGGCCTAAGTGTATCAGTTATAAATAAACCTGATTGCTTTGCCAAACCAACAATGGGTGCATATTGGCCTACATAACGCTATTTTAATTATAGACCAACCAACGGCTGTGATTCGAATCCCATAATTCTATTTCTTGATGTTACTGGTACATGGAAGGATATTAGCTAATGGACAACTAGAAAAGTGAAACGTAAACCATAAAAAAAAAAAGTTTGCTTGCTTTAAAGTCTTTGTATTATGGCTGTTCAAGTCTGAACAAGGCTTTATAATAGTCTATGGTTTTTGATATACCATCCTTTCACCTTTCACTCATGCTTTCTTCCTCTTGCCTTTCATCCATTTTCGCTACCACACACGCTCTGTACAAATAATTCGTTTTAATTAATTAAACGTAGTAAAACGTTGATATATGTTTAATTTGTGTTTCCCTGAAACAATGGCTATAAGGTACCTAATAAAGAATTTTTGATTTTGTTTTTTTTGACATACAATATCAGCATGGAAAGTAAAAGAACAAAAAAAGCCTTTCAGCCAATAAAATATCCACACTAATAAATTTCAAAGGATCAAGAATATCTCTAAATTAATTTGATGTTTTGCAAACGCAGTACCTTGCGAAATATGAAATACTAATGCAGGCAGTTATGAATGTTATGAAATTATTTATTTAAACATAAGGTGATAGTAACGACAACGAGTATATTGTGATGCAACAAACGGCGACGACTCGTTTAAGCTAGATTGGCTAGAACATGGTAGTACCCTGCCTACTAAGCTAGCGGTCCTGGGTTCGATTCCCGGTATGGGTAAAAAATTGTATGATGAACGCGAGTATTTGTTCCCGAGTCGAGGAGGTTCTGCATTGAAGTAAGTATTTCTCTATGCACCGTGCCCGGGACGTACCCGAAGTATTTTAACCATCGATTCTAGACCCTATTTGGAGTATATAATGTGGTATAACATGTAGTCCAATAACGCATAATTTCCGAGATTTTTATTATTTAAAAAACAATTCCATAGGTAATTTAATTTGACCTCTATCACCTTAACCTAAAGCATTATTTACTAAGAAAGATTCATGTTGTAAGTAGCAATATCATCAACGTACAACATAAATTAATTTAATCTATTTCTTAGTAAATAATCATTAAGTTAAGGTGACAGAGTTCAAATTAAATTTACTATGGAATTGATTTTTATTGTTTATTGTTGCCTAGTTCTAGTACCCATAGTACAAGCCTAGAGCTTCGGGAAATCGAATTCAAATTGGAATATGGCTACCCTCGTTGCGCGAGTCCGAATCGCACTTGACGTTATTAGGGTTCCGTACCACAATAGTAAAAAAGGAACCCTTATTGTGAGTGAGACTTCGGTGTCTGTCTGTATGTCACAGCATTTTTACTCAGAAACTATAGAAGCTATTTGAATAGGGGTTTAGGGGTCTAGTATGGGAGTTAAAAATAATTTTCCTTGACCTACTTTTTTGATTTATAGACAAAAATTTACAAAAAGTGACCCCCCCCCCCCCCCTTATCTCCGAAGTTTAGGTATGGAGCAAAAAAGTGCGAAAAGATCCTGATTAAAATAATTACTTATATTTTACGAGAAAAATAAAATGAAGTTGTCGAACTTTTACAGTTTTGGGAAAAATATCAAAAACACTTTAAAAATCTATATTAAAATTTAGGCTAGTCAAAATGGACTTTATTGCGTAGACAATAAAGTTCATAATAAAATGAGCAACTTCTTTTGCGTTTTCCAACCATATTATCTTAAATACGGAACCCTCGGTGCGCGAGTCCGACTCGCACTTGACCTTTTTTTTAATAAGCTCATTGCCTTGCTATACTCATAATTATCACAATTTTCTAAGCAAGTTAAGATCAAGATTCGTGACCCGGCAGGCCGCCACACTCGAGGTGACCGTCAAACAACATCTAAATTACACTTAATTGCTTAAAATGAGTACACCGACGACGGCATCTGCGCTGATGTCATTTATTTACCCATTGTTTTATTTACAATACGCAGGAATTCGGTAACAGCAACCTTTGTTTGGAGTCTTTGTTTCATTGGTGGATAAGTTATACATGGTGATTTTTAATTGGTGATAAAACAATTATGCACTACATCTGTATAACTATTAATCATTTAAGTCATTTTGTACACATAATTGTGATACACAATCAACATCATTAAAGTAACTAAAAATACAAGAATGAAGGTGCCTAATGTCTAGGATGTGGGCAGAGTCCTCAACACAATGTTTCAAAGCCGTTTAGATGTACCTTTTCTAAGACTGTTTTTGATAATAGGCTAGTGTCCTAAAAAAATCTAATTAGTCCGTCTTTTACATTATCAAAAAATATTGAACACGTATTTTTTCTTTTGTCAATTAAACAAAAAATGACGAAGATAAAATGCGTTGAAGTTTCGCGTGACGTCACGTCGTGGCACACTTTATACCACGTTGTGACGTCACGAGCCCCCACTCCCGAACTTTGATGCGCGTTATAATTGTCAATTTTGATTGATTTGAAAAAGCAAAAAATACGTGTTCAAAATTTTTTGATAATCTTACTGACGGACTAATTAGAATTATTACTTTTTTTAGCCAGAACACCCCTATTGGATAAGCTTCTTTGTTCCTGATAAATCTGTTAAAGTTCCAGATCTTTCAATCAATCTTCGTGCAGCTTGTGGAAGTGGTTTATTTCCTTGTCTTATCAGATTTGTTAGTTATTCCCTGCACGGGTAGCACAAGTTGTACTTTCTCGCTTGTCGCTCAGTGCGTCTCTATCGTTACGGACTAGATAGGAAGGGAGATCCGAGCGACAAAGAAGTCGCGGACAACTTGTGCTAGCCGTGCTGTAGTTTATTCTCAAACGGATACTTTGCAGTTTCCCATACCTCCTAACTTCGTCAACGACATGTTTCAAATTGTGTATGTTGCTTGATACATAGTCTTTTCCATACGCACCTTCAGAACAATAGTGACCTAAATGAGAAATTTTAAATTTCGAGTTTGGTCGCTATAATAATAAATTTATGACTTGAAGTTTGAAAGCTGAAATTTTGAATTAGGTCTCTATTGTTCTAAAGGTGCGATATATATTTTTGAAAGTTTCAACAAAGTTCTTCAGCATATTTTCTGCTATTGAGATGAAGTGAAAATGCGTGTCATTTGAGCAAATTGTGATGGCACAAAACAAAAGCAAACAATGATGATACGCTTACGTTACTAAAGTATCTTTAAGTACTTATTAAATTATTATAATTAATTTACTTATTATAATACTTAAATATAAAAAAGGTGCAGTAATCGGATCCTTTCCGGCGCTAAAATGTCGATTTTTCTAACGGATCTGGGAATTTAATTTGGCATGCAGCAATTGGCCAAAAAATTCTTCACATTTTCGATATCTCTGGAACACCACTTAGTAAGGTATTTAACAATATTGCCATCTCTCCATCCGATGAACAAACGCTTCATCGAACGGAGTGAATCACTTAAAAAATGGGTATACTTAATCTAAGATTTAGAAAGATGTTTTTTTATATCTTTCAAATGTTTTCAAAGTCATAATAGACGAACGCCATTCAAACATAATGTGAACAAACAATCGCAATACGGTATATTTATTATATCAGAGTATTATAAACATTAAACCATTGCTTACTACCTAGACCTCAATTAATTCAACAGCTACATGAACCTTGTTTCTATACTAAAGGAGGGTGGGCTAATTGGCCTATAAATGACCAATGAGGACAAGCGATTTGTCACCGGATACGTAATTCTAAGTTGTAAAACTACTACTTTGGCGGGTAGTTTGAAATCTTTGTGTGAAACAAGTTATTGCCATGCAAAGACAGCGCTGTTTCAAAGTAATTATGCTAACGTCGTCATGTAGGCGTCCCGATGTTCCAGATTTTTTAAATATTTCTCACAGTTATTTGAGGTTTCCCTCACACAAAATTGTTGTAGAATTAAAAAAAATATCCGATGATATAGTGCTTATTGTTATTGGTTTCTAGGCCAGTGTTCATACATTTCTGCCCATTCTCCTTTACTTATAGAGCAGGCGCCAAGGGGATGTTTGTTTGCAAAAATCGCGGACCGCGAAATGTTTGGTGATTTGTCTACCTGAGACCCTCGACCTTATAAAAAGCCATGTTGCCGCGCGCGCGCACGGTCCTCTCTTATTCAGTCCCCCCCCCTCCGTACCTTTACCGTTGCTCTAGTCTCGCTACGCGCGCTTTTCTTGCTGTGGCGGTGAACAATTATTTCATGACACGACTGGCGTGCCTAACGCCATAGAAAATGATGGCGCGCCTATTGTGCCATTAGTCATGTGTATAAAAAAGGACATTTTCTTTGGGTTTTCAACGATTTAAACTTAAGTTGTTTTAATCGGTTTTGAGTGGCTAATCTACGTGTTTTCCTTGAAATGGATGGTAAGTGACACGACAAGTCGCATAGGTACAAAAAAACAAATGTTGAACGCCGCGAATCTGGATTTCGTTCAGGATGCACTTCCTGCGTTGGGTCCTGGTTTGGCTTTTGACTAGTCAGTAATTTAAAGATCTCGAAAATGTTTGCACTCACTTACTTTCTAAACAACAAACAACAGCAGATGATCTTCGACATAAATTGATGTGCGAAAACATACGCTTTGCCTTAAATTTGACAAGAATAGTATGAACCTCTGATGCATTGCATCAGCTAAAGTTTATCTGTGCAAATGCTCTTCTGAACCGATATTTGAGCATATTGATTTCCTTCAACTTGGTTACGAGCTACGCGAAAGAAACCTTTACCCAAAGCTAATGACGAAAAATTATTTACCTGAATCTTCAATAAAACCGTGTAAATGTCGAAGTAATTACCGAACAAAGACGTGTACTTGCAAAACAGCAGCAATTAATGTATATCCTTGTGTAAATGTGTTAACAATGATTGCAAAATCAAACTATTTCTTGCATGTCTAAGCATTTTTTGTAATTTGGTCATTTTTAATCAAAATAAAGGTTTTCTATACCTGTACTGGCTATAAGTACTAATTTTCTAATGAAATTCCATAATTAAAGCCAAAAATCTTTTGTAATTTACTAATAATATTTGGGAAGAGGGGGGGGGGAGAGAGGGACCACAAAACTGATTGGCGACATCTGTTTATTGGGTGTCTGGGATCTATACAATATATATCAGAAGTAGGGCTTGCAATTCGAATATTCGAATATTCGGTACATTCAGATATTCGAATAATGCGGTGATTGAAATTCGAATATTCGAATACTTTTGATTACTCCAAATTTATTGATGTAACGTCATCTAGGTACTATTCGGAAACTATCTGGGACTGTCTGTCTCATTCCCACTATCCCCCCACCCACCATGACCATGTCGTGCGAATAGTAGCGATATTAACATAATATATTTTGATGGTAATCTTCAAATACCGACTACGAGGAACAAGGATGATGATACTTCCTTTAATTTCCGTAGTCACCTACGTACTAGGGCGCGTGCATACCGAAATCCCGGTATTTTCGGACCTATTTCTCTCGTAAGTATTACAATTTTATTACTATTCCGGAATTGAATGTCAATCAAAATTATTTTACTTTTATTTCTTTCAAAACGATAAAAATACCACCGAAATTATCGAGAACTGAGTAAAGACTGAATTAGAATTAAACTTTTTTGTTACGTGAATACTGGTTCCCTATATAATTGTTATGAATTAAAAGATGATTCTATCGCTTTCTTGGGTACAAACACTACTACTATCAAAGAAATAGTAATTGAAATTATACTCAGTCACTGCAATTTATATCAGTATGGTGTATACCGTTTTTTATAAAAAATTTAGGACTATTCGAATATTATTCGAATTATTCGAATACCTGTAAATTTAAAGTCGAATATTCGAATATCTGAATCTATCGAATATTTGCAAGCCCTAATCAGAAGTCTGAATGCGGTCCGCAATTTTTGCAAACAGAACTCCACTGAGCGCCCGCTCTATTAACCCAATAACATTAAAGTATGAAGATGTCTTAGATTGAGAAGATAAAGTATTTGCCAGATATTAAATTTCATATATTAATTTGGATAATATATCAATATACGTAGTATGATAAAATAATTCAAAATAAAAGTTAAAGCCTTTTAAAGTTTTTTGTCTATCCCTTTCTCACGAAACGATGTTTTGCGTGTAGTTTATATGGCGGTTGAGTAATATGACGTCATATTGTATTTGTCTCTCTGTCTAAAAGCAAGTTTTAAACATTTATATCTTTCTTATTTTTAAATATATTAAAAAACTATGTATACTAGGCTATTCGGAAGGTAAAAAAGCTTCAATTTAAATACTAATAAAAAAAATGACAAATACCCTATTATATTTATTAACCATAAGTACTGTTGTGTGAACAGTACTAATAATACTGCGCTCCTACGGAAAAAAGGCACATCTACTATATGAATTGTATTGCACTTCCAACCTTATTATAAACCTTTGAGAGTTTAATATTCTTCTATTAATTAATTGCACTTATGCCTTTTCTCCGTATAAGGGCAGAATAGCGACCTCTATATTTAGAGCTGATATCTCTTATACGGCGCAACCGATTTTCATGAAAGCTAGCTATATATTGCAGTTGAAGTAGTTTTTTTTTTAAACCGGTCATGTGCGAGTCGGACTCGCGCACCGAGGGTTCCGTATTTAAGATAATATGTTTGGAAAACGCAAAAAAAAAACTTATTTTGTTATGAACTTTATAATCTATGCAATAAGGTCCATTTTGACTAGCCTAAAAGTTAATACAGATTTTGGATAAGTTTTCCAAAACTGTAAAGTTTGATAACTTCATGTTATTTTTCCCGTAAAATATAACGACAGTGGAAAGGTGAAAATGCTTAAGCGCCACTTTGGCTGAAAATGAGTTAAATATACAGTTTAATTTCTTCTTTTTTTCTGCGTCGATCTGTCTAGGACCCGCGTCGATCGGAGCACTTTTTTGGCGCTTAAGCAGGCAAATTTTTCACGTTTTTTTAAGAACTTGACAACTAAAGCGACGTTTATTTTGATGTTTTTCGTGTTGAAGCATGTTAGTCATTTTACCTTAGGGAAAATTTGGTTTGCAAACGTATTAGATTTTATTTATTCTTATCTTTAGTCGAGTTATTACTGTTAGCAATTTCAAATTATTGTGAATTATATATTTAAGTCGTATTAGCATTTTTATCTCCATGCAATAATTTACGATTTACGATTATTGTTTAGCTGGTGGTAGTGTCACGCGTGTGTCAACGATTAGAGACTTAGGCGTTACTTTGGATGCGAAACTGTCTTTTAATGACCATATTGATATTGTCGTGTCTAAAGCGTATAAAAAGTTAGGTATGGTTCTTCGTCTTACTAAACCGTTCAAAAACACTTTTACTTTAAAAGTTTTATATTATTCTTTCGTCCGGAGTATATTAGAATTCGGAAGTGTTGTATGGAGCCCGCAGTACGATATTCATAAATTCCGGATCGAGAGAATTCAAAAGATTTTTTGTAGATCCCTAGATTTTAGAACCGGTTTTTATAACTATGACTACCTCTCATCTGCATCAAGGCACGGTCTTCCCCCTCTTGAAAGGAGAAGAATTTATCTTGATACTATATTTTTATTTAAAATTATTAGAAATTATATTGACTCAAGCGTGCTGTTAGACAGCATATCCTTCAAAGCTTCTCGTTTCTGCTCACGTTCTAAACCTACCTTTCATATTTCCCCTTGCGGCACTAATTATGCGCAAAATTCATTTTTAAGGCGCTCGTGTAAGGTGTACAATGATTCGCTTAATGATATTGACATCTTTGCGAATAGTCTATCAATGTTTAAAATTAAGATTCGGCAATTTCTTTTTTAGATTATTACTACCTATCGTTGTGAATTCTTGTTTTCTAATTCGTTTTGGTTGTTTTGTTTATATGTTAAGAATAACTAGTTAACAACTTAATTTGTAACCTAGCAATATATGGAACTTTAGGCCTTATTCTAACTAATATTTGTATCTATTATTTTGTACACGGCTGTTTGTTTTCCTAAATAAATTAAAAAAAAAATAAAAAAAAATAATTACGATTTGGCGCTTAAGTAAAAATGGTATTCCACGTTTTTAAAGAAAAATGTGATCAAGCACAATTAGGGCTTGCAAATATTCGATAGATTCAGATATTCGAATATTCGACTTTAAATTTACAGGTATTCGAATAATTCGAATAATATTCGAATAGTCCTAAAAATTTAATAAAAAACGGTATACACCATACTGATATAAATTGCAGTGACTGAGTATAGTTTCAATTACTATTTCTTTGATAGTATGACCCAAGAAAGCGATAGAATCATCTTTTAATTCATAACAATTATATAGGGAACCAGTATTCACGTAACAAAAAAGTTGAATTCTAATTCAGTCTTTACTCAGTTCTCGATAATTTCGGTGGTATTTTTATCATTTTGAAAGAAATAAAAGTAAAATAATTTTGATTGACATTCAATTCCGGAATAGTAATAAAATTGTAATACTTACGAGAGAAATAGGTCCGAAAATACCGGGATTTCGGTATGCACGCGCCCTAGTACGTAGGTGACTACGGAAATTAAAGGAAGTATCATCATCCTTGTTCCTCGTAGTCGGTATTTGAAGATTACCATCAAAATATATTATGTTAATATCGCTACTATTCGCACGACATGGTCATGGTGGGTGGGGGGATAGTGGGAATGAGACAGACAGTCCCAGATAGTTTCCGAGTAGTACCTAGATGACGTTACATCAATAAATTTGGAGTAATCAAAAATATTCGAATATTCGAATTTCAATCACCGCATTATTCGAATATCTGAATGTACCGAATATTCGAATTATTCGAATATTCGAATATTCGAATTGCAAGCCCTAAGCACAATATAGGTCATCTCAATGTGTAGAATTAGAATGTTAGTAGAATATAAAATCAAAAAAAATACAATTTACTTTGATTTAGTGAAAGTAGACATGTTTCATTTTAGAATGTCATACTGCTTAAGTCTTATTTCGGATTCAGTTTCTTATAAAAAATATGGGTGTTCATTACTAGTAAGAAGAAACTCGAGAAACGTTTAAGAAAATACAATAAATACGCATACATTCTAAAACTTCGCTCGAGTGTAATCTCCCGTTTATCGCATAAAACCTGTTGAATCAGGACACTCAGTCCGTGGTGACGACGAGCGTGACTGATGATGTATAAGGAAGTGCATATCTTGTGAACTTTGCGATGTCAAGCATCTTGTGTGATAATAATAATACGTATGTGGCCGCAGCAGCAGCTAGTGGCGAGCTGTTGGTGAGTAGCGACACCACGGACCTGAGTGCTCCCGAGGGAAGGTCCTGTTCCTCACCTCACGCTTGCCTTCACCGGCTGGTTGGAGTGTACGATAACGAGGCATAGAATCTCACCTCTGGCTATCTTTTATTAGCCGGTCAGAGTGGAGTCGCAAGAGCTATAATTATATGCTCGAAGGGCGGATTTATTGCATAAGTGGCGAGTGGGCAACTTATCGTCATTTAAAGTCTAGATGCACCTTTTCACCCTTATTAACCCCTCTGGAACTATTGCCTGTCTGGTACTACGTATATGCGGCTATTTTGGGAGACCCATTCCTTTGACTTGGCGAGTCGCTGTCTGCCATTTCAACCAAAGTAATTAGCATTGGCGTCATAGTTTTATCAATAGCCTAGTTCACCAGTCCATATCATTTAGTCTTACACTAACTCAGGGACAAATGCCGGTTAGTGTCCCATCGCTTTACTAAATTAATGTTGTCTAAAGGGCCTCTGCATGTTGGCTTCCATGTACGTATGTAATTTTTTAATTTTGTCATGTTAAATTAAATACAAGTAGAATGTTGGATAGTATCCCCTTATTTGCAATAAAATCAAAGGCTACAATTACATTCGTCTTAATTAATTTTTCTGAAAATTCAAATCAATCGAACCAACATAGCGAGTTGTGGAAGGCGGAGGGCAATTTCTGCATTGAAACGGAGATAAGAGGGCCGGGCTCGCCATGAATAATTAACCTTACCAACATTTTTTGTGAGGTAGGTAGGTTTTTTAGTATTATTTTGTTCTTCAGGGCACGAAATAAGAGCCAAAAGCCAAAAAGGCTTCGTCAAACACGAGGTTTCATATTATCACTTTTAACCGTATTTTCATTATAGTGTGAAAATTGGCATTTAAACATTGGGGTTTAAACGATTAAACATTGTGAATATTATAAAAAACAATGATAAAGATTGTAATTGTATTGTATTTTGAATATTATACATATTAAAATTATAATTTCTAAAAGCTTTAGAACATGGCTTTTATAACAAATAAATAATTTATAGCAAGTAATTTAAAAGCATAAGACTATTTAGAATATAATTCTGTGTCATTTGAATTTATAGCAAATATGTTAGACCCTATTTTGAATGGTTCCAGATAGACTGGTAATTCAGGCTGGTATAACTTACGATACCTAAAAAACTGTTTAACAATTATTCTTATAGTTAGTAGAAGGTATTCTATCGATTCAATAGATTTTTGATGATGTTTTAACTGCAATCTGCAAAAAATATACATATATGAAAAGGTTATTTTTCAACCGATTCCAAAAATTCAACACGAATCTGGGTCAATCAACTATTCTTTGTCACTAAAATTTTGCAAGTATCTAAAACTTCTACCAATAATAATGGCTTTATTTATGCAGCTATAAACTTTTCAGGATTCTTTAAAAGGTTAGGTTAGGTTTATGTTATAACAATCAATAACAATAACAAGTTTACGGTTTCAGAAAAAACACCATTATATATTATGAATCATTATGTATTACGACCCATTATGTATTTTGAGCTTTATATATGATGATACGTACCCGTTAAAAGACATTTTGGTACTTCTCTTTCTTAAAAGACGTCAAACTTACTAAGTATTAATGTATTAGTTAGAATTTAAGCTTTTAGTAGTCCGTGTAGAAATAAAAATGCTTGATTTAAACCCTTTTCTACTTGAATAATGAGTAAAATTTAGGCAATTAAGTGATATATATATTATAAATAATAAATAATTAGTGACTTTAAGTAAATTCACCATCCAAGAAAACAGTAATTATCATTCGTTAGATTTTTTACTTTACCAGTTTGTAGAAAGATGAAGTAATATAAGTAAATTTTGATTTTCTAGACACAAAAAATATGTACTGTTAGTCATTTTTGCTCATAGTTAGTTTCGATTTTAGCATTTTTACCTGACTTACATTTTTGGAATTAGCGACACAATTATTGCTTAAGCGACATCTATCTCTGTAACTACAAGAACTAGGTCATAACTTGTTTCATAAAGAAATAGCTGGCATATTCTTCCTTATAAATTTTGATTTTCATGGAAATAGTCGTAAAACTTTTTGAGATATGATTTTTTTTCTCAAAAAAAAATCTTTAAACCTCATTTCTGTAAAGTTTCCAATATGGCGCTTAAGCATTTTTACCTTTCCACTGTCGATAAGTAATTAGCTTTTAATCAGGTTTTTTTCAGATTTTTTGGTCCATAAACTTCGGAGATAAGGGGAGGGAGGGACGGTCATTTTTGTACATTTTTGGCTATAAATCAAAAAGTATGTCCCGAAAAATTCTAAAAATAATAGTTTTGAAATGTGCAGGAGACTGAGCCCTTTCAAATGACACCCCATTTGCTATAATCAAATAACTTTCATTTTTCAACCCCCTATTCTAGACCCCTTAACAAATATTTAGGAAAATAGTTTCATACTTTTTTTTACTAAAAACAGATGCAGGCAAGCAAGTTATACAACTATGCCAAATTTCAAGTTGATAGCTTCTATAGCTTCTGAGAAAAAGTGCTGTGACATACAGACAGACAAACAACGAAGTCTCACCATAAAGGTTCCTTTTTTACCATTTTGGTACGGAAGCCTAACAACGCGATCGAATCGGTCTTTTCGTTTGGGAGCAACGATGGCACAGACTGACACACAGATAACCACGTTAAACCTTTAACACCCCTCTTGTGGCATCGGGGGGGGTAAAAACTTCGCGTATAGAGGCTTTTTTTACAGGATGGTTACCACGAAGCGCTCAATTCGACATGGCACTCGTCACTCGAGTTTAATTCGAGAGAAATAAAGATTTTCGATTTTCGATTGTCAAATTAGGGCCCCGCCGAATATTTAGCGTCTAAAACCCAATTTACGTACGAAAATAAAATAGTAGCGGTAAAACTAACTACGAGTACTGCTACAAGTGAGTTTTCACAAACGCAACGTAGGTATTTCATTTTATTATCAAGGTTTATCGCCGCCGTTGCATGGGCTGGCTAACAAGCGAGTCGCTTGCGCCGAATGAGATAACAAAAATACTGGAAACCTAAATGAAATGATAACTCAAACTTGTGCTTGGTCTCGCAGATACATGCTCGATAAAACCATTTCAGTAAACACTTTTTGATATACGGCTCGCAATAAATCTAGACCACGTTTTAAATTGAACGGACGTAAAAAAGACGAACAAGCTTGTATTCAGTGGGAGACTAATAGACTAGTAGAGAAAGTAAGATAAGAGGTCGAATCTGACACTTTTCATTCTAGTAAAAATTGTAACCTGTAATTGTAAAGTTGTATTACGTAGACAGACTATTCCAGACCTAGACAAGCTGCTCGCGTATGCCCTTTAAGGCCCGATTTAGACCATGCGAACGAACATGAATTCTATGCATTATCTCTTACGTTCTCTTTGTAAAAATAAAGACAAAACATGTTCTAGAGCACTCCGTCGCTTGCTCTAAACGTACCCTAAGATAGTGATACAGACAACTCGACCAAATCATATATCGCCTTTAGCAGACAAAGCTTCTGTCATTGAATGCCTACCTTATTAAGGCGATTTATCATGAGAATTATGAGAAATTATTACCGGTGTAAGGTTATGTTTTCATCTTTTTGAACACTTGTTTTTGCCGCGTAAAATAAAACAATTCAGATCACAGATGACGACGAAACCTACAAAAATACACAAAGGTAAACATAAACAATACACAGTTTTCGGAGGAAGAGTGGTGTCTCCCAACACAGGCAATATTTTGCGTAAAGGGTGGCACCATCCCTTGTTTCATGTACATCATGTATTTTATGAATAAAGAATTTTGTATTTTGTATTTATATTTGTACACAATGAAATAGTTGAATGCAACAATTCACTCCATTGTTTGGCACCAGTTCTGGTGATAAACAAAATCGGCCTTAAAAAAACGTTACGCGAAGTGAGTTAAGAAGTAAAGATGCCTCCGTCTTCTTTAATTTGTCTTTCCGTATAAATACTTCTCTTTAACTCGTTGTATTATGTTTTCGTGTCCCGTCTACGTACTCTATAATTCTCTGTCTATACGTCGTACGGCGATTGATTTCTTGTTTTCCTTTTACTGTCACAGACTCCATCCATCCATCCATCGGCCAATATTGGCCCTGTAAGTTCATCAACGTATCAAAACATTGAATATCAGTTTTTCGTAAGGTTACATACATTTCAGGCGGAATTCGAGACTGTATTTGATTTGATATGTAATGGATTCACATAAATAACTAGCTGTAAGCACACCAGCGATTCTTTTAATTATTCCAGGTGTGAGCACTTATCTCAGAACTGCTTAGACCAGAAGGGATATTGCCTAAAGCACTCGCAATCGCAATCGTTTTCATTTTGAAAATCGAAGGCTTGTCTGCATCCAAATGAAAACAATTGTTCCGCTTTGAAGTTGATTCCGATTGCGAATGCGTTAGGCAATAGCGACGCAGTTTAGCACCCTCAGTATTTTTAATGTAGGTGTTATAGCCTTCCAGGTGACCTCGTAATTGTATAGGCGAAAAACTTAAGTAAATGACCTCTTGCATGTAGTTGTAACACATCTGTATAGACCGTTCGACATTCCATATTTGAAATTTGACATAAATTCCATATTAGTTTTGTACACAACCACATGCAAAAGATCATTTACTTATGTTTTTTACCTATACGGCACTAGCAATGTCACACTATTGTATAAGAAAACCTTTCTTCCTTCTTTCTGGTAAACACAGTGGTGAACAGTTTTGCAAAGATATGCAGACCTGATTTAAGGTCTCCGCATACGTAACGTGAATTGGACGTGGACGGGACGTGGTTTAGTACAGTTTTGTTTTTCCCGTCACGGTCCCGTCCCGTCCGTGTAATTGTTATGTATGCACATTCCGATACATTTTCTATGAAACGATATTTTAAAAATTTCCCGTCCTGTCCCGTCCGTGTAAAATCACGTAACGTATGCAGACACCTTTAGTGGGGTTCAATTCGAAGAGTTTACATCTGCCTAGGGCTGCCATCCGTCCGGGTTTCCCCGGATTTGTCCTAGTTTGAAGGGCGTCCGGGGGCCGTCCGGCAGGGGTTTTTATTAAGTGCCCGGGTGAAACCCTTTCATACTTTCGTTGTCAGGGGAAGCCCAATTTTTTTTCAATGATGATGAAGATGACTGAAAATATTATTGGTTATTCTAAAATTCTAAAATATTATAGTTAGTTAGTTATTACTATTAGTAGTATTATACAGGGTGGCCAAATAACGGTATACACTTTAGTTTTGTAATTTTATTGTATGAATTGTAAAAAATATTAAGTATTCCTTGTTAAATATAGTATTTAGGGCCGGCAGTTAAACATGGAAAATAATGTCAGACAAATGTCACCTCTAGCAGCATTGCAGATGTGAACCCTTTTCATTGCGTTTTCATTACATTTTCACACATTTCCTGCGTTATCTCAGTGACTGTGTCTCGAATATTTTGTTTTAATACACGTCCCTTTAGATAGCCCCACAGAAAAAAGTCAGGAGCTGTTAAATCAGGCGATCTTGGGGGCCAATCAGCTATTGTTAGCCGCGAAGGTAAGTGATTTCTACCAAAAATTGGCTGCAATTTTCTTAGTTTCCGCAATACATGATTGGGTTGCACGTATACACGTTGTTCCGTCGTAAAACGATCCATAACAAATTTGCCGTATCTACATAAAGTAATTTTTATGCAACAACTGTCATATTTACCGCCAAAACAAAATGGCGGCAAAAAAAAGTTGTATACTCCAAGTTGGCCACCCTGTATAATAATTTGAATGATGCCAAAAAGAAGAGCTTAATTGTTTTCGTTTCCATATTGCTTACCTCAGAAAGAGTTTTTAATTTTATTAAAAATGTCTATTGTTTGTTGCTAAGCTATATAAAAGAATAAAAAAAATATATAACGATGTTTTTATTTTTGAGTAGAGAAATATTTTTTCAGAGGTGTCCAGGGAAAAAAAACCATATTTCGCCCAAATGTCCGGGATTTTTGCCGTGTTTATCCGGGGTCGGCAATTTAGGTGATGGCAGCCCTACATCCGCCCCATTTTGGAACTCGTTCCAAAGAGGCTTCTACTTAGGGAATGCAAAGAACCGGTTATAACCGGTTTTAACCGGTTATTTTCATACAAAAACGTCTAATAACCGGTTAAATTGCATTCCCTACTTCTACTTCAGACACAATCTTTACCCTCTCCTCTACTGCAGTCTGAGTAATGTTTGTATGGCTGATTTATCGTATGTCGCCGGTACTCTCATCCGCATAGCAATTTATTTTTGTCGGTGTTCAACAATTCATTAAAATGCAGGATGAACATTGTCGGCGACAACACGCAGCTTGCGACTCGTTTGTTCGTCCTTTTTTACGGAAACAGAGCAACTAATACAAGTATGAATAAACAAACAATTATGGACAAAGAATAATGTATTCTTTACCTTCTTCACGTAGTAT
The DNA here is from genome assembly GCA_946894065.1 of Acleris literana. NCBI lineage: Eukaryota > Metazoa > Arthropoda > Insecta > Lepidoptera > Tortricidae > Acleris > Acleris literana. The sequence continues at coordinate 14,774,119 of OX335679.1, forward strand.
AAAACAAAGTCGCTTCCGCCGTCTGTGCGCTTAGATCTTCTAAACTGCGCAACGGAATGTATTGCGGTATTCATCAATAGGTAGAGGGATTCAAGAGGAAGCTTTTTAACTGACTTCAAAAAAAGGAGGAGGTTCTCAGTTCGTCGGGTTTTTTTTTTATGTATGTTCCCCGATTACTCGAAGACCACTGGACCGATTTGAAATTTTTTTTCTTTGTTTGAATGGGTATACTTTCTAGTTGGTCCCATTGTCAACACGTCACGATCTGATGATGGGATATTGGAGAAATCAAGAGAACTCCTCAAATATTATAGGCACACCTATAGCGATTTTGGTATTTTTCACTGTAACTCGTGCATTTGCTTTTGAAAAGTATTATATGATGAAGTGGAACTGATGATGAAGACCACAGATGGCCACCGGAACTCCTTAACGGTACCTATTTCAAGGGTGGCGATAAGATATTTCGTTTAAGGTAGTTGAGCGACTATAACGAAGCACATTTAGGTTTAAATATGACTATGACATTCCCGCGGCGTTGTCTGCGGCGACCTTGAAATGTTGTATAGTTTCTCATTAATATTTAGAAGTTGAGCTATACGTAACAGCATAAATAGGATCACTAAAAAGTATAAAATAAAATAAATGTTTAAAAAAACAAAAACCCGCCTTCAAAAATGCAAACAATAACTTCTTTTAAAATGGTAGGTCAGTCCAACTGAAGTCGGCGTCCCACAATATTTTAAACCAAAAGCCGAATGCAGTTGGACTGACCTACCATTTTAAAAGAAGTTATTTTTTGCATTTTTGAAGGCGGGTTTTTGTTTTTTTTTTTATCTTTATCTTTACAAAGTCGCTCCCGCTGTCTGTTCGCTTAGATCTTTTAAAATAGGTATAGTTCAATGCTGATATTTCATGACGTATTTTGACATCAATGAAGAAAGACCCACTTTTTTAACGATTGTGCACAACGGCCAGGCCTGCCTTAGTAGTCCAACTTTTAGAAAGTAACTTTTTGTCCTTTCCCCTATAGTGACTGTGTTCTGCTGGCATTCGACCATGGCCTTTATTTTACTTTGGTTTAGTCCATCTTGCTTTCATAGTGTATGATGATGATTGTAATGAAGTTTAGGTCAAATCTAAAATACTTATTAGTCATAAGACTAGATTCTATTTCAATGTAATGTATAATAAGATATTTCATTTAATAAAATAAAAATAAAATGTTGATGATTATGCCATCTCTTATAAATTTACTTGATAGTAAAAGCTGTCAATAGTGTGATTACGATATACATAGAAACCAAAATGGAATTAAGGCCGAGGTAGAGTTACCGACGATACCCTCTGAGTCTACAATTTAATTTATCTCTATTGTTGCTGACAGCATTACACAATATTTCGTTAATATCATTTAAAGTTTGGCTACCTACTTTAAAATATACGCAACAGCAACAATGACCATCTTTTCGATACTCTCAATCGAATTCCACTTCAAATAAATAGAACGCTTTAGCGCTCCTATTAAGCCAATTGCTAGATTGGGACTAGGTATGAGGATCTCATTCGATATTTAAAGTTTTAAACACATTTGGTTACAACTGTTTATTTCTCAATAGATTTAGAGTCATGTCACCAATCAATGTTTGATTTCTTACATATTTCGTTGCTTCTTCGATTCGTTCCTCAATTGACAACAATTCATATGTGCTAAGGTAGTAAAATAAAATACCGTTTGTAGATTTTACACTGCTGATTACAGTAAAAATAATTTTGGATTTTTTTATGCAGTAGTTTTTTTTTAATTTAGGAAAAGCAGTAAAAAAGTCGGATTGTGAATGTTAGGAATACACTTATAGTGCCCTTAGTCCATTTATTACCATAGGAATTGAAAAAAATATACAACTGTCATGTCCATTGTTTATCTGTCTGACGGATTACTTGATTCTAACGACACGCTTTCGATTCTCGGAATATTATTGTTTTGATATACGCTATTTAAAATAAAAGTGACTAACGGATTTGTAAAAGCGGATAGCCGCAATCTGCCCAAATTAGACGAATTTATGTTGTTACAGTTGGTATGGTTGACAAGTGACATGACATGACAATCAGTTCCGTTTGTTTAAAGTAACTTTTTTAATTTTATATCATGCTAAGATCACGACATCAGTATTCCTAACTTTGTATATACGGTCTTTTTAATGACTATTTCTTTAATAAATTATTAACTACGAATTTAAGTTAAATAAAGAAAAACCGAGAAACACGGGTAGTCTAATTTTTAACCAGCTATTATAAACGCGAAAAAACATAAATGCTTTATTTTTGAAATGTTGTCAATTACCTAAAACCCGCCACGACAAGTAACTTACTTACTTGTTACAACCGTCCGTACCTGCATAAACCAGAATTTATTATACACTAGTGACCCGCCCTCGCTTCGCTTCGGTTTATGTGAGTTTCCTGCAACTCCTGTAAATAAATCAGAATGTATTATATACATAAAAGCCTCCTCTTGAATCACAATCTATTGCTGAAAACTGCTTTAAAATCCGTTGCGTATACTACTATTGTTGTTTATACTTTAACCCCCTTACTAATAAACGTCGAGTGACGGTGGTATAGCTATACAATGTTTTGTCCTTATCTGTCATTGTGACATTTGAATTTGACAGATAAGGACAAAACATTGTATAGCTATACCACCGTTACTCAACGTTTATTAATAAGGGGGTTAAACTCGATAAGTACTGTAATGTGGTAAGGTTCTGCTACTGAAGGTGGACCTTATCACATTAAATCATTTATGTACCTTGTCGCATTCAATCGTTTCACTATTTTGTATGACATTTCAGACACGACGTTAAAGTGACAAGGTACATAAATGATCACTTATTTATGCTGTTGACTGTACGAAGTGTCCAATTTGGTTTTAAATTTATAGATTTGAAATCAAATTGGTTCGAAGGAACAGCGGTGCTTTGTTTTATTGAAAAAATGGACAGACGCCGCTGGGATACCGTTTAGGACACAGCTATTGTATTCTTATATCTGCAAAATAAAAAGAAGATTGATATACAAAGTGTTTAATTGCTACACCCCAGTCGCCCATCACTATAGTACTTTGTTCTGGAGCGACTCGACTCGGCCAAAATTCGACGGATTCTCGTAACTCTGTCCGACTTATTTCAGGGGCCAACAACTCGGAAATCTTATGTAATCGGGTAAGTACAGTCACGTCTTTATTACTAGAAGTACCTACCTATAAAAGCGGTTCAGATATTTTTGCGCCCAATGTTGGATAATATATTATTGCTGGTGACTGTACCACCATGCAATTAACGTTTTTAACCTTTTCAACGCCACAGTCGGCTCTGGCCGTCAACAAAAAGTCGTGTCCCTGACGCCACGTCGGCTACAGCCGACAAGAGTTCAAGATTAAAAGGGACTTTGTTTGGTAGCAATAAGGTGTAATTTGCAAACATGTTTGGCGTGTGGGTGGCACATTTTGTATTCGACGTATGGCGTTCAAAAGGTTAAATACCTTTTTGCCTTTTATGCAATTCCTTGGTCTGCCGGTACATAGCCTGGCTATTGTTTTTTATCCAACCGATTATATAATAATAGCTGGCCGGAAATGTTTGTAGGTATAATAATATTAATAGCTGTTGCCCGCGACTCCGTCCGGGGAAGCCATTTATTGCTATTTGCGGAAAAAAATGGGATCAAGCTATCTCCATAACAAATTTCACCAAAATTGGTTCAGCGGTTTAGCCCATAAAGCGGAACAAAAGCGTAAGCGTGGTAGGACCTTGTGCAGGGTCCGCCCGGATCGCTACCACCATCTTATCCATTAACCCACCGCCAAGCACTAGTGTTCGCATTGCTGAGTTCCGGTGTGGGGATGAGACAACCAGTGAAATTACTAGCATAGCATAGAAGCATTCCATCTTAGTCCTCAGGGTTGGCAACGCATTTGAAGTCTTAGGATTGCAGTTTTGAGATTGTAGTCTTGAGATTTCAAATGTCTATGGGTCTCAGATCCCACTTACCATCAGGTGGCCTGAGTGCTCGCGTGCCTTCTCATTGCCATAAAGAGAAACTGACATACAAATTTACCCGCACCTTCGTACGCGTAGAATTAGTTTCCCGCTACTCCCCCTATTTTTTCCCGATGGGTGTCGATTTTCGGAAAATCCATTAAACTAGCACTAGGAGTGCCCTACCCCTAGGGTACCCAAGAAATACCTACTCCCTCCAAATTTCAAGACCCTAGGTCCAGCAGCTTAGGCTCTGCGTTGTTTAGTCACTCACAGAGTCAGAGTACTTTTTTATATATTTAGAATAAGATTATTATTATGGATCAGTAGTACGGAAATCAACAATGAAAAATAATTATCAGATAAAAAAACTTCTAGACTAACCATCTTATGCAAATACTTGACAGCAATATCGCGAGCGCTCTCAAAATCAGGTCAACAGCGCACTAGATTGGCGACCACAGATAACACGCAGGTCAGCGCATCAGTGATCGGTGTAATACCACCCGGCACAATCGCGCGATTCGCGCGTATCTAGTGACACGGTGCGGCGTGAACCCGGAAGCTTGGTTCGCGTATCGCCTACTGTATGAATGAGCTGTTTCCGATGCGGAAAATCGCTGTTTTTTTGTAAACGTTTATCGACCTAACGAAGTGAGGTTATACAGTGAACTGAGATGGCATTTGTATGTTTATCTACACACATATCATATGACCTCTATTATGCGTTCAAAACCCATAGGCAATGACCAGCATTACCTGTGGTAGTAGGTGACAGCGATGATAGCTGTTAATTTTGGAAGATATTCCAAATTTAGATCTCATTACCTTACAATATTCAATAACGTAATTTCAAAATTACGATACAGCTGTCATCGCTGTCACCTACTACCACAGGTAAGGTAATGCTGGTCATTTGCCTTTCGGTTTCTGAACCCATCTTAGAGTACTTATAATATGTGTGTAGATAAAGAGACACTGCGTTATTAGGATTACGTAAACTACTATTATCGACCTAACGAAGTGAGGTTATAGAGTCAACTGAGGTGGCATTTGTATGTTTATGTTTTTTCGACAATCACATGAGTTTCTTGATCTGATTTCTATAAATTTAGCGGGAGAGCAGTCCAGGCAAATAAAAAGTGCAATAAAATAATGCCATCATCGAGCTGGTATGATGAAGACACTAGGTGGCTAATAGGAACTCCTTAATGGCTAATAATAGGCTTGTCGAGTTTGTAGCTTTGACTTTTCTCACAGGTACCTAATAGTGAGTTAGAGTAGTTTCACATCACTCGATACGATATCGGACACATGGAATGCAAAAATCAAAATGAAAGTAAGTCGTAGTTGTTCTAAACCAGTGTTTCACAACCGGTGGTGGTCCGCTTATGGTGCGTTTCTATATTCAAAACCGTGGATAGAGTGTTGATGTCTCGTTAAAATTTGTCAAATTTTGTACGTAGCAAATGTAAAATTTTAACGAGACGTCACATCTCTATCCACGGTTTTGAATATAGGAACGCACCATTAGGGAGTAGTTGGTGGCAGGGTCCAAAGCAAATAAAAATCGCTATTAAATAAGGTACAATAGGTAATTGGATTTTTTTAAAACAATGTGCTAATGGGGTAGCTAACTAACACCAAGTATGTCTTCAAACAAAGGTATATCGCGCGGCTTGCATGCGCCGCGAGCAGCCACAAACTCAACAGAGGGCTCAGACAAGATGCACTACGCTAACTAACGTTTCTATTCGATTCGTTTTTAAACCAATCGCGTCACTGGTAGACCACGTGACTTTTCGTATCACGTCATCTTCCAGTGACGCGATTGGTTTAAAAACGAATCGAATAGAAACGTTAGTTAGCGTAGTGCGTCTTGTCGAAGCCCTCTGGACAGACTAGGCCGGTTTAGTCGGGACCGCACCGTCGCCGCGTTTGGCGGCGTGTGTAGTAAGCGACGCGCATCGATGCAACCCTAGCGCCCGAGTGGCAATAGGTAACAGAAACTCCTAAACGGCCAGATATGACGAATTTTTATATCTAAACTTAGGCCACGTCGTGTGTACATCGCTCAGACATCAAAGATAAAAAATATCGGTAGCGCATGGTTAAATGACCCGATAATTATCCTACTAATATTATAAATGCGAAAGTTTGTGTATGTGTTAGTTTATTACTCCTTCGCTCTGCTACGGCTGGACGGATTTGGATGAAATCCGAAATGGAGATAGCTTATACCCTACATGAAGACATATGCTAATTTTCATCCTGGAAAATTTAAAAGTTCCCGAGGGAATGACGATAATTAAAATCTACGCAGACGAACTCGCGGGCGGAAGCCAGTATTTAGATAAAAACTTATTCGCTTTGAAACACCTGCTTTAGCTCCAGAGAAATTTCGCATTGCGAAAATACGGTCTGATATTTATATAGCCGTGTCGTGCCGTTGCTGATTGGTAGGAGACTACTTCCGTGATTTCATAACGTCATAAAAAAGGTTCTGGTTCCGGTGGTTATGAACCATGTAGTTATATTCTTTGTTATAAACTGTCAGCATTTAGTCTAATTTTAATTCATAAATTAATTCGACACAATTATTTACAGTTCCATTTGTTGATTGATTTATTGTTCAATTATTATTGTTTAATCTAGATAATGTTGGCCATTTAAAAATGATTAGGTTAAATCCTAATTGGTCCCCAGAGCCGTTGAGGAAAATACCGCGGTTTTAAAAGGATCATTTAAAATTTGAGTGCTTAATTGGTTTATTTATTATAAATGCTAATAAATTTGTGCCCTCATATTTATTATTGTTTGTTAAATCTAAATGAAATCGGATAAATTACCGTAAACTATGCTGGATATATTAGAAAATGATTTCAGGAATTTCGTCAAGGGGATATGGGTGGTCTTCATTTAGTGGGTGTCTTCCACAAAGCTTAGACTTAATTAGTCTGTGGAAAGGTAAAAAATACCGAATTCAAGTCTCTTCAAATTATGGAATAATCCACAAAAACAACTAAATATAAGTAAAAAAAGATGTACAAAAAATTGGTCAGGATCCTAATCAAACACAGACGAAAGGTTAAAGATCCCTGTTTTTTCTCTTTAACGTAAAACGTTTACCGACTTCATACGATGACCTAGCCTACTATACCTAGCCTAGTCCTGCCCTAGTTGGTAGTGACCCTGCCTACGAAGCTAGCGGACCTGGGTTCAAATCCCGGTAAGGGCAGATATTTGTGTGATGACCGCGAATATTTGTTCCTGAGTCATGGATGTTTTCTATGTATTTAAGTATATATTTCTCTATATAAGTATTTATATCCTTGTCCAGTACCCATAGTACAAGCCTAGAGCTTAGTTTGGGACTAGGTCAATTGGTGTAATGGTTCCCTGATACAAAAGCTTACGATGATAATTAATACAAGTGTAACAAAAACACGTTTTTCACTTCTCATGCTCAAAAAGTGTGTCATATTAGACTTGTCAAGCGAGACTCAAGTAGTACATGTAAACCCTAGAGAATACATTATATTCATATTTCCCCTAGGGAAAATATGAAATGGAAAATATAATGATTTATTTGTACAAAACATTTTAATTTGACCAATCAAAATACTTCACCAAATTAAATCCACCAATCAAAATACTTCACGAAATTAAATCAACCTATCACAATTCATCGACTGTCAATCGGAACGTTAGGTTCTTTTTGGTACGCATACTCTTTAACTATATTAACTCTTTAAAATAAAACTTTGTATTTGGTATGAACCAACCAGAATACAGCTATATTAAAATCGACCAATCAGGGAACAGAATTAATTTCTCAAAACATTAGGTGTTTTTTAGTCCCTATTTTACAATCGTTAAAATATGATTAAATAGATTGTGCAACGCTTTGAAGCGCTAAATACTCACACGGTCAGTGGCGTTTATTTGCGGTATCTATATTTTGTATCTGTGTTAAAGAACTTTTGAAAAAAAAACATGCCGCCAAATTAAAACAGTATTTTCGCCGTAGAATATGTGGTGCTATCTTTGCTAATTGTTTACCTTTGTATAGGTAATGTTTTTATTTTCTCGCAATCGAAGTGAAAAGTAGAGTGTATTACTCGGGTCTAAAAGCCATATTATAACCATCTCGTGGTACTAAGTATGGCTTATTTTAGACCCTCGTTGTACAATCTACTATTAAAACCTGCAGGCCTTTCGCGTAAACACACTCGCAATCACAATCGTTTTCATTTTGAAAATCGAAGCCTTGTCTGCTTACAAAATGAAACCAATTGTTTTGTTTTGAAGCCGATCGCGATTGCGAGTGAGTTACGCGAAAGGCCTGCTGGACCTCTATTCTTCTCGGTAAAACAATATTGCGTTTGACATGCTATCGTATCGTCAACGATAGCTCTAGTAATGGCGCCGATTTAAAAGCAATACAATAGCATGTCAAAGGCAATGTAAGGTTTTACTCAGTAGATTCTAGGCCCTGACTGTATGCCTTGATATTGTCGTCTACATATATTACTTTTTGTTTTTTTTTTTCTATTAAAATTCTCGGTGACACGTGCGACACCAAGTTGAATCTAACGACATCTCGTTTGTCAAAAAATTACCTATTTTATTACACTTTACTGTGTTTTCATACATCGGTATTAATGTGATCGCGAAAGTGATATAAATAAGATTAATACACGTTTTATGTCATACTATTCTCAAACATCTATCTATAGTACCTAGGTATTTATAAATATCCAAGGTAAAGTTATGATTGCTATGAATTAACATAGGTAGGTACACGAATCATATTTATATCACTAACGCGACCGCAAAACTACTGTAGGATTGAATTGAAATGGATCGAAGAGGAATACAATGTATATTTTATTAGCGAAAGTCAAATTACTTTTGTATGAAAGTCGGTCCTCACGCTGAGGCTCAAAACTGCAGAAACTCGAGAGCGATTGTTTTGAAATTGGAGTATGGCTTTTGTTAAATACAAAATGTAAGAGATAACTTAATATCAAAGTGGCCACTTTATGCCATTAAGTTGACTACACGAAGGTATTCATTTGTAAATAAATAAAAAATAAAATAAAAATGGTTTATTTATTCTCTAAAAAGTATACATTTATAACATCGGCGGGTTTTAAGTAAATAAATACCTGTTCTAAGGGAACCTCTCTTCCCTATGCGTTTATCTATTATGTACATTGGTAAGTTGCAGGGGTGATTAACCTTTTCATCGCCACAGTCGGCTCCGGCCGTCAACTAAAAGTCGTGCCACTGACGCCACGTCGGCTACAGCCGACAAGAGTTCAAGGTTAAAAGAGACTGTTTGGTAGCAATAAGGTGTAATTTGCATAGAATAGCAAACATGTTTGGCGTGTGGGTGGCACATTTTGTATTCGACTTATGGCGTTCAAAAGGTTAATTTACTTATAAAATTAATTTACTTGTAAAACAAGAAACCTTCCTTAGATTTCAAGACAATAATTAGCATTAGAAAACACAATAATTAAAATGAGGGCGCACTGGACGTTGGTGTAGTCTTAAGGGGTCTTAAACACCGCTGCCGATATGTTTCGTTAGCAATGCGATTGCACACATAGGTATTACAGATGCTTTAAGGAATTTGTCGCTATTTGGTTTAGCAGAGAAGGTCGCTGCAATGAGTCGAGGATGTTTGTCTCCGACCAGTGATAAAAATAACGCTCAATTAATCTAGCCATTGTTAAGAGCTGCGTGGGAGTCGGTCGGGGGGCTACGCGACTTAACCACTCGTGGCTTCCTACGATGGTATTATTTCAGAGCTACACAATTGTTCAACTGTTCAAGGACATAAAAATATAAATCCAGGAGTTGCATCGGTGAACACTCTTGCCTAAGTTCGGTGTTTCTGAAATAATAATTTCGAAGTGCCAGCGAAATGATTGGTAGATGCCACAAAACTTTGCAAATGTAGGTACAATACGACAGAATTGAAACCGTACAGTCAAGGACTTTAATTGTTATGCCACTATGGAACCCTGTCGCATAACGTTAATCATTCATTTAAGCGTAATTTCTGTCATGTATGTGGTTTGACGCTGTCATTATGACAGGGTTCCATAGTGGCATAACAATTAAAGTCCTTGAGTGTACAATATTGCAAAATTTTACTTTTTTAAGATTTCTGTGCTTCTATTCTACTGATGTTGACGTGTTATGGTAAGTATTGTCAACGTTATTATAATAGCTCTTATTAACCGACTTAAAAAAAAGGAGTAGGTTCTCAATTCGCCGGGATTATTTTTTTACTTGACAGTAATTGCCGAGTTAATAACTAATAAGTCTAATAACATACCATAACACATCGAAAGCGATATTGCTTTACCGAATATAATAGATTTCTAATGATTTCGTCAAATTGTAGTACAGTCGAGTTCATAAATATGTATACACGTTAGTACCTTGTCACTTAAATCGCTGTGACAATTCATATATGGCAGTTTAAACATGACATTAAATAGACAAGGTACTAAAGTGTACACATATTTATGAACTCGACTGTACAGTGCATGAAATCTTAGTCTTTCGGGCTCGGGTAATGTCGGTTAGACTTGCATTAGAGTGTATGAGAGCCAGTGAAAGAGAAGTACAAACTCAAAAGTTGTTATTATGTACTGTTGGCACTGTTGCACTGTAAACTGATTGGTTAAATTTAAATGGTCCCACTGGACGACCAGCACCGACTTAAATTCAAAGTCAAAGTTTTTTATTCTTCAACTTAGCCATAATATAATGCACCTATGAATGCCAAAAAGCATTAACACCGGTTCGAAAAATAAAACCTTTTCCCCGAGAAGCACCGGCGTAAGAAACTTGGCAAGGTATATTTTTTCAAAAAAAGTGGACATCATACATAAATTTATAATATCACAGTATTTTTGCACAGTACACCTTTGCAAAACACAGCCACCTGTGCACCTTTTTTAAGCGTTGGTTTGATGCGTAGATTACTCATGCAGGATGCACGACTCTGCCAAACATCCCTGACCATGATTATAATAGTTTACTGTATAATATTTTATTTTTAAAAAACTTTACAATATGCTTGGGAAATTAGTTTTTGTTTTATGACAGATTTAAATTTAGAGTCAGAAAGCTCAATTATTTTTTTTGGAATTATATTGTAGTATTTTAAAAATGACAACATTACGCTAAGCAGCCAAACAAAAGGAATAAAGAAGCTACACCATAGCTGTATAGGAAAATATCAATTAAAACGAAGGTTTAGAAAGAAAGCTTTTGTAAATGTCAAAAAGAAACATTTATTTGTGATAAACAACCACAAGGAGCAGAGAAATACGCACCAGTAGAATATGGGTAGTTACGAAATGGTCCCAATCTCGCTACTACATTCTTCTTGCGCGCATTTCTCTGTTCTTTGTTGTTGTTTGTCACGAATAAATGTTTTAACTACTTTCTTGCTTTCTAAACATACCTACATCGGGGTTTTCGGTGCGGGAATGTTTGACATTAGTCAAAGAGTAGGTTTCTACCTAATGAATAATTAATTGAAAAAAAAAACTTAAAAAGATTTATATATGACATTTATATGCACCTATTACATCTGCCGTGTTCGATCAGTTCATTGATAGATATTTAGTGACAGCAAGACGCCGCAGATTAACTGTTCCAAATATAGAAAATATATTAATAATTTATTCTGAACCTCGTGTAAATTACTAAATTTACTGCAGGAAAGTAATTAACTAACGTTATTTTTATTATTATTGCATATATCTCATGTAAAGCTAAAGTATCTGCTACATGAGGTAAAATAAATTTGTATCATAGTGTGTAAGTATACAATTCGTAGAGAGGTAGTTATTCATTAGGCATAATATGATATTTTCTTTTTTCTCTTCTGTTTCCTTCAATTAATCTATCCGTTTTCTACTCTTTCTTAAATCATTCCCACACCGAAAACCTCGATGTATGTTTCTAAACAATCGATTTTGATATTTTCTTATACAAGGCCTCTATTCTAGGCGGTGACATATGAAAGCGCCCCAGAATAACATATTTTGCGGGGCGATATCTAAGTAGGTCTCATTCTCAGATAACTAACTTCTAGCTCGGTCTTCAAGATACTGTATGAAATGTATATTTCATTAGGCCATCTTCGATTCAACGCAAGATTGTGGTTTAATTACTAAAATAGATTAGATGCTGCTGCCGTTGACCGACAAACGACCGCCGCCTATTTAGCCGTATTCAATTACAACACAATGAAATGATTGACTCATAGTTGAAGAAGGATTTGCTTTGTTTTGGTTTTTATCTTAGTCCTTAATATTTAAATGGTCAAGGAAGCAGAATAGCCAAAGATATATGCATAAATTGACCATATTACCTCATTAGAGTTTCACAGAAAGTGGGTCCAAAGATGAACATGGACAAGACGAAAATCATGTCGAATGTCAATGTCGTACCCACTCTATTTTCAGAAGATTATGTACCTAATCATAATCATAATCATAATCATAAATATTTATTTGCATAGACACAGTACAGGGATGTTACAGTACATTATGTTTCATGTATCAAGCTCGCATGCAAGCGTGCAAATATTATAGGTAGTAAATAGGCAATTAAAATGTCAAAAGAATAATAATAAAATACTAGAAAACAAATATAAAACGTCAAATTCAAACAATAGAACACAATAAAAAAAACACAAGAAAAAGTTAACATAATAGGCATATCACAATTATATAACTAAATACTACTAATCCTAGTACTGTCGGTGCTCGAGATACGCCTTTACGCTGTAAAAACAACGATCCAAAAGCCAGTTTGTTAGACTGCGTTTAAAGGCGTTTCCCTCTAGCAGCCTGAGTTCTTCCGGGAGATAATTATAGATGACAATGCACATATTAAAAACATTCTTTTTGTAAATCGTCTTGTGACTTAGAAGGTGATATAAAAGGCTATTCCTATGCTTGGAAGAGACAGTTTAGTTTGGAAACTACCACTTCGAAAGGAGACCAAACGTCGGATTCAACTTCCGTCCTTATCTCAGTGTCTTAAGACGAAAGCCTTCAACAAATGTGTGTTGCCAGTGATGACATGTGGCAAAGAGACGTGGACCTTCACTATGTGCCTCATAAGAAGGCTCAAGGTCAACGAAAGGGCAACGGAAAAACTACGCTTCGAGTTTTTCTTCGGGTTGAATCAGAAATAAGGTGATCAGCAGAAGAACTGTTACCGACATACCTCTAAAAGTAGGTGGGCACATCGTATAACCAATGGCCGTTGATAACGGAAAGGTTTTTTTTTAGTCACAGTTCGATTTGAAGCATTATTTTTTATGCCAATTGAGGCCAAACGGCATTCTCCGCGGTTTTCGTTACAGTAATTAGAACAAATCAACTTCAAAATAATACGATGTGTATCTAATGCGTAAACACGGCAACAATGGCGTCGCTCAAGTTGAGTTAGCTATGGACCTACTCTTAAGGTGATTGTGAAGCTAAGAATTTCCATACAAAATGCGATACCGTTTCTCTCCCCTTAAACCTAGTCCGATTTTTACGATTTTTTAATATGTTGTAGATATCATGAAAAACTATGTCTGTACATTTTCCTTTCCAAGAAAATATCTCTTAAAATGAAACAAATTTAAAAAACAAAAAACAGAAACGCACAGACCTAGTTCTTTATAATATTTAACTACAACATATACAAAAATCGTGGAAATCGGACTTGATTTAGGGGGTGACAAACGTTATCGCCCGGAGCTAAATTTGTATGGATTTTTTTGACAGCTACGCGATCTAGCGGCGCTAAAGACAATGCGATAACTCTTATAAGGGCTATCGGGTTTGTACTTCTCTCTCATGTTATGAGAGTCTTAAAGAATTCAAAACCCTTTTTCACTGTACTTAGGATTTCTGGAGTTGGCGTTTGTAAAAAACTATGGCTTAGGCCCTATAACACAAAACTTTAGAATATCTGTTGGGTCATTGAGGAGATACCAGCACTAAATGAAGCGGTCGCCATAATTTAGAGCTTATATTGTAGAATAAGTAAGAAGCCAAAGCTATAATATTCTAACATATTATGTTAAGGCTAGTAAGTACATTTTCAAAGAATTACGAAACATAAAAACTAAGCAATTATAATAAGTAGTTAACCAAAGTAATTGGCTATAAAACAATTAACGTTACTTCCGTCACAGGGTGATAATGGACAATACGCCTTGTGTTACATTTACGATAGCTTATTAAATTATTACATACCGTAGTAAACAAAACTGAATTATCAACAAGTTTTTAAAGTTGTAGGTAATTCTGTAGCTCAGCCTACCCGAATCTGGGATTACAGGCGTGAAGGTATGTATGTATGTATAGAAAACAAACTATCGACATAGGCAATTACTCAGTTATTAGCTACCATTAGACATACTACAAGCTGAAAATACAAATGAAATTAAGTTATCATTATTACAGAAGTGTACTCTGCGATTAAAGTAAATTAATTGGGTGCTGTAAAAATAAGTGGAAAAAAATTACTTACATTTTCAGAACAATCGGTGAAATGACTGGCAGCCATTCTACGTTAATCCTCAGATATGGCAATTCATAAGCAGTCTTGCAAATGTTTATTGATCTCAAGGCCTGATAACTGTCGGGTGGCCTAAATGTTTGTATGCCTTCTACATGTTAAAAACAATGATTTATTAAATACCTAAACAACATTTTTAAAGTTCCAAACCGGTACTGAGCCCAGTTTAGGAAATTCTTATCCCAAAAGAACGTATGTATATCAATACATACCTACCTATAATAAAATCATAGAAAGGAAAATTATGATAGAAATATGAAGATATAAATTAAGAAATATCATGCGGAACCTTAGAATTAGCAGCAGAATGTTTCAACACGTTTGAGAATTTTTGACTGCTTGTAGGTTTGTTGGTAAATAATACCAACACTATACATATATACACTTATTCTTATTAATAATACGAGATAAGGCTATTTCTACAGTACATTATTATAATAATGCTAATAAAGGCCATCTTATTAAAAGAAATGGCAAACTTAAAAATACCAACTTTATATCTGCATTACTACAACAATAAAGAGGAATATAATGATAATAGAACTAAACTTAGCTTAATAGTAAATTCAGAGTAAACAGGTACGCCAAACATTGAGATTGTTTGTTTAGTTGTGTCGTGCTAAAAAGAATACAGTGATAGCAGTGAAATTCATATGTAATAACTATAGCTTAACTCTCGTCAAATGTTTGCCCTATGTTTATTTATAAATTATTAATAATAATATAAGCATAAAAAAAAGACCTAGGCGTGCCCCATCATCACTCAAATTGATCCGCGGGTCCAGCATTCAGATAAGGGGGTGGTCATTAACTGCTGAACACAGAGGTTCGGTCAAGTGCGAGATAATGCCACGCGACGATTTACTTTCTGAGTTTTCTTTTCATGACGTCCTTGACCACCCCCGTGGATCCGCCACTGAAATTGATAGGGCAAAGTTTGTTTGCGTCAATGTACGTAAAATGAAGAGTGGATTGTTAAACACTTTAACCACAAATTGGTTTGTAAGCATGTTTCTTTGAAACCAGTTTAGAGGAAATAATATTTAATGTGATTCTGATGGTTAACAGTTTAGAGGAAATTATATTTAATATGATTCTGAGTATTTTCATTTCACTTTGTGTAAAAAATAATGCAGCATGTAATTCACAGAATAATGTCTTTATTTAAATAACTGTATACCTATATACAGTTATTTAAATAAAGACATTTGTTTCCTCAAAACTATTTCTTACCACAATGCCTTTTTTTTTTAATTTCCTAAAAAAACCAGCCAAATGCCAAGTTGAACTCACACACATGGGTTCCATACTACCCTTGTATAGGGGCTTCCTTTTTTTAAATTATTTTTTCTGTTGTTAGTGTTGCTACAGAAAAACACTGTAAAAATTGCAACTCTCTGCCTATTACAGTTTATAAGATACAGCCTGTTGACAGACAAACGGACGGACAGCAGTGCCTTAGTAATATAATAGGGCCCTGTCGGCACACTTTTGGTACGTAACCCTAAAAATACCTGCAATATTGTGAGGTTTCTCAATAAAAAAAAATGTAGCTCGCTTTAAGTAATTTATAACATCTGTACACTCACTACGCTTCATGTTTAAGTAACTATATAAATAAAGGTGTTTAACACAGGCAAATAAACTTTTAGAATGACTGTTTTAACGACGCACTTGGTGATGAAAAATAACATGCAATTAGACTAATAAGCATGTTTATTATTTACAATTCTTTCTCTTATTACATATAGAGGTTTTGTAAAAACAAACCATTATTTCGTTTGCATTATTTTCAGAGGTAATAGGTAGGTATGTTTTTATAGTCAATCAAATAGTAATAGCAGGCAGATAGCTTATTCATCATAAATTGAAATGTTGCAAAGATAAAATAAAGAAACATCATACATATTCAATTAATATAAGAATTAGCAATAGAAGACAACAAACAAATACAAATCAAAATTATCAGCATAACAAAATAACATAAAAAAACATGGTGCAGTTTATACCTACTATAGGGTGGCCCAGAATTATTTGCATTTTTACCAGCTTTTACTCTATCTACTTTTCAAATTTTTTTGGCCCACCCTATATAATAATTATTTGTTTTTTTCCATTTAAAAACACAAAACGTGGTTTTTCTTTTTCAAATTTGACATATATATAGCATCAGATGAAAGCACTTCTTGCAAATGACATTTATGTGAATTATAATTTATTATAGTTATATTAAATTAATTCAATGAAGGACTTCTTTTGATAAAAGTTTTTTCCTGAGGATTTTTCCACTTGATCTCTATCTTTAAAAAATTGCATTTATAAACCTTTTTAATTATTTATAGGATAATAAGGCAATGGTGGTAGGTTTCTTGTGGTTAGGGACGCTGGGATAGGGACCAGGAATAATCTGAAATACAAACAGAATCAGAATTTAAGGGTCATATAAGGATATTGACTAAATCGAGCATTAAAAAAAATAAGTGGGATAAAAAAAGCCTTGCACACATACCTACATCACGATATATAAAGACATAGTTATGACATAAGTATTCGATGTATAAAATCAAGCGAGACTCACCTCAGTTAGATTCTTAATTCCAGTTATTCAAAGCAATTCCTTCAAAAGCACTAGCACAAAGCACTGCAGAGTTATTGTTAAAGATTGAACTGGCTCAAACACACTTTCAGTAGGCGAAACCAGATGTAATAAACAACACACTTTATACCCACTACTGCTAAAACCAACACAGTCCGACCCAGTCGCTACTAATTTACTGCTCGGTATGCATTTTATTTAAAGTTACGATATTAAATCAAAACACAACGATTCGGTAAGAGATAACGCGAAATGTCAAAACAACAATACGAACGACTGACATCAAAGTTAACCTCACTCACGCGTAAAAAACGTCACTGCGGAGAAAGTGAAGGAAAGTGGAAATCGTTATAGGAGTTTTTATTGCATTCGAGAGACACGGTTTTATTTTATGTTATATAATTTAAAAAAATATGAAGTCAAGAACGCACAAATAAAGTGCAAGACACTCGCGCAACTCGAATCGCGCAGCGCAAAGTGAAGTTTGGGCAAGTCGACTCGACCGACTATTGTCGCGGTGACTGACAGACAGCCAGCACAGACGAGCGGCGCGTAGTGATCAGTGAACTCGACTCGAAATAAAACAATCGTCACAACCGAACCAAATCGAGTTTTGAAATAGAATAAGGAAGTGTTTATTGAATATTTATACAATAATTATGTGCAAATATTATTGCAATGTCGCTAGTAGAATAACGAAATGCTGCATTGCAACTGAAGACGTAATATCGCGTTTTGCTAACATTGGTAGCTGCATTTTGGAGTGGCAACATTTTTAATCGATATAGGTAGTTAAATTTGGAGGGAATTTCCGGGAAGCCGTAATTGAACTTTAAACTTCGAGATGAGAAGCAGCAGGGGTTTTCAAACGAACTCAGATTAAAGTTTAATTTAACAGCCGTTTAGTGTGAAATGGCAATTAGTCTTGCGACTGGGCTGTGTGCTGTGTAGGTTTAATGTTAGGAACGTATTCATAACATTGCTAACGGTTCATGGCTTATATTTATGTAACGGTAACAGTTTTATTTTCAATGTAAATGTCAATGACACGTCATTCTTTGTTAATATAGGTATTGTGACTAATTTAGTTATTTTATTGAAAGAGTTGTACCATGGTTGGTCTGTTCATGTTATATTGTGCGAGTATTTAGGTGTATTAGCTATTAATAACTGTTGCATAGGTACCTACATTGTCTATCACTTATTTCTGTTAAAGGTAGGGCGCAGAAGACTGCATAAAATGATAAAAAACATAGACCTCCTAGGAATACGAATTACCTAAGTCGACTGCCAGCGACACCTACCTATAAAATGTATTTTCTTGACTTACGTGCGTTTTTACAGTAGGTAGGTAATTAGGTATGCGAGCTTCATATGAAACAAAAGATGATGCACCTGAAGAAATACTCGGGAAAAGTGACGCAAGTGAATTCAATTATTGTCCTTTGACCCGGTAAATACCTACCTACTTACGTCGAAACAGGACTTCTTAAGCGTTCAACGAGTTCGTGACGACTTTAGTTCGGCTACAATAAATTGACAAACACACACATTTACCTTTATCTATCAGAAACGAGAAGTAACACGGTTTTACTTTTCCAAAGCATTTGACAGGAGTGTAAATTGCTGTTCATGCGGCAAACCGTCTCGAACTCGTTTGCGTCCATGTTATTTATACGAGAAACGCAAATGCATTCGAAACGTTTTCTGCATTAGCAACTTACAATAAGGCATAGATTATATACAAATTACTACGTAAGCTAAGGGCTCAGAGCCCTTTGAGCAAAATTGCTTGTTGTGTTTACTAGGCGTTAACGTACAACGACGCGTAGCTTTCTTGATTAATTAATTGGAGGTTCCCTATACGGCAATTCATTGTTTGAATGCCCGTATATTCGCATTCATTTTTTTTATTTACTTAATAACAAAATAATTATTTTTATTATATGAACATAATATTTACAGAATTCAACATTAAAACAATTAAGGGCTTATTACATTATCCTAAATTTAGCATCCTAACTGACTTAGGATCCTAGTTAGGAAAGGAGTTAGGAAGGTGTAATAACATTTAGCAAGTGCGCGTCCTAACTAGTGTCCTAACTAGGAAGCAAGGACGGCTTCTGCCGTCCTAACTGAGTCAGCATCCTAGTTAGGAAAGGAGTTGGGAAATTGTAATAACATTTAGAAAAGCCAGTCGTCGCGCGCGTGCGACTTCGGAAGGACGTACCTACTTAAACTCTCTCGGAACGTTTTGTTTTTGAATAAACGTTGTCACCAAATTTAATAACTCTTCAAAAGATGTCGTATCCATTCGAAAATAATTTCTGAAATCCTCGGGTGCCCAAGCGTTGGTGATATTTAACCCACTTGTTAGTACCGAACTTTAGGTATAACGCTGCAATTGTCATATAATAAATATGTTTTAATATTTTTTCGTAGATTATGTTTTCAATAGAAATCACGCCTTTTCTCCGGACTTTTCATTTTTTCATCTGGTAACCCTACTTGTGATAGACCTTTACATTTACGTTTGTCAGATCTGATTATATGCTAGTTGGATTATTTATAATGCTTTCATTTGTTGTTGTTGTTAGTGCACCTTATCTACGATTAGGTACCTACATACTTAATAAAATACACGTTTAAAAAATAATCTAAATGCAAAGTTTAGTCTTTGCTGGCTGTGAGTCTGTCTGGCGTCGTGAAAGTAATAAATATTATATAATAATGTTTTTTTTTTTGTTCGACTGATAATTTTATTAGCCCGGTAAAAAGTTATGGTGAAGTTAAAATATCCTTAAGAGGATTGAAGCGACGCTTAAATGCGTATAGGTGAAAAATTAAGTAAATGACCTCTTGCATGTAGTTGTGCACAAAACGAATATGTAATTTACGTCAAATTTCAAATATAGAATGTCGAACGGTCTATACAGATGTGTTACTACTACATGCAATTGGTCATTTACTCAAGTTTTTCACATATAGCTCTGTCAAAATATTTTTATACAAAGGAGCGTGGCCTATATGACAAATGAGGACAAGCGATATGTCACCAGACTGGTAATTCTAAGTTGTAATAGTAGTTTACGTAACAGTTGCGTAATGCTAATTACGCACAGTCTCGTACAATACTTTATCTATACACATATTATAAGTACTCTAAGTTGGGTTCAGAAGTCGAAAGGTAAATGACCAGCATTACCTTACCTGTGGTAGTAGGTGACAGCGATGACAGCTGTAACGTAATTTTGAAATTACTTTATCGAGTATTGTAAGGTAATGAGATCCAAATTTGGAACATCTTCCAAAATTAACAGCTGTCGTCGCTGTCACCTACTACCACAGGTAATGCTGGTCATTGCCTACGAGTTTTGAACGCATAATAGAGTGTAGATAAAACTATTACTATGGCAGGTAGTTCGAAACATTTGTATAAAAAAGTTATCGCCATGCAAAGACAGCGGTGTTTCATAGTAATTATGCTAACGTCGTCTATGTAGGCGTCACGATGTTCGAGATTTTTTAAATATTTCTACAGTTTTTTTAGTTATTAGTTAGTTAGCTACACAAAATTGTTGTAGAATTAAAAAGGATATCCGATGATATAGTGCTTATTGTTATTGGTTTCTAGGCCAGCGTTCATACATTTCTGTCCATACTCCTGTAACTCCGGGCGATAATATTCCTCACCTCCTAAATCCGATTTTTACGATTTTAGAATATTTTGTACTTAATTATGAGAGCTGTGTATGTAGGTTTCCGTTATTTTTTATTTCCAAGACATTGTATCTTTGCCATAATACCTAATGCAATAGAGGCACGCAACGTGTTTACTTTTATTGCGGTTTTTTCTTTCTTTTTGTTTTGTTACGTTGGTTTAGTGTGTGTGTAATCTTCCGTGGTTTCACTGGTGGGTTCAACGGAAGACCAGCGCTGGCTTGAGCGCCGGCCTAATGCTGAGTTTTAAAAATTTCGTGCCAACAGGTATTTTGACTATGTCAGTATTTTGTTGTGTTTTGTTCTGAAAAGAAAAAGTAAAGATCTATTCATAATGTCTACAACATATACAAAAATCATAAATCGGACTTGATTTAGTGGATGAGAAATTTTCTCGCATTTTGGATGGAATTTTTCAGCTCCACAATTCTCCTTAACATGCATAAAATAAACAGATCGACACAGAAGGCGGAAATCAATCTCTCGGTGTCGTCGCAATGCGGTTGTTGTTCTCGCAAGATCAGCTGAGGTGAACATACCGAGTATCTGGACAATACATTTACAAATGAAACAAAAGACGGCTGAAGACAGCGTGGAGTGTCGTATGCGTGACTGAACACATTGTCGTCATACCACATACCAAATCGCACAATACGGTAGGTTAGTTAGGCATGTATGTATAGGATAGGTACAGGTAACGTACTTTACTACTGCACCGAGCAAACATCGACCGTCCAGTGGCGCTCTCATTACTAATATTGTGTTTTCTAATTGACTAAAGAATTTCTTTGCAATCAGATGATGCTTTTTCGACGCAAAAGAAAAAATCCATTGACGATGCAGTAAGTCTAGTTGGTAGAGTCGACTCTATCTAATTTTCAATCGTTTTGTCTTGTGCAAATATTTGTGTGATGTTTTCTGTGTATAACAATTATTATTTGTAATTTAGGCAGTGCCTGTTTTAGCACAACCAGCGCTCTGGGCGATATTTCTACGGCACCCTCAATCTGCCATTCAAAGCCATACGAAAAAAGGCAAGGGTTAGAATGAAATAACCAGTCGCGGGCGCCGCTTTATAGTATAGCGCCCTGGACCTGTACCTTAAAACCTCTACTGTCCCTAGGCGTATGTTCATCGTTGTTTAGTACCCATAGTACAAGCCTAGAGCTTAGTTGGATGATGATGGCGAACCAGCAGCACAAGTCTAGTCCATAACCACTGAGACACACTGAGCGACATACAAGAAAATACAACATGTTAGGCTATGGATAGCTATGGAGGAGGCTATGGCTAGAAGTTCTACCGTTAATAATGTGTAGGATTGGCGTTAGTTGACGATCCATCGTGTTGCCAGCTTATGTCAATCCCATACATCTTGTCTATGCCTGTAATCTACTGGGTAAAACAATATAGGTAGGTATGTTATCGTATTGTTTGTAACTCAGCCGCCATTACTGTCAAGTAAATAAGGGCTATCATAACGTTGACAATACGATAACATGTCAAACGCGATATGGCTTTACCTGTAGTTAGTAGAATAGAGGCACTGGGCCACTGGTCTCCCACCAGTGTTGACAGGGCTGGGTTGCAGGGAACAGCTGGATGCGAGTAGCAGGATTAATCATGGTGGAGATCTAGTAGTTGACGTTTTTCAACTGACATGATGAATGATGATGATGAGGTACAGCTTGCACGACACGCTTTATTCTTATTTTGATGTTTAGAACTGTTAAGGAGTAGGATTCTTCCATGGTATTATATAGGACGAAATTTTAATCGCCGGCCAAATTTTAGGGACCACTTCCGTTGGTCATACTGATCAACTTTTATTATGAGACCAACATCCAAATCGCGAAATAAAAATCAGCTGTTCCATACATTTCGGCTGTTTAGCTCTCGAAGTTTGTATGGAAAACCTGTTTTTTTTTGTCATAAATATGAGGTAGGTTTAGGTTATGTTATGTTACTACTTCAGCCGGCCCGAAGGGCCAAAACATTTGGAAATAGGAGCTCCATCGACTCGGTTAAATTTGATATTGAAATAGTAATTAAACTAAAATTCATAAACATATTTGTGTTTCGAATGTCATAGATTTACAACATTATTCATTCAGCCAGTGAATGTCAATTAATCATATTAATTTTGTACTTCGATATTATATTAATTCAACCAGTCGTGTTGTATGTATTTCGAAAGTTATGGATGATGAACATTATTCATTAAGGTTTTAGATATTCTAGACGCATGTGTTTCAACTTTATAACATTTGATTTTAGATGTTTTGCTACGTAACCACATAAAGCATCAATCCATAGAAGTGTGCTAACTCTCAGAAGATATTTCGGGCCGCACTGAACAGAAATAGACCCGTTTCATAACTCTTAAAATGCGATCATCGTCTCCACGACAGATCAGAGTTGCGTAATTTTATCGATACTTTTTGGTTTTGTTTACTGGTTTCTATTGGTAACGATGGTTAAAAGTAGTAAAATGTAGGTTTTATGGCCATTATTTGAATACACACATTAATTTGATATTTTGCTATGTGTCGTAATGCAAAACATTCCATAATACCATAAAAATGTAGTTATATCCTTAGACGTTTTTGATGTGTCTAGATAAATATTTTTTTATTAAGAATAGTACATGGCCTTTTTTTTGCGATTCGTCTTATTATATGGATATAGTGAATAGGCGGTACTTAGGTACTCATAAACACTGTAAAACTTCTCTCAATTTAATTATGATGGCGTTGAGATGAGTGGAAAAAAACTATTTATGGAAAATATTTTATTTTCCAGCTTGATCGTTATCACAGTATTGCGTTTTATCAAGCCTTTGAGTTGTCAGGTAAACTGACAACCGTAATTATGTTTTATTATATAGTCACGATATACCTAAATACCTATAGTCTGTGTCAATTGAAATGGCAGAGATATAAACAAAACCCAACGAACCAATTTCCCATTATTACTTGATAATCAGGTAGGTACTTTTAAAGATTGATCAAGTGAAGTCTTTGCAATGAATACACTTTGATAATTACTTTCATTTTAAATTTAAGATTAAACAACCATTCATTATTTATTATTTTAAATGAAAACACGCTTGATGAATATTTGAGGTTATGTGTCAAACAGTACTAATTTGTTTACATCTTATGCCAATTTCAATTGACACACTATACGTGGTTGCATGCATCATGATTAATGGCTACCCTGCCCTTGCTCAGGGGCTCTATTTCACATTATATTAGCTCATCTTGCTCTGATATCTTCCTCTTCTTACATACATACATACATTAAATCACGCCTGTTTCGCAGAGGGGTAGACAGAGACCACTTCTTTCCACCTGCTAAGATCCTGACAAATCTCTTTCGTCTTCTTAGTGTTTTTTAAATATGCCTACGCTGTCCGTCCGTCCGTCCGTTCGTCCGTGCTATCTTTAAACACCTATATCTTTTGAAACGTAATAGATAGTAAAAAAATTTCTTCAGAATATGTGTATTTAATAACAAATAAAAGTAAATAAAGTATAATAAATAATTAGGACCACCTTTAATATTTCACTTTCTTTATTTTATCTAAAATATGTATTTCCATCGTTGCCCGAAAATTTCAGGCAACGTTGGCAGTAGCAGCAGGGACGTTCAGGTTATTTATCCGTATTCCATATTTTCCTAAATCTATATTAATATTATAGACTAGCGACCCGCCCTCGCTTCGCTTCGGTTTATGCGATTTTTCTGTAACACCCGAACATAATCCAGAATTTATTATACACATAAACCTTCCTCTTGAATCACTCTATCTATTGCAAACCGCATTAAAATCCGTTACGTATATATTTTGAAAGATCTAAGCGTTCTTAAGAGGCACAGACGGCGGGAATCGACTTTGTTTATACTATCACGGTTAAAGCGGTGAACCGATTTCGATGAAATTTGGTATGGAGACGGCTTGAGTCCTGCTCCCGAGGAACAGGAGAAGGGACATAGGATACTTTTTATCGGGAAAATTGGATAGTTCCCGAAAGAAAAACCAAGAAAAAAAAAGAAACATAGTAAAGAAAAATAGTGATAAGCGACTTCTACGAGGCCAGCTCGTTACATTATAATGGGAACGTTTGATTTATTTTATCCTGTCTTCACAGCTCACGGCTTAAATTTGGTGCCTACGGAGATAGTTTATATTCCGGAGACGGACAAAGAGGTTACTTTTTATCCGCATAAATCGGAAAGTTCCCGACAAACTATTATTCCGCGGACGGAGGCCCCAAAATGGCCGCCTAAAGCACAGTCATTGGCTTGACTTTGAGCTTCTTGGCCAGGGCAGCGCTGGATTCGAGCTGCTGCTTGAGGTAATTGACTGTTCCGTTCTTGTCGACAATCTCCGCCGCCGCGCGCTCCTTGTCTCCTGGTGCCAGCACGGGCAGGGCGGGGTCCGTCTGGAAACCATTACAATTTGAACCATCCTCGTCATCATTATAATAGACGAGTTTGAGATGACATGTCAACTCAAGTTTTTAATCTCAGGAATGTGGTGGTTGGGTGGTCGAAAGATCTTCGTTCATCTAAGGGTGGTATTCCACTTGTCCAAGATCTTTGTCCAATGTGCATTGCGTCTCACATTTTTAAAGCAAACTGTGAGACGCAAATACACATTGGACAAAGATCTTGGACAAGTGGAATACCACCCTAACACGTGTTCCGTCAAGCTACGCGTACGCTCAAGTAGAAAATTAGCGGTTTATACATAAACGCCATTGGATAGAGCAATTCGTTGCGCGTCGATCTAAAATCATATTGTACTTTCAACCAATCAGAGACCAGCATTCAAAAAATTGTGACAGCGCTCAATACGGTTGGCTTCCCGCCTTTTCTCAAAATGACTTGAGCAGTGTTGGATAAGCGACGCAATTGCAGTGTTTTAGTATGAAGCGCGGAGAAGGCAATCCTGCACACAGGCCAGCTGGTATTCCTCAGGGTTGTCAATGCATTTTCAATCTTATGCATTAGGCAGCAAGTGGCCTAGGCGATCACCCAAGTCTCTCATTGCCCGTTTGAATGCTTCATGCCCTTAAAATCTTACCGGCTCCAGCTGCCTCCAATGTTGCATGCTCTCGGTAAGGCGGTCTCCGAACCCTGGCGCGAAGCTCTCAGGATCCACCGCCACAAAACAGTGCCCCAGGTTGGCGGGGCCACCGTCACCACTGTGGGACCAAGGGCGGATATGATGCCCGTACTTCGAACCTGGAAACAAGACGAAAACTTTTCAATTGGCAGTTTGATGGCACGCTAGTCCTCGGGCCTTAGCCAAGATGACAGCCACGTGGTTTATCGCAACGCATCCTGTCATCATCAATGTCAACCCATACATTTTCAGTGATAGAAAAGAAAAACGTTAGTAGGGTTTGCATTTTAGCTAGTGCTTCTGAGGGCCCTGCCAAGATGCATTACGCTAACAAGCGTTTCTATTCGATTCGTTTTTAAACCAATCGCGTCACTGGTAGATGACGTGATACGAAAAGTCACGTGATCTACCAGTGACGCTATTGGTTGAACAACGAAACGAATAGAAACGCTAGTTAGCCCAATGCATCTTGGCAGGGCCCTCTGGTCCTAATACTTGAATCTGTAATAACTAAGCGCCACACTTTCCTTGTGGCGCTTGGGCTTATCAATTTTGGACTCTTGTTATCTGACGATCATCAGAGAAGGTTACAAATGGACACCGTTTCTGCAAACCGTAAAACTACCCAACTATGGTCCTGACCTACAACAATAGTCCAATTTTACGTATCACATTATTCTAAAAATATAATAGCTTAAGTTTAGAGCAATCAATTTTAGGCCAAATAGTACATATACCTACCTAGTAATAATAGCAGTAAGCTAATCATATTTTAGAATAATGTAATGAGGAAAATTGGACTATTGTTACAGGCTAGGACCATAGTTGGGTAGTTTTACGGAATTTACTTTACTCACACATTTTGTAGGAATGGGGGCTCGAGAGGGACAACCCCAAGTAATTTTGGCCTGCTCATACAGCCTGCGCTTTCAGGAAACAGATTATAAATAAGGATTTCTTTTTACTGAGAAAAAAAAAATTGAATATCTTCAGTGTTTACTACGCCCGCTTTGGACTAGTGGTCTGAATGACATCATTTTGTTTGTAATGGTGCTCCCACACTAGCTGTTATAAATGTTATATAACGTTATAAAACACGATAACATCCACATTTTGTTACAACTTGTTAGATGTTTCAAACGCTGGTATAAAATTATAACATGTTTGTTACCGTGTTGCATTTTGTTACATAACATTTAAAAGTTATATAACGTTATATAACATTAAAACAATGTGTAACTTTTGTTAAATTGTGATAAAATGTTATAATACAAATGTTTTATAACGTTATATAACATTTATAACAGAAAGTGTGGGAGCACCATAACCGCGTTGGGCTTTTTCAAGTATAGAACCAGCTGTGACGTACAAAAGACAATGTGACGTTTAATCTCTAATAAGCAGAATGTTTATAAATGTATGTACTCTATTAATCAACAAACGCAATTTAAAAAAAATAGTGTTCTTTTGAGACAAAATTGTACGCATTTGAGACAAAGAGGAGGAAGCATGTTTTTTTTACAGAACCACCTTTAAAAAAGTTCCTGTCAATTAAATTAGACTAATGTCGCGTTCCATAGCGACAAATCGGGTTTATCATATTGTGTATCCTACTTATCAAAAACATTTACTCTCTTATCAGTAAGTGTTGTGATATCAATGTCAAATGTAGTCATTCATAAAAATATATGCACCTAACACGTTCCCAAAACGTCCAAATGGCATTCTCTGCCAGTCGATCAAATCACCAATCAGAAATTTACATATACTCGAAAATCTAATTAAACACCAAAATTTGACAGTTCCCATGACTTGACTATTTCGTTATTTTAACATTATTTCATAAAAATATGAATGAGAACTCGTGTAACCAGTAATATTAGGATAAGTTTTATTGATAAAAATACCTACACTTAAACTAAAATGCAGTAATCACAGCGAATGTGCGCCGCTTGAGGTTAGGATTTTGGTCTTAAATTAGATTTTCGAGTATAGTGGATGCACGAAAAAGAAGACAGACAGAGATAAAAACTAAAGACAAAACATAACATAACTATCCTATTTGTTGGTAATATTTGAAGTATATACGTGACATAAGTTACTCATACATATAGGGGTACCTAGGTAAATACCTACACTACATAATACCGAATTTAATAAAAATCCTGATTTTTTATAATTCCGGATGCGGTTTTGATGAACATAAGAGCGTACCAATGACAGAGACACGTTGCACGCTGTCAAATGTATTACAGTAGTACCACAAATATAAGTTACAACGATGTACCTGCGCAGTAAGCATTTTTTTGGAAGGCGCCAAAACGTTTAACCCAATTATAAGGCAGGACGTTTGCGCGGGTAATATCTGCGACGGCTATTGGTCAAATGCTTGACAGCCATTGCGGCGACGCCGTCGAACGCCATTTTATTTAGAGGCACGTCAGTTGTCATTCGAGTTTAGACGTCATTGCATATTCTACCTTACGCGTAACACAACAAGGTCAGTATTGAATTGATGTTTGTGTTCGTTTATCTTCGGCATTAGTCGGACTTGTCTGCGTGAACGAAGAATGCCGACGTAACTTATATTTGTGGTATTACTGTACACATGACTTCCCAAAACGTTCCATTATCCTTCTGTTGTTGTGTCCTTACCAGAGCTGATTCCACAGAACAGCTCTACTATGGAAGCGAGCCCGTACCCCTTGTACCCCGAGGTGTGCTCCGGGCCACCCAGCGGCATCAGACAGCCGGTCTTGAAGGCCTGGAGACAATATTAAACTTCATTTAAATAATACACTTTTTTAAATCTATCGCGTTATTAAGTATTTATGACACTAAATGACTGGACGGATATGGATTAAATTTGGACATATATGATACTTTTTACCCTGGAAAATTCGATAGTTCCCGAGGAAAAGGGATAAAGGACTTAACGGGCAAAAGCAACTAAAAACTAGGGATATAAGTCACACAAATTGGCCTAGTCTCAAACTACACTATAAGGTTTAACTATGGATACTAGATAGGGAAAGCAAATAACCGGTTATAACCGGTTATAACCGGTTATAACCGGTTATAACCAGTTATTTTCATACAAAAACGGTTTATAACCGGTTAAATTGCAATCCCTAATACTAGATAACGATAAACATACAGTCACGGACTTAAATTTGGGACCCACCTTAGGTCCAAAGTCATTCTAACATTTTACAACAATAAGGTTGAGTCTCTTATAAGTTACAAATGATTTGGCATCTCTAATGACATTGACGACTTCAAGCCTATTTTTCTTGAAATGGGTCACAAATTAACGTTCGTGATAGTACATAGACAGAGATATATGATACTTAGATATATGGAAAACATCAAGACTCAGGAAGAAATACTGATGCTCAACATACACATTTTCCGCTCACTGGGAATCGAACCCGGGACCTTTGTTTCGACTGCAATTGGGCTATCCGTGTCGTTCGCAAAAACATCATTTAAAGGCCGCGCCACGCCGGATGCGTGCGCGTAGACGTGCGCGTGCGCGTGCCCGTGCCACTGCGTTGTACAGTATGAATCCTCATACAATATGTCACACCGCTTGCGTGATACATCCACGCGTACGTCACGCAGGCGGTGTAACATATTGTAAAAGGATTCATACTATACAACGCAGGGGAACGAGGGTGTGGCTCGGCCCTAAACCAGGGTTCACCAGCAAACTACTAACCAACTCAGCGTCGCGGGTTTCCTGTCCGTCGGGCCCTTGCGCCCATCCGGCTGGTACCGGCTCGTCCTTGCGCCGCTGAATTTCGATCTGAAATACGAATACTAATAATATTGAATATGTTTATTTTTAATCCTATAGCCAAAAGCCTAGCAATTTTTACTAGTACTCTGGTATGAGTAAAAATGGCACGCACTTTGGCATGTCGAAAACACATTAGCACACAGGCCTTGATTGTAAATGGAATCTGAGACTACAATCTCAAGACAGCAATCACTCAAAATGCGTTGCCCACCCTGAAAACGAAGGAATGGCTCCATGCTAGCAATTTGCGGTTTGCAAAAAATGCGAAAGCTGCTGTTTGGCGGTAGGAAATAGAGTAAGATGGTGGTAGTGGTCCGGACGGACCTTGCACTGGGTCCTACGCCCACTAAACAAATTCAATTGACGGAACCCTCACCTTTCCCACAGCGACCGCGGTTGTGGCCATGTCGACGTACAGTTCTTCTCCACAGGACCCTGGTGCCACCACTGATATCGGGTTAGTGCCTAACGCTGACTGAAAAATGAAAATAAAATAACATCTCCAATTAATATAACGTAGGTATTCCTGAAACAAAATCTGCCCTTCTTAGAAATAAGGGCGTATGTGTCATAGAATCGCGTATGTATTAGTGACCTTATTTATTAAGGTGGGGGGTTAAATTTGCTTTATATGGAAAGGCAGAAATAACGGAGCGTCGACGTTGTATTTGACATCCTTAACAATTTTATGATCCTTTAATTTTGCCCGCTAGTGTAGTTGGCAAGCCCATCACAGCGTGGAATTGGAAGATAGCGATTCCAAGATATTTATTAATATAACTAAGCGGAAGGGTTTAATGTGTACCTACTTATAGGAGACCAGCGTTGGCTTCACCGCCAGCACATGCTGTGTTGGGACCGTTTTCGCAACAATCATCACTACAAGTTGTCTCTGTTCCTTTTCATTTTTTATGATTCTTTTGTCTTTGTGTAATTGTTATGAATAAATGTTTTTCTTTTTTAGATAGTTGCGGTCGGCCTTAAAATAGCAGCACACTTTATAGTGCCTTGTCATTTTAACTAACTGCTGCACTAATTTTTCAAAGGCGTTGAAGCCACAAAGTAATTTGTGCAGCTACTCATAAGACTATACAATGCCAACGCAACGCTAGGCTTGTACTACATATGTGTGACAATGATATCATTACTTGTATAGAGAAATAAATACTTAAAAACATTGAAAGCATCGACTCAGAAACAGATACTTGTGCTCATCACACACATATTTAAACATACGGAATCGAATCCGGGACCGCTAGCTTCGTAGGCTGGGTCACTACCCAACTAGCCTATCACGTCGTCTTTATGTTCACTATAGTAGTTTTAAAGAGACTCTGCTTACTTTTTTGCTCCTGGTGGGTGCTAATAGCGGCGACGTGTTGGTGAAGGCCATGCCGATAAGACCTTTGTCTGAGGCTTTCTTCGCCCAAAAACCTGCCATTCCATTGTGATTTGATCCTGAAAACATTTATTATTGAATATTAGACATCATTTTATTTGTGTTAGGTGCGCCATTATTAAACCTCGACAAAAATAGAGGGATGTTTTATAGGTCACCGCACGGAAAGTATGATAAAACCAACGGTGAATTTTGATAAAAACAATATATTATTATGTTACGGATATATACATATAACAATGCTTGGAGAGCAATACAATCCTAGATACTTATTAGTAGTTTTTGAGGAAAAAAATCTAGTTATTAATTCCAAAAAAAAATATGAAGGAAAAAAGGCCTGTTTCAAACAAAAAAACAAGTTTTAGAAACCATTAAATTGATCAACTTCATTAAAAATACTGGTTTTTAAGATGCAGCGTTTCATAAAAATAAGCAAGAAAGGTCTGCATTTTTTTCATTTAATCGTATAAATCCGGTTTCTGCAATAGTAAAAACTACTAGAGAGGTACTTTTTGTATCGTTTTTATTAATATAAGTTCAAAGTGTCCTTTCACTGAACTGTCTAGTGTGAGTAGAGGTTTACCTTTCACAGTAACCCATCCGACTCCAGTCTCCTTGGCTTTCTTAATGGCTATATCCATGGCGAAGTGGCTGGCCGTGGCCCCGAGAACGTTGTCCGCATCCACCCACGCCGTCGAAAGGTTCTCCTTCAGGACCTTCGGCTGGTTGTTGGGCTTACAGGCCCCGCTCAGGATGTCGTTCACGTAAAACTCTGGAATAAGTGAAAATAAAGGTTTTCTAAGGTCCAGATCGGAGAGCACGAGCAAACGCCCGCCGCCTAACAAATGGACGGGCGAGATGTGAGGCTTGCTGTAAGCGATTGGATAAGGGAGGACCAGGATCACGGAGCCTGCCGTTTGGCAAAAATATGTTTGCCAAATGTATCGTTTCCCAACTTTTTCATTTGCCAACCCAAATTTATATAAATATTTTAGGATTTATTTCAGTAGAACCAACCCTATAGGTTAGGTTAGGTTAGTTTTTATAAAGTCCTGAAATATTTACGGTTACAGAAAACAAAGCAGGTTGGCAAATGAAACGGTTAGGAAACGATACATTTGGCAAACATATTTCGCCGGACCAAAGCACAAAATAGATAAGTACAGAAGTCAATCTACATACAAAGTGCGCTCGAGCAACGCACACATAGACACTGCTCACGGACACGATATCTCGGACCCTCTGGGACCAGTGCGAGCGCGAGTGCCATCCGCTTGAGACACACGTCTGCGAACTTTTTTGTGCAATTATGGAGTAAAAAAAATGAGTTATAATACCTAACTGTTCAGTGGATGGTTATTTAAACTCAACATTTTTTTTTAAGCTACCATTCGTTACAGAGAGTTCGATGGTTCGTTTTAAACATACACAGAACAGTTAGGTAGGTAGGTAGGTAAGCTCCCCGCCCCGACCCCGAAGAATATAATCTAAGATCGATTTACATAATAGTTCCCTATTTTGAATCAGTATAAACGAAGTACTTAACTAAACTATTGTAAGGTAAATTCACGCCACCTTACGTAAGTTGAAAACATGTTTTTTTGTTTGTGTAGATAATGTGTTGTTTTTAGTGTCATTTGATAGGTTTAGGTCTAAAACGGATAGGGCAATGGAAATTGTGTAACTAGGGTAATCTTTTAGAAGTTATTAGGGATTTTCGATAGTGAAAATTGACAAACGTAAAATTTTGTATGTTTCTGCTCTGTAAACTTTTTGTATTGTAATAGTAGGTGGGTTTATTGTTTTCTTACAACTAGATAGTAGTGCCACTACCACGATAGTGTTTTGTGCATAAGCCATAGTTGATAACCCTAGAGCGACCGCCGAGCGTAGGTATGAAAAGTGAAGTACATACATGTGATTTACTTCTGTACCTATCTGTTTTGTGACCAAAGGTAACCCCCGATCAAGCTATATTTGTTTCCATGACTAGAACAGATTCCGTCTTAGTCATCAGAGT
The DNA here is from genome assembly GCA_946894065.1 of Acleris literana. NCBI lineage: Eukaryota > Metazoa > Arthropoda > Insecta > Lepidoptera > Tortricidae > Acleris > Acleris literana. The sequence goes on from OX335679.1 coordinate 14,807,453, forward strand.
TAGAAATACATACCCATATAGCCATTTTCGGTAGCCGTTACGAAAATTGTCGAAACTTATGTGTAGACACTGACTGATTCTAGTAGCACGTTTGGTCGGTGTTTCGTAATTGTTACGTCGCGACGACTAAAATTGGGGAAGAGTCGACACAGTAACTTTTGGTTTCACTATTCCGTCGCTGTGTGGTAACAATGTTCCCAGTTTGAAACCAGTTCGTTAGAAATCATTCGTTCATTCACTCTTTAAAATGAAATTCGTTGGAGTGTCTGATGTCGTTTTCATAGTGATTTAAAAAAATACATAAGATATTTCGTTTTAGTGCAAATAATTTCATCGTGTCATTTGATCATTATTGGTTGAAATTCATCAACGCGCCATCATAAAATCATAATTTAGCCAATTTAGCGAAACACATGACTGTACTGCGTATTATTGCATTATTTAATAAGTCTATAATTTAAAGATCTCTGAAGCTTCCATAGACAGAATAATATATTTGAGCAATAACAATAAATATAAAAGCAAGAATAAATCATAAAACTTATTAATTATTACATAAATATGCTATTATGACGGACAAACATTGCAGTCACGAGTGGTCACACAGTTACTAGTTTGTCTCGAAATGTGTGAAACTTAAAGTAGAAACAAAGTTACTGAAATCACAAAATGGTTCCATGTATTTTTTCATTTACAGAGACTCTCATAGTTTCACGGACACCGTCATTTACTGTTACAAAGTTCCGATACATTGACGTAAAATTACTACACTTCGCGTTTATTGTTTATAACTTGGTAACAGAGTTACCACACGGTTACTACACATTATTTCCTAGTTTGTACACGAGTCACAAACTAAACGCAAAGTGTGACACAAATGTTTCCGTTATTGGACGCAGCGACTAAACATTGTTACTAGTTATTTAGTGGTAGCATTGTGTATCAACTGTTACTACACTTAGAAACCAAACCCTTACACAGTCACAATGTGCCGAAACAGTTACGAAACAAATGTGACTTGTTACTGTTTTGAAAAGTCTGCGACCGAAAATGGCTACATGGGTAGGCCTAAGGGTCCATAGAGTTCATGGCCCTCATTCCATGCATCAGGAGGTTCGCGAGCTTGTTTGACTCCTTCATGCTATTAAAGGATATAATAGGTACGTAACTCCAAGGTTAGTTAGTGCACGGCCTGAGTGGACGCTCGAAGCAGGGCGTTTAGCGGCGCGGTCAGCATCGCGGGCAAGCTTCAACCACAATTGTGCAGCGTCCACTCAGGAGACATGGGTTTCATATGTTTCACATGCACGCCGCACGCCCCGCCCCGCTGCACGCCCAACTCGAGCGTCTACTCAGGCCGTACACTTAGGTTCCTTACCCAGCCTGTTCATCCCGTGGCTTGGATGGCCCAGCCGGTCGGCCTGCAGAAGGAGTTCTGCCTGCTGCTCTGCAGCCTTGGCTGCTGTTCCCACTGCCTTCAGGCACTCCGTCATGAACCGCATAGCGTCCGCCGTCGCTACTTTACCCATGCTGTTGACGATAACAGACCCTGAAAAGTGGATGTTTTGTTTTTGTAAATAGGTATTAGCAAGGGTGACCAGTGGGCCAAGTCAAGTAGCATAAACTGACGTAGGCTGCAGAAATTATATTTTTTATCATAATTCATCAATACAGTTTCTATTTTTAGGGTTCCGTGCCCGCAGGGAGCCAAAGGGGACCTTATTAATATACCATATCTCAAAGCATGTAATATTATGATTATGATAATTTAATAAATTTTTTTTTCATTGTGTTCGGTGGTGGTTGGCGCTGTGGTTGTACAGGGACTCTATAATACTCGGTAAAGCAACTCATATTATCTGTTGTTATGGGTGTGCCTCAAGGCTCTATTCTAGGTCCGTTCTTGTTTTTAACGATCTCCCATATGTAGTGCGCGAAAAACATGAAATTGTCTTGTTTGCTGACGATACTTCACTTATATTTAAAGCGGATAGGAAACAGGATAATTTTAATGACATTAATGATGCATTACCCACAATTTTTGACTTGTTTACTGGTTTACGGCCAACAACTTACTTTTAAATGCCAAAAAAACTAAGTGTATTAAATTTTCATTGTCCAATGTGAAGCGAGTGAATGCGGCTAGAATAAGACTGAAGGATGAGACACTGGAATTCGAGGATAGAACAGTATTTCTAGGTGTCACTCTGGACTCAAAACTGCAATGGAGTGCGCATATACCCACGCTTGCGGGTAAACTATGTTCAGCGGCTTATGCGGTAAAGCGAATCCGACAACTTAATGACGTCGAGACGGCGAAACTTGTGTACTATAGTTATTTTCATAGTGTTATGAGTTATGGAATTTTACTCTCGGGAAAAGCGGCTGACATCCAGACTATCTTTGTATTACAGAAGCGGGCTGTACGTGCTATATATCAATTGGGGTCTCGTGTTTCGCTCATGCTCGCTCAAAGGTCTTTGCATACGGCGGCGTCGTTGATCGGATCGCCACCTCCCCGAACACATGGTTGAGGGAGGCGATGGCTGAGATATGCGTCATACTCGTGAACGGGTGCTGTTTGTGGGGTCCGGTCTGTTCACGTCTGCAAGGACTTGTTGCTCAGTTAATTATTCCAGTTATGGCTTTTGACGTAGAGACCTCGTCGTGTTGTTCTCCTAGTCATTATTTTTAGTTTAATGTATTTGACATGTAATGTTTTTAATTTTTACATTTGTAAAGTTTTATTTGTGCTAGTTCTAATAATTTATATTTGTTATTTTATTACCTTGTAATGTAACTTACTTTTAAGTATTATTGTATTTTATGTTTGAAAAAATGACCTTCTGCTGGAGTTTCTTGCGGCGCTTCTTCTCCGTAATGATGGTTTTGTCCGAAGCGCTAGTAGATTCACTCTATTTTACCGACTTGTAAAAGAGCCCGTACGTGAACAATTTACTGAATAAATATTTTGATTTTGGTTTTGATTTGACTCTTATTTATGAGCGGCCAATTCAAAAACAATGAGATAACATGTCAAAAGCAGATTGTTGTACCGAGGAGAATAGATAAGTGACTTGTCGTGACTTGTGGGTCAGGATGTTTGTCACGTCTCAACAGGATGGAAAGAGAAGTCACCAGGGCCGGAATGTTGCTTTGTTAATCTTCTATTATGAGGACAAAATAAGCCACAAATATTAATAATATTACACGGTCGGAATCAATAAATAAGGGATATCCTAGAATTGTCCCACTGGATAGTAGCCATATAACAAAGATTTGAACTTGAAGGGATATCCTTTGATATTGTGTTGTGCTTCACTCTTCAAATTATACTTCTATAAATATTTTTTATTACTAATAGAAGATTTCACACCTGATGACGGATTGAGAGCTCATGAACTCCGTCCGCGCAGGCAAACGAAAAATTTAAATAAACTCAAATTTACAAGCCTACTAATATTAAACGCGAAAGTTTGCGTGTGTGTGTGTGTTCATAGTTTATAGTTCATAGCATTTATTCATAAACAATACAAATATTGTGTTTGAAATATGTAAGTACATTAAATAATATTAATTATTCTTAAAACTAACTCTCGTCACACATGTCATAGGACATAATAAAACGGAGAGAAGAAACACACATATACATTCTTAGTGCACTCTCTTATTAAATAACAAATTAGTTAGTATTTTATGTATCTCTAAATATCTCCTCAATACTGTAGAAACATCCCCGTAACAAAAAGTTTTTTAATTTTCTATGGAAGATCGATTTGCTCGTAATAATTTTTAGATCTGAAGGTAGCTTATTATATAGTTTCACAGCTTGATGACTAGCACAATGCACTGCAATCTTAAGCCTCGGACAGAAGTTGTACCTTTTGTTTTTTGTACGTGTAAGTAGTCGTAAGTCTTGTTCTTCTGAGGTCTCTATCATTGAATTATTTTTAAGGGACTCAGTGAGCAAAATTAAGACATATAAGCTAGGTACCGTCAGAATTCCTAATTTCTTAAAATAATCTCTACACGAGACCCATTGAGGAATGCGAAACATGGTACGCACAGCTCTTTTTTGAATTATAAAATGTTAGTTTGTTACTCTTTCACGCTGCAACGGCTGGACGGATTTGGATGACATTTGGAATGGTTATACCCTGGATTAACACAAAGATTTCGATTATCGTTATTCCTTCCGGAACTCTCAAATTTTCCGGGATAAAAAGTAGCCTATGTGTTAATCCAGTGTATAAGCTATCTCCATTCCAATCCGTCATTTCATCCAAATCCGTCCAGCCGTTGCAGCGTGAAGGAGTAACAAACTAACAAACACACATATACACACACACACGCACACACACACACACACACACACACACACACACACACACTAGTTTGTTTGTGTGTGTGTGTGTGTTGTTTGTACTTATACTTATTTATGATTGGATATATTTGTTGGTTATATAAATGGATAGTATTTAAGAATAATATGAGAACTGTTATATTTATGCATTCAAACGCAATTTTTATTGTTATTGAAAAAATAACTATGAACTATGTGTCGACAGGCTCTATTTACTACGAGAACCACGTCGTCAGTAAAAACTAGTTCTAAATTACTAATTCATACAGCAGGTGTCTTATTGATATTCAAAACACATTTGGCTTTGATTCGGTCGACGCTCTTCCATCCAAACAAAGCAGTCTGATAACATGACTTGCTATCCAACGTCGAAAATTGCTTGGCAGCGACATTGTCAAGACTAATCATTGCTAATGGATTTCGTTTACACGCTTCATAGGAATTTCGCTTTAATTAACGTCTATTGTATTTAAAGCAAGTAATTGCACTTGCAGGATGCGAGACTCGTTTAACAATTAAATATAATTAACCTTGATGTAAAAGTCATTCGTTTTCATCCGAAAGAATAATATGGATACTGCTTCATGGCGGCACTTAACTTGGTGGTTGTTTGTCAAACATTATCGTTGCATATCTTTCATTCGGTATATCAAATGTAAGATATAACATCAATATTTGACAAACTTGGCCAATTGAAACGCGATCATAAAGGCCCAAGCCCCACCGGATGCGTGCGCGTACACGTGACGTGCACGCATCCGGTGTGGCTCGGACTTAAGGCAGCGGTACCCTCCAAATCCAAGGGGCTGTGTGAGCGTAGTTCTTTTTTCTTTTGAAAGGCAAAGGGGTTCTCAAACTTTTTAAGCGGCGGAACCCTTAATTTTTTTCAAAGTAAGTATCTACTTTCCGTAATATTATTTTTAAGTTAATTTTGTAGCCATTGTAGATGCGTTACTGAGCCCAGGGTTTCTCGGAACACACTTTGATAATGGCTAGCTTAAGGCCTTAAGACGGCTTGCATCAAAACTGGACTTATATTAACTATAATACCAACTCATATTTCTGTATTTTATCTTTAGCTACGTAAACATCGATTCCGCTTCCCTAATTATGAACTTTTTACTTATATCGGTGAATTATTTTTTTTGAAATATTAAACATATTTAAACGGAAATTATTGTTGCTTATGGACTAAACGAAATAATTTAAAATCTATATGTTAATAAAGACCTAAAAATAAATGCTTTATAGAAAAATTGAAGTATCAAATTAACTTCCGTGGCTAAAGTGAATTTAACTAAGTACTCCCATATCGTTGGTAACGTTTCTCACGTCCTAAACCTAGTCCGATTTCCAAGTTTTTTTTTAATCTTATCTTCACATAGTACTACGAGTATATAAAACAAAGTCGCTCCCGCTGTCTGTTCGCTTAGATCTTTTAAAGTACGCAACCAATTTTAATGCAGTTTTCAGCAATTGATAGATTGATTCAAGAGGAAGGTGTTTATGCATAATAAGTTGTGGATTATATACGGGTGTTACAGGAAACTCACATAGATATAGCGAAGCGAAGCGAGCGAGGGCGGGTCGCTAGTATAGTAGGATTTATTTAAAATGTCGGAATCCACTTGAGAGCTAATCTTTCAAACAATGGTATTGTTTCTATTGTAAACTCCAACCGCAAATGATCAGTGGAAAATGGAACGAAATAAATAACAAAATTATTCATTTGAATAGCGACTTTGTTTCCTAAGCTTGAAGGTACAAATTGAAATGACGGAACAAGAAACTATATTGTATCTCACTGTTGCTAACGCAACATACTACCTGGGTACCGTTCTCAATTTCAAAAAGTATTGTAGCGAATGTGCTGTCAATTCAATTTGTACCTTCAAGCTTAGGAAACAAAGTCGCTATTCAAATGAATAATTTTGTTATTTATTTCGTTCCATTTTGCACTGATCATTTGCGGTTGGAGTTTACAATAGAAACAATACCATTGTTTGAAAGATTAGCTCCCAAGTGGATTCCGACATTTTAAATAAATCCTACTATATATAATAATCAGTGATCGGAAATAGGTGAGCTAATTTGCCTAAACTTGATGCATGTTCATTCAATAATGTATTCCCATCTCTCTCACGCATGAATGAATATGCGTCAAGTTTAGGCAAATTAGCTCTACCTATTCCGATCACTGATAATAATAAGTTTGACCGCTATGTGTGTGTGTGCGTCTGTCTGTGACACCGTAGCTCTTAAAGGGCTGAATCGATTTGGATGCGGTTTTTTTTATTTGAAAGCAGGTTTTCTAGCGGTGGTTCTTAGCTCGGTTTTATGAAAATCGGTTCATCCGTTTAAGAAATATCCGCTCTGAAAGCGGAGTCACCATTATATCGGGCGATTTTATCTATCTAGTAGTTATGAAATCGTCGGTGATAGTGCAATAAGGCGTAACTAACAGATTTATTACGGAGCAAAATGCACCTTACTGATGAACACATTAAGATGCATTTTGGCTCTGATTGACTTTGTTAATAACGCGGTTTTGCAATTTCATCGACGAAATGCTTATTAATAATTCTTAAACTCGCTAACAGGATAAAAAAACGATAATCAATTTTTTACGTTGTTATAATATACGGATGTAGTATTTTTAAAGGTAGGTACCTACCTAACTGCTGCCCTGTTATGGTCGCGTTTACCGTTTTCGATAAATATCGATAAAATATCCGTCACTTTCTAACAAGTAAGTGCGAGAGTGACGGTTGCTATCTACATTTATCCTCAGCGATAAACTGTACCTAATTGTGACAGGGATCGATAAATATTTTAATATAATCTAGAGCAAGAATAAAGGCCCAGCCACACCGCTTGCGTGACGTGCACGTGCACGTGCGCGTTCGCTTTGCGTTGTATAGTATGAATTCTTATTACGACATGTCATGTCACTACACAACAGTGGAAAGCGAACGCGAACGCGCACGTGCACGTCACGCAACCGGTGTGGCTCGGCCTTAACCATCATTTGCTCTGAAATTCTTTGAAGGGCGACCTGTATTATTTCCAGCCAGTGTTTATATTCAAATGATAAAGATTTCTTTGAAATAAACCTACGGTTCTTATTTGCGCACAGGGGCAATGAACTTCCCTCCATTTTTAAAGCCACACTAATTATTATTTATTTGACGATCTTGTGAACTGCTTAATTAACATAATTATATTTGTCTTGTTTGTTACAATCAACATGTATCCATTTACGAGTAGGTGCGTGGGGAAGATAGGTATTCCTTTAAATTAGTACTAACTGATACTTTTTTTTTACTCTTCTACAAAATACGTTTTTATTTATACATGAGTGAATATAATAATATTATTACTCTTATATGTGACTAAATCCGTAACGTTTTTAGGTGTCATCTATTTAGACTTGAATTTTCAACATATACTCGATTTTGATGAATTTATGTATAACTAGCGATCGGCCCTCGCTTCGCTTCGGTTTATGCGAGTGTTCTGTAAACCGTAAATAAACCAGTACAAGGAAACAGAAAGACAGGCAGACGCAGAAAGCGTCTTTGTTTTTACTATGTAATATTGTAAAGATGTTAGCCTGCAAAGTCAACAAACAACACTCATATCTAACCGATAACAAACGCAACTCAATTCGATTTTAAACTCACAACCTTCACCATTAAGTTCAAAATGATATAACCTCAACGTAAGTTTTGTCAACAAAACCAGTACACGGAATCGCGACCTTGAAACAACAGTCACTATTAAAACTCGCCAAGCGAAACAGAACCTTAGGTCATTACATAATCGATTTAAAAATAGACTTACGTTAAACAGACGACGGTAATATGTTGATAATTAATTATTTGAAGTAGTACCGCTAGAAGCGTGCGGTCAGCTGCTCAGATCGGTATGAACTGATCGCACAAGCAGTGCTGCCAGTACGCAACTCCAATTTCGGCCGGTGTGCTATCTGAAAAACGACCGTTTTGTGCACAATCGGACGATCTATAGCAAAATTTGCCACTTGTCGATCCGTTTCGGACGAACGCGAGACGAGACGATTTAGCCGATTTAAGGACGGTGAGGTATTAAAAGGGACGGAAAACCGTCCCTTTTAGACCGGTCTGGCAACCCTGCGCACAAGGCAGATACTGGATACTGGTGTGGCTAGCTCAAACTGCGAGTGTGCAAGCATAATACAGTATTCCAGTATAATAATATCGTTTTGCTGGTTGTCGCCATACTCGCTACTAACAGTAGGCACTGGGGACCTAGTTAAAAGGGTATAAGTCTTCTGAAGATCGAATGAAAAAGGGTTTAAGTTTAGTAGGTATACCCCGCTTATACGTATACCCTTTTTTATTACGAGAATACGAGTTAAGTCTAGTTTTGACGACGCGCTGGTCTAGTTGTTAGTGACCCTGCCTACGAAGCTAGCGGTCCTGGGTTCAAACCCGGTAAGGGCAGATATTTGTGTGATGATCACGAATATTTGTTTCTGAGTCATGGATGATTTCTATGTATTTAATTATATATTTATCTATATAAGTATTTATATCGTTGTCTAGTACCCATAGTACAAGCCTACAACTTAGTTTGGGACTAAGTAGGTTAATTGGGATGACATTGGCCCCTGATATTTATTTATTTTATACCCTTTTTACTAGGACCCCAGTGTTTTATAGAAAATACCGACCAAGTACGACTCGTATCATTTTTATATTTTATATTATTTAGTTTTAAATTTAATTTATTTTTATTGTTTGTTGTTATAGCCGGCAATAGTATTACACAGTTTTTATCAATTTCACGTATCAAACTAAAATTAAAGTCGCCGTCAATAGAACTTGCAAAATGGTCTAAAATCCGAATAGGAGAAGATTTGCACCGGGCTGTTTATTCGATGAAAAGTATTTTATATCAAATTTAATACGCTAAAAATTATATGGCAAATAGGTAGGATGAAAATTTTCAGTCCAGTACTTATATCATTAAAAAATTATTAAAAATGAACTTTTTTTTTAATTTGCAAATGTTTGTTTAATAGACAAATTACATACTAATCGAAAGTATGAAGTCTATAGAATATGCAAACGTTAGGTTTGGTGCAAATTACTAGTACCGACTTACCTGTTTAAACCTGCCTACCCAATAGTTTGATGGAATAAAATAAATGTTTAAAAAAACAAAAACACCGCCTTCAAAAAGCAAAAAATAACTTCTTTAAAATGGTAGGTAAATAGGTCAGTCCAACTGAAGTCTGCTTTTGGTTAAAATATTGTTGGACGCCGACTTCAGTTGGACTGACCTATTTACCTACCATTTTAAAGAAGTTATTTTTTGCTTTTTGAAGGCGGTTTTTTTGTTTTTTTAAACATTTATTTTATTTTATACTTTTGAGTGATCCTATTTATGCTGTTACGTAGCTCCACTTCTAAATATTAATAAGAAACTATAGAACATTTCAAGCTCGCCGCAGACAACGCCGCGGGAATGTCATAGTCATATTTAAACCTAAATGTGCTTCGTCATAGTCACTCAACTTCCTTTATCGAAATATCTTATCGCCACCCTTGAAATAGGTACCGTTAAGGAGTTCCGGTGGCCATCTGTGGTCTTCATCATCAGTTCCACTTCACCATATAGTACTTTTCAAAAGCAAATGCATGAGTTACAGTGAAAAATACCAAAATCGCTATAGGTGTGCCTATAATATTTGAGGAGTTCTCTTGATTTCTCCATGATCCCATCATCAGATCCTGACGTGGTGACAATGGGACCAACTAGAAAGTATACCCATTCGAACAACGAAAAAATTTTTCAAATCGGTCCAGTGGTCTTCGGGTAATCGGGGAACATACATAAAAAAAAAAAAAAAAAAAAAATATCCCGACGAATTGAGAACCTCCTCCTTTTTTTGAAGTCGGTTAAAAAAAAAAGTCAAACTAACGTTTGCTTATTCTATAGGCTTCATACTTTCGATTGGTATGTAATTTGTCCATTAAACAAGCTATTGTAACTTTTTAAAACAAAGTTAATTTTTAAATTTTTAATTAATTATATACTGGACTGAAAATTTTCAGCCTACCTATTCGCCATATATTACATAGCATATTAAATTTGGTATAAAATACTTTTTATCGAATAAACAGCCCGGTGCAAATCGTCTCCTATTCGGATCTCCTACTAAAAGATGTATACAAAACCAAACGAACCAATTCACGTACTTCTAAAGATCAAGTGAGGTCCTTGCAATGTTTTATACACTAGATCATTATTTTCATATTAAGTTTAAGATGAAATAACTGTTCATTATACGTTGTTTTTATTAAAAACACGCTTGGTGAATATTTGAGGTTATGTAAGGTATGTGTCAAACAGCAATGATATTTTATATTTAGATACGTTATGCTCATACTAAACGCACATAAAATCCGTCGCCAATTACTGACAGTGGCTACATTTACTAATTTCTACGGACAAAGACGGCAATCCATAGCGAACGCTATTGTTAGAAAGAGATAAATAGTTGTTTCAAATTGCGTACCCGAATGACGTGGCGTGCCCGCTCATGGCCGCGTGATGGCCGCCACAAAATATGGCGATGTAAACAAAAAATGTGAAAAATATTTTCGTAAGTTACGAATGAAATGAGACATCCTTTATTTCTTTTATAGTAACAGTATAATTTCGGCAGCCTAAAAAAACATGAGATGAAATTTTTTACGACTTATATTTGTTGCATTTCGGCAATAAAACTTTACTGTTTTTGACGCGTGCGTGTCAGCGGACACGGCGCGACTGAACGATAGTGAGGCAATTACCTTCCTTTTCGAGGAACGCTTTCGCGCGCAGATGACGTATCTTAATATAAAATATCATTGTCAAACAGTACTAATTTGTTTACATCGTTCACAAGTTCTATTGACTGAGACTTTACGGTTTAAGATACTAATACAAACATTGTTGAGGCCGAGCAAAAAAGCCGAAGAAAACACGTGTCTCGTTTGGCAACCCCCCTTTAATTTGTTAGTTTATTTTTATTTTTATTTTTGTTATAGCTATAGTGACTATAGCAGTAGGTACAGTCGAGTTCATAAATATGTATACACTTTAGTACCTTGTCACGTTAATCGCTGTGACAATTCATGTATGGCACTGTAAACATGACATTAAATAGACAGTTCTAAAGTGTACACATATTAATTTATGAACTCAACTGTACACACACTCTGTGAACATTTCAAATATTTAGCTATTACGATTAATGAGATACTTACATCCCGCTTAGACTTATAGACTGCATAGACTTACAGAGAGACAGACGGACAGTGAATCAAGCTGCCAGCAGCTTAACCACGGAATTTGTAGGGGAACCTGGGGAGGGTTGATCACCCCTTTTGTTTTTAGACTCTATTTTTTTCATTTTTTGCTGTATTGGATAGCTTTTTAGGTCATAAGATTCAGAATTTATCTATACATTGGTAGTTTGAATGAGAACAAGATTGTGCAACAATTTAGCTCATTATTTAATGAAATGTCACACTGTAGACTTTTACCATGTGTCCCCTGTATTAGGGAGACTTGTTTACCCCTGATTGGGAGCCTTGATCCTGGGGGGATCAAGTCTCCCAAGTGGGTGGGAGACGTGGTAAACAGATGTTTACCGTGTCTCCCCACGACTGATTTTCATTGATTAAGTAACTCTATTTACACTCTACAAAGCATATAGAAATAAAAAAACACAACAAATAGCTATGTACCATACCTTCCATTGCTGCAAGTTTGATTCCCACCAGTTAGATAACTTGATCCGCAGGAATCAAATCTCCCATGATTGGGGACACATGGTAAACAGATTTTTAGCACGAATGTCAAATTCAGAGGATTGATTCCTGTTTAATTAATTAACTTAATCCTTAGGAAATGAATTTGTGAGGAAATCAAATACATGGTGATTCATGTCTTTCAATTATTAAATAAGGAACTGTATTATTTTTCCAATAACAACACATTATTAGTGATCATTTTTTTTACTGTCCAACAAGTTAACATTCGGTATTAGAAATTGTAAACACAAAGTTTCTTCTAAAAATTAATAATAGACATTTCAAAAATTTTAACAATCACAAAGCAACCTTCAAATAATCGAATATTATTGCCATTTATCATTGTCACGGTTATAGATTCAATTATTGTTAATAGAAAGAATAATTTTAAATTGTCTTTCAATTGTAACTATAATTCAAAAAATAGTTTCATTAAAGAAAAATAATCTTCTAAACTATTATGTTTAACTATCAAGTAAGTAACAATCATTAATATTAGCTGTCCAGTCCTTCACACTATCACAATCAGTCTTAATAAAGGACTATGTCCATTTTCCTTATCGTTAGCATTTGGCTTTTGAACTACAAATATTTATATAAACTTTAAAGGTTATTTTTACAAGTTGACTTACTTCTATTAGAATTATTATCTCAAAAACTTAAACAGTCAAAGATCAAAATCTACCAAAACCAAAACAAATCTAAAGTATCAAAACTAACAATTATCTACTTGAGCAATCAGTCTCATACGTTTTAATCAGTCTTAACAAAGTGGTAACCGTTATCGGTCTATAAAAAAATATTAATAGCTAAAATTTAAAACAAAACTAGGTAGTGACGATTATCCTTGACTTAAAAAACTTTTACTTTTTAATATTAAACTGTCTGAGCGACTTTGGGAATTCAAAGGCACCTACACGTCTTGAAGATGATTTGAATTGGGGTGGAGGAAGCTTTTTTACCACTTGATACTTTCCTATCACACTAACATCAAGTTTTTCGGGCCATTTAAACTTTTTTTCGTCAATTTTTTTTGCGAATTTTACGTCCAAGCTTGCTAAATACACGTTCATAACTTGGCCTACGTAACGATGCACAAAGTTTTTTTTTGATGTTAAGTTCACCACAACCCAATCACCTTTACGAACATCCTCATCATCGCCGTCGCCATTTTCTTCAGACTCACTTTTTTCATTTTCATCATCTTCTAATACATAATCAGAATCTGGTGATGGTGGTATGACTATATTTTCTTCATCGGAAGAACTCGTTTCTACATTTCTTCTTTGTTTCTTCGCTTTAGAAACGTTTTTTTTCTTGTCCTTGTTTAGATTTCTTTTTACTGCTGTGGCTAACTTCTTGCGTTTCTTTTCTTCTCTTTCACGATGCTCTTTTTCTATGGAGTCTTTTTCGGGCGTATCCGTCAATACTCTTGTGGCACCTTTCTTTCTTCCCTTATTTGTATTTTTTCTAGGTCCAGCCTTGGGATGCGGTCGAATCATAACTGGACTTACATAAGTTGAAAGTGTTTTTGAACCGACGTCGGAAATATTTGCGGATATAGATAAATTAGCAGTAAAAAGGTCATCAGAGCTAACCGCAGCCGTTGCAGTATTTTCTAGAATAGTATCAGTTTGATGATTTGTAACATTGAGCTGCTTAGTTATGTTCGTGGGAGATTTTTGAACAGTCATAGTGTCATCACGCGTAGGTGTTTTGCATAACGCTAAGCCTGGAGAAGACGAGTGAACTTGCGGTGCAAGACTGGTAGCAAATAAGGATGTATTATCTTGAATTATTGAAGGCCGAGTAGCAGACGACAATTTATTAAGAGCCCGAAGGGATTGTCGAGTCAAGCTTTCTATGTGGGTTTGGTAAGTGGCAACTGCTACAGAATTCTCTTCTGCAAGTGACAAATCTAATGCAATAACCGGAAGTGATTCTCTATTCTTAGTTTTATCTGCATCTGTAAGTAACTTCTCGAGTCCGTCTTGTTGAGGCGGAGGCGAACAACTAGAAGTGATTGATGTACTTACAGCCGCATTAGAGTTTTGAGTTGCATGTGATGATTCTGGCACATAATCACATAATACAATAGGTGGAGATGATTCCCTATCTTGTGTGTCATGTTGCAGCAAATCGACAGTCACAGAACTCGCATTTCCGACCATAAGAGGCTCTCTTGGATGGTCTTGCTGATCTAGGGTTGGAGCAGATGATTCTCTCTCTCTAATATCATGTGACTCTTCAGGTCGATCTGTTACATACGATGATAAGAATTCGTCATCTGTAAATATGTCTGCGTTTAAAGGGAAAATTCCAGTGATCTCAAAACTTTTGGTAATATTCCTTGGAGTCATAGCCAGTGGATAAGCTCTTCCTAATAAGCCGCTGATGTCATAAATTGTGATTGTTCTCCCAGGATGTGTAACCATCCAATCATCGCAGGCTGTGTCATAATAAGATTTCAGAGTTCCGAATAAAATGCGGTCGAGAGGCTGCAGCTTCTGCGATGTGTGTGGAGGTATGGTTAACAAATGTATCCCATGTTCTTTGGCATATTTAACGGAATCTATGCTAATATGGCTTTCGTGGTTATCAAATATAATGAGGGTGGGGTTTTCTTTGGATGATCGGACATGTTTCTGAAAGTGTTTTAAATACTGTAAGAATGTTACGGCATTCATCCAGCCACTGGGATTTGGAGCACCACTGGTTCCTGGGGGACCATTATCAAGCATCCGGTCTTGCCAATTTTTTCTGGGGAATATCATGAACGGTGGCAAATGGTTCCCAATCGCATTAATTGCGGAGCAGACCGTGACAAGCTCTCCTCTTTCAGCAGATGTAACCTTCGATACTTGTTTTAGACCACGACAAGCTACAATTTTTTTTGGTTTATGGACCGTTGTTACACCGGTTTCATCTATATTGTATATTTGCTGTGGGTCAAAACTGTACCTTTCCATTAGGCTTTTCAAATTATCAAAAAATGCTTTAACGTTGTGTCTATTGAAACTAGTTGCTCTGCTTAAGCTTGTAGCCTCTGGTTTTCTAAGTGATAAATTTCTATGGCGTTGCATGAAACCCCAGAACCAATCATAACTAGCTTCTTTTTTGAGTTCCCAATTGTCAGGAATTTTTTTGTTGTTTATTTTGACAAACTGATATGCTAAAGTTCGAACATTTTTTGGAGTAAGGCCATGGTACAACTTACTAGCTGTCTCTAAATATATTGACAACTCTTTCTCTTCGTCGGCTGTAAATACCTGTGATCGCTTGTAGTTAGGTTCATATTGTATTTCTTCATTTGATGCTTTTTGTAATCTTGCGTACCTTTTTAACGTCATTAGAGGGACACCATATTGCTTTGAAGTTCCTTTCAATGTTTTTCCACCTAATACTGCAGCTACAGCATTTTTCAATTTTTCCTTATCGATTGGTTTTCTCTTTTTTGATCCCTCTTTGGTCACATATTTTCGCGGCATTATTTCCTAAAAAAAATATGTATAATTATGACAACTCTAAATCCTCTGATTTTTCGACGCTAAGGTAGACTTGATCCCTCTCGGGGACACATGATCCCGGGATCATGTCACCCCCAAAGAAAAGGACAAAATCTCCCCAAACATAGTGAGGTTATAAACCATGCCGTAATCAAAATTAATGTACACTTATTTCAAGTGAATCAAAGCTAATGTATACTCAAATAAACCACTAACAAAGTAAACATAGTCACTAATAGCATTTACTTCACATTTTAATAAATAAATCCGATTAAAACTTACCGAAAATTAATTATCACACCTCGCGAATATTCCACCGTCCGCCATTTGCAAACCACTGACATTTGTCAAAGAGTGCTATGCTAGAGAGTGAACTTAGGAATGAAGGAATCAGTGTTGCCAGCTTAAAAAAACGTATCACGTTTGGTATAACTTTTAAATAAAGTTACCAAGTGTCCCCTAGGGATCGACCCTCCCCAGGTTCCCCTATGCCTTTAATTTCGTTTGTATGAAACAGCAAAACAAGCGCATTAGACTAAGGCTTCCAATCCCGGTATACCGGGATCCCGGTATTCCGAGACCCCGCGCTATTTTCCAGTCCCGCTTGTTGCGGGATTACGAGCGCGGGATCCGCGGGATTTTCGGGACGCAATAGTTTTGCAGACGACACATTAGATATGATGTATTTTATTGTAAAAAAAAAAACTTGCTTTTTGTTTATTGTGTGTACGTTTTTTTATTTTTTCTATATTCTTGTTCATTTTTTTTGTTTCATTCTCCTTTTACCAACTGTATCCATTTCTACGCGGGATCCCGCGGGATTGAAAATGTTCAGTTCCGCGGATACCGAGATTGAAGATAGGCTGCGGGATTGGAAGCCCTACATTAGATCCGAGGGCTTATTGCCTAACGCACTCGCAATCGCAATCGTTTTCATTTTGACAGTCCGAAGGCGAGTCTGCATACAAAATGTAAACAATTGTTCCACTTTGAAGCCGATTGCGATTGCGAGTGCGTTAGGCAATAGCGACGCCGGCTTAAGTTTCAGAGGCCCTTGACAAGATGCATTCGGCGTTCGTTATCGTTATCCAACGTGTATAGGATTGACGTAAGCTGTCAGACGGTCGCGTTGAACGCCTACGACAATGCCATACATTTTGACAGTTTTAGAAAATCGTTTACGCTAGCGTTAAGCGACTTGTCTGTCTAGCTTCACAGATTTGTTCAGTATGATGCAATAAACGCTAAGTGATAACATATTGGCCTTATGTTTTTTAAGCTATCTATATAGGAATGGATATAACGTAAGTGCTGCCACGGCCATAGCAAGTTTTGTTTTTAATTACAGTATTATATAATAGATAGCAAAGTTTATCATTTCTGTAATTATCAGTTAATAGCTACGAATTGAAATGGGTTACTGGGTGGGCACTACCAAGATGCATTGCGCTAACTAGCGTTTCTATTCGTTTCGTTTTTAAACCAATCGCGTCACTGGTAGACCACGTGACTTTTCGTATCACGTCATCTACCAGTGACGCGATTGGTTTAAAAACGAATCGAATAGAAACGCTAGTTAGCGCAATGCATCTTGGGAGGGCCCTCTGGTATGGTTATTTCATCTGTCCTACTATCCTACTAATCCTACTAATTTGTGTGTGTGTGTGTGTGTGTGTGTGTGTGTGTGTGTGTGTGTGTGTGTGTGTGTGTGTGTTAGTTTGTTACTTCTTCACGGCTGGATGGATATGGATTAATTTGAAACGGAGATAGCTTATACCTTGGATTAACACATAGCCTCGTAAGGCCCAGTGTGCATTCGGATGTACATAATCACGGCAATTTAATTTGAACTGTGTTGCAATGAGAATAAGGTATATTTTCCTATGTTCATAAACTGAAAATGGCATTATCGAACAAACTTAATTGAACTTTATTGCCTTGATGGTAGATTCAAAGTCCCACTTCTTCTTCTTTTCAGACGCTATTGAAGAATTATTTTGCCACGCCGTATGAAAACTGTCAAACTATTAACGGAATTGTGTGTCTTTCGGATTGGGGTAAAGTCGGAATGATTTTCATTTGCGTAGGATATCGAGTTTAAATTGTTATCTGGATAAACAAATCCATTATCTTGCGTTTATAAATATAATTAAACTGTTTATTTTCAAAAGACTTAAAAACTAAACAGTAATAATAATCTTTACTTTTACGCGTTACAGCGTCTTACAGTGCAATAGCTCTTAAAACGTTTTCGAATTAGGGTAAAGTCAGAAAGACTAGTATTTGCGTAAGATGGAAAATTTAAATTCAAAATTCAAAATTCAAAACATTTATTCAGTAAATTGGCTACATCAGGGCTCTTTTACGCGTCGGTCATATGGAGTGAATCTACTAGCGCTTCGGACAAGACCATCATTGCGGAGAAGAAGCGTCGCAAGAAACTCCAGCAGAAGGTCATATTTTTCAATTATTAAATAAAATAGTTACTTAAAAGTAAGTAAGTAAGAAGGATAAACACATCCATTATCTTGCGTTACAGCTTAGGTACAGTGCAATAGCTCTTAAATAGTCTCTTCGGTTTCGGGTAAAGTCGGAAAGACTAGAATATGCATAGGAGACCGAGTAAAAGTAAAATAAACACAAAATTTGTTTAAATTGCTATTGCACTGTACGTATAAATATTAGCTTCCGATGAAAATAATAATTTAATGGACGAAGAGAATTTATTAAAGTGGCAACACTTTAAGCCTCATCATCAGCCGGATAAACTTATGTTTACAATATAATGTTGTAAATAATAATTATGGACCATGGTTATGGTTTATATTGTGCGTATGTGTACTCAATACACTTAGCGGCAAGAAAACGCCCCAGTTTCAGACAACAACTAAACTAAATAACCGTTCATTTTATCTGGGCCTTTCTATTTTGGTTTAGACAACCTTGTTTCATTTTCGTTATCATATTGTTAATAATACTGCAGCTCTCAATATTTACTTGACAGTATTTACAGTGTTATAATGTGATCTGATTACGATATCAAAGAAAGATGCCCATCATAAACCAAAGTAGATTTAAACGACTGGTAGGTTCAGTGCAGTAATGAGTTTTAAAGGCTATGATGATTTATGCTATCAGTAAAGACATAGTAAAGAGATATCGTGTTAATATCAATGACTGATAGATTTATATATCGGAACATACGTAAATAAATAGAGATACTAAAAACATGTAAGTATCTCTATCATGATTTATTTATTTATTGGTGTATTAAAATAACACTACCCTGATTGTTAATAATACGAAAGCGAACCGCTTAAAACTAGTTTTAACGATACGAGAAACGATAAGGATAACGATAGGAAAAATATAATAATGGTAGTGTCCCTGCCTGGCCCTGCGGCCCGGGGCAGGCCTTTCGCGTAACAGCACTCGCAATCACAATCGTTTTCATTTTGAAAATCGAAGGCTTGTCTGCATACAAAATGAAACCAATTGTTTTGTTTTGAAGCCGATCGCGATTGCGAGTGAGTTACGCGAAAGGCGTGCGGGTTCGATTCCCGGTATGGGCAAATATTTGTGTGATGAGGATAAGCGAGAGTATTTTGTTTCTAAGTCTTGGATGTTTTCTATGTATTTCAGTATTTTTTTCTATATTTAAGTATTTTAAGTACACTTTTATCGTGTACCCATAGTACAAGCCTAGAGCTTCGTTTGGGACATGGTCAATTTGTGTAAGATTGACCCTGATATTTATGTATTTAACCTTATTAGTGTCCCCCGTTGTACGGAGATGTTTTATTACTTGTAGATAAAGACATTTATAAACATGGTGATAATGGTGTAATCTTAGTTTAAATTGTCTCTGTCTTTGGTTTATAGCTCTATAAACGTGGTGGTGAGTGCTGTGTGAGTGGTGGAAAAATTGGTAAATAACGTTTCAAAGTAAGTAATGCTCCCATTATTACTATAGTACCTAGAACCGATATAATTGCGACTCGTTATCTCTTAAACGGCCTTACCGATTCTGATGAAATTTAGCTAAGAACCATTCTAATTACAGGCCCAACCGATTTTGATGAAATTTAGCTAACAACTATTCTAATTACACTAGTTATCTTGTAAAAATCACGTCTAAATTGGTTCCTCCGTTTGGGAGATACGTTGCCACAGACAGTTACACAGATACACAGATACGCTTTTTAAAGGGGGTTAAAAAGAGCTTCTATTTTTTTTAAATTCGAAAATGTTTTTTAACTAATGAAATTGTAAATATAAATGCTACCCATTTTGTTTTTGTTTGTAATTTTGTGCATGTACGGTCGAATTCATGAGTAACTGAAAATTTTAGTACCTACCTTGTCGCAGCTATGATCATTATGTCAGCCGAAAGACGTCCACTGCTGGACATAGGCCTCCCCCAAGGCTCTCCACTCGGACCGGTCTTGTGCTTTTCGCATCCACCGCGTTCCCGCCATCTTTACAAGGTCGTCACTCCATCTTGTTGGAGGCTTACCTACAGCTCGTCTCCCCTTCTGACCCCATCGGCCATTAGTCCTGCGAGCAATGTGCCCCGCCCACTGCCACTTAAATTTGGCTATTCTTCGGGCTATGTCGGTAACCTTAGTTCTACTGCGGATATCATCATTTCTGATTCTATCACGCAGAGAAACCAAATATGATATAGGTACTAAATTCAAACCATTCTCAGTTTAATAAGTTATTGCAACAAAATCCTAAAACGTACGAGAATGACTGCCCAAGTAGCACAAAAATGCATTATAGGATGTCACATAAGGCCACATCGGTAACTTTAGCATTTATGAAGACTTATAAGAGTACACTCGAATTACAATAGCTGAAAATAACGCTTCCGCCTGTATATCGCCATTATTAAGATTCGCGAAGTCAACACTGTTCAGCTTTTAGCGCTTAATAGTAATGTCAGCTGCTATTATAGCATTTAATAGGACTGTCAGCTGCAATATAGCATTTTTATGGGCTTTAACTAAGCGATATTCTGAATTGAAGGCCACAAGTGTACCCTTAAACGTTTGCATTTTAAGAAAGAATATGTGAACTACTATAATGCAATCAGTTATTCTGTGACTTCAATTAACGGCGATATAATGCCTCTTGCTGCACGTAGTTCAACTTCAATAGTGCTAATCAGCTTGATACACGCAATCTTATAATAGCACTTATAAAGCCCACATGATCCCTATGGGTGAATTTATATGATGCTAAATTACAGCCCACTGCTATAAATTAGATCACATGTGATCCATTATCCCTAACCTAACCTAATCTACTAATGCAGTTAAATAAGATCTTGAAGACTTGTTTTTTCAGCTCCCCGTACTAAATACGAAAATCAATCAGTAGTTGTCGAGACTATGTAATAAATATCATAAAAAGATTGACGTGCGTCTAGACGTTGAATTTTGTAAAAAAGTCCTCGATCCCGATAATCCCCACAGAGAGTAGTAATCGGTTACAATATTTGCGTACCTCCATGTTACCCACTATTAAGCTTTACACGAATCTTTGACTGATTTGTTTCACACCAGAACTACTAGAGTCAGCTCGTTACTGATTTATGTACCACGAGTGGAAACTTAAACAGTCCATACCATTAAATTGTGGTTAATACCTATGTAATACAATATATTTAACAATTTATTTTTGTTTAGTCAACGACAATAAAAACTGGATTTGAATAAAAAATCTGATGATCTATAAGTAAATAGCTTATTGTCAAATTACTTGTGCAAAATAAAAAGATTTCTGTTTGTTTTCATGTATCATCAACCTATTTCATATTATATTTTTTAAGTAAACAGTAATATTTTGAGAGCGCGTGAAAACTTTCGTCTTTATTCACATGTATTTGACAATAAAATTGCTTTCCCATTCGAATTTTACGCACATGGAGGAAAAAAACAAGGTTTAACTTAACACACACAAAATGGTCACGTTCAAACAACTTAATTATCAAAATAATACTTAAACAGCGTACATGGGAGGCGAGTAGACAAAATTGTTCACAATTTTGCTACATGTGAATTCTCAATTCCATAGAAGCATAATAAAGATCCTCGTTTGTACTTTGTGCTGAATAGGTAATAGGTAACACAGACTCTATTATTCGGCCGTTGTGCTGTATAATAGGTAACTTACACTCTAATAATCAGTCAATGTTCAGCTCTTGGGGTGGCTGTTACCTTTAATAATGCTCAAATAATGCTGATATAATGCAAATAATGACAGTTATTCAGCTAATAGCTGTTTAATTTGTGCCCAAATCAGAGTTATATCAGCTGAAACAGCGCTGCTAACGCTCTTATTCAGCGGGCTTGTACAGCTAAGGATTCTATTGTGGACAGTGATTCAGCTAATATACAGCGCTTTTGTGTTACTTGATAATATGATGAGAGATAACT
The DNA here is from genome assembly GCA_946894065.1 of Acleris literana. Classification (NCBI taxonomy): domain Eukaryota; kingdom Metazoa; phylum Arthropoda; class Insecta; order Lepidoptera; family Tortricidae; genus Acleris; species Acleris literana. Next base: position 14,829,612 of record OX335679.1, read on the forward strand.
TTCTGTACCGGGACTCGTTAACAATTTTTTTTTTTACTGATTTAAGGAAGAATCAGGGGCCGTAGCCAAGATGCAAACGCTACTAACGTTTTTCTTTTCTATCACTCAAAATGTATGGGATGACAGTTGATCACGTGGACGCGACGCATGAGAATGTCATCCCATACGTTTCGAGTGATAGAAAATAAAAACGTTAGTAGAGTTTCGACAAGATGCTTTGCGAGATCGTTATCGTTATCGAAAATGTATAGGATTGACGTAAGCTGCCGGGCGATCGGGTGAAGTGCTTATGTAAATTCCATACATTTTGACAGTATTCTACAATCACTTACGCATTTGTCTAGGGACACTTTATAGAATATCTCTATGACGAAAATAACTATTGTATACCTAGATTAGGTTATACATGCACTTAGTAGCTTCATTTATAAAGTCAAACATGCGTTTTCCTAGTATTGATTACATATAGGGAAAATCGTGTGGTTAATGAAATCTAATAGCTCGGAGCAGTCGAAGTGATTTGCTACAGGCCGATCTAGTTTGCAACAAATAAATAACAAGTATGAACATCTACTGAGTCAGTACTGACATACCTATATTATGCATCACACAACTGTTTATCACCAAGGTACCATGTTAAAAATACAGGAAACTGCGTTTATTCAAGGTTATAATCGTTTTTTATGAGATATTTATCATTCATTATGGCTATCGTGTCAATTAAAATAAGTTTCTTTAAAATATAAATTTTTGTGACCAGTTTTTGTTGCGGACTGTATTTTTTTTGCACAATTTTCATCGGTTTAACGGGACCAAACTCGGTGCGTTTATAGTTACGTCGGAGATCCTGTTCCGACTCCATCATCAGATCGGCTCTTGGACACCGTAATATTGCATTGTCCTCGGGTTTCTTTTTTTTTAAACTGGGATGACAGACATACGAACGAAGCAAGCTATATAAAAGGGTGTAAACTATAGTTGAATACAGCCCTTAGTCCACCGAAGAAGCTCAAAACATCTTGAAATTAAGAACTTAAGTTGCACTAAAAAGGCAATTCTAATTTTATTCTTCAAACTAGATTTCAGACTCCATACATTTTAACACAGGTAAACTTTTTTTATGGCATTGAGAAGGCTAAGGACCACACAGACCACCTGATGGTAAGTGGGATCTGTGCCCCATAGACATTTGTATTCTCAAGACTACAATCTAAAGACTGCAAATGCATTGCCAAAGATGGAAGGCCTCTGCTAGTAATTTCACCGGTTGTCTTATCCTCGGAATACAACGATGCAACCACTGCTGGTTAGTAGTTTAAAGAATAAGATGATGGAAGCGATCCGGCTGGACCTTGCACAAGATCTTACCACCACTAAAACTGAAATTAAGATCAAAACAAGATTACTTTTCTGCCGCAACTGAAAATATATTCTTACTTTTTGAAACACCCTGTAACCTAAGCTATATAAACCCTATACTTTCTCCGTCCCTAGTTCAATCATGCCTGAAGTCCACGCTGAGGAGGTGACCCGGTTCATGCAGGACTGCCTCGAGGCTACCGGGGTGCCCCAGCGAGAGGCCAGGGAGCACGCTGCACTGCTTCTGCAGGCGGACTTCACGGGACACTTTAGTCATGGTCTCAACAGACTCGGTAAGTGGGCTTTAGCAAATTAGCAAGACCTCTAGCGAGGGTCTTTTTAGTTGAATAACGCAAGATAGTATTTGTTCTTGGAGACGAAATATGCGACCACGTGATTATTAAATTGTGTAACTTTTCCATAAGTCATTGAAGAGTTTAGCAGAAACAAACAGAGGGCCCTGCCAAGATGCATTGCGCTAACTAGCGTTTCTATTCGATTCGTTTTTAAACCAATCGCGTCACTGGTAGATGACGTGATACGAAACGTCACGTGATCTACCAGTGACGCGATTGGTTTAAAAACGAAACGAATAGAAACGTTAGTTAGCGCAATGCATCTTGGTAAGGCCCTCTGGTTAGTTCAAATTATTATACAAATCAATAATTATCACGATAATCTCACACAAATTTAGAAATTTACTTTGTCCCTAATTAAGGTCTAGTCTTGGACCTATCGCAGGTCTTAATACTTCATTTCAGAAAAAATCCATGTGTTGGTATACTTAAATAGATATACATAAGGTCGGATTTTTATTCCCACTGAAAATATGTAAACAAAGTTACGTCAATGTCAAAGTGACATTTCAGGGGATCTCAAAGTTTGGGCCAGCAAGAAATATAGTATTTAAGTTATCATTTCGCTCGTACCGTGATACAAAAATAAATTTGAGAAATAATTGAAATTAAAATCACACGAATGAGTCTCTGGTAAGCTATTACAACGGAAGCACGAATTGTGAAGCGAAACGAGTGAAGTGACGTCTCACATCAATCAAGCAGCCCTCAACTTGTTGACACAGGTGTGTCGAGTCAATAATACCAGTGCAATAAATAAATTATGCATACAAAAACAGTTTTCTCGTTTTAAATTAATACAACAAAGAATTTATATCAAAATAAAGTTTGCCATCAATAAATTAAATTCTTCAATCTCGATTACAATACATAGTTTTTTTATAGAAAGTCGATTTCTTATAAATGTGGAAAGTATAAATATTTTGAATACTACAAATGTTTTTCGTTAACGGCAACACCTTTATTTACATTTTTTCTGTGGGAATAAAAAACTAATACGAGTACGCCGCACACTATAAAATGATATGCCTTTCCTGACAATCGAACTCATGCGTGCTTCGTAAGCAGGGCTACCACCAACTAGGCTAACCGAATTGTCAATTACGCTAATGTACGTACTCATTTTAAATTACTATGTTTGTAGAATTCTACGTCAATGACTTGAAGTCAGGCGCTACAAATCCAAAAGGTCAGCCAGTGGTGCTCAAAGAGAACGCGTCCACAGCATGGGTGGATGGCAACAACGCCCTGGGAGCAACGGTCGGCAACTTCAGCATGGACTTGGCCATCAAGAAGGCGAGGGAAACTGGAGTCGGATGGGTGGCTACTAAAGGTGTGTTCCATTGTATTTATTTTCAAGACTTTTTATTTACTCTTATGCGTATTTTTATGCCAAGGATAAGGCAAACGAGCAGAAATCCATCTTATCATAGGTAGGGTCTGAGATAGTCATTTGCAGTCTCAAGATTACAATCATCAGCCTGCAATGTTAAGACTGCAAATGTGATGCCACCCTAAGGACTGAGAGAGGAATGCTTTTTTGCTAGTCATTTCACGAGGTGTGGCATCCGAATTGTTGAGTTCCGACAATGCAAACACTGCTGCTTACTGGCAGCTTAGCCTTTAATTGACGACGTGGTTTCAGAGCACTCTCAAAGCAACTCTTAGGCCATGGCGACATAGAGTTCCAAATAATAGTCATGACGTCTGTGAGACGTATATCACGTCAGTTAAAGGTTAAAGGATACGATAATGGTATAGCGATCCGGATGGACCCCACCACCACTCTTGTACGTACTTACTTAACTACTACGTACTAACCGCATCTCATCATCACTAGTAAGCTTTATTGTAAGGTGACAAGATTAACAACTGGACAGGTAACTGTGTTGAAACAGAAACAGAACAGAAAACAAAAGAACATTTATTCACAACATTAAAACACAGGCAAATAAACATTTAAAAATAAGGAAAGGAAAAGAGACGATATGCTGTAGTGATGATTGTTGCGAAAACGGTCCCAACTCAGCATGTGCTAGCTATGTAGCCAAAGCTGGTCTTCCGTTGGGACCGTTCGGTGAAAACACGAAAGGTGACAGACATTATGCATGCATGAATCTACATGTTGCTTATGTATGTGTATTCTTCTTGTCCCACTAACTATCTTCTGTCTCGTTCAGGTTCAACCCATTTCGGGATGGCGGGCTGGTGGGCTCAGAGGGCGCAGAAAGCTGGTTTAATTGGAATGGCTTTCACGAACTCCTCACCTCTTATGGTTCCTACCAGGTCTAGAGAAGTAAGTTATGGAACTACTGCCACGATGCGTCTAGCCTAGTTGGTACTTGGTAGTGACCCTGTCTACGAAGCTAGCAGTCCTGGGTTCGACTACTGGCATGGATATTATTTTTGAGATGAGCACGAGTCTTTGTATATTTCGTTGCATAAAAACATAATAATGTCAATGAGTCCATCCGATTTTACAAAGCTGACAATGGCAGGCTAAAAGTTGACACATGACAATTTGTTATACACTGCAACGTCGACTTGTTTCTATCACTGGGCTTCATCTTCGCTACGCAATGTACACCAAAGCATCACTTGTCAACTACCGCTGTCAAATTGCTATGGGTAATGTGTCGTCAACGTAATAATCTCCTACCAAATTCGGGTTTCTAGTTCTTTGGACTCATGTTAAGTAGTTTCTATAATTGTGGGTGAATTGTATTCCAGGGTGCTCTGGGGACGAATCCGATAGCAATGGCGGCAGCTAGTGACGGAGACTCCATCCTCGTCGATATGTCTTCAACCGCTGTGGCCATGGGCAAGGTAAAATCTGGTTAAAGAGGATATATAAATCTAGTATGACCTTAATAACACAGCTGTAAGCAAGCTTTATAACCTTTGTTGAAGACGAACTACTGTTTTTACTGTGATAGTCTGATAATATTCTAGTTTCTTAACTGTTCAACGGCTCTCCTTAAAAATGGGGGTAAAGAAAAATGAATTAATACATTTTCAGGTGGAGGTGAAGATCCATGAAGGGAAAGCGATGCCGGACGGCTGGGCCATGGGGCCCGATGCGAAGATGACGAATGATCCCCAAGTTGTAAGTTGCTGTATTACAAGTACAGTCAACTGCAAAAATATGTATCGAAAGAATCCTGACACTTGACTGTACCACAATGTATAGACAAAATGGTTTTATTTTTCAGGCTGTAACTTAACGTATTTAGGTCAAATTCTGCAATTCAATTTTAAAACACTTTCCGATATCGTTAAAACCAATGATATAATACAGTAAAAAGAGGTAGATATGTTATACGCACTTCGATAGTGGCACCCTAAAACCAAGTCAATTGGTTGGTGTGGTCGTCTCTGTTTCGCTCACAGAAATTAGAATACCATCCTGCTTTCACTTGTCATTTATGAATTAGTGTGTAGGTAATTGCAATAATTACTGATTATGTGTGCGTAAGCCGGGCCATTTTTACACGCAGAATACCGTATAGGTAACATATCTACCTCTTTTTATATTATATCATTGGTTAAAACGGTGATATTAAGAATACCTACATTCACTAGTGCTTCGTGATTGTAGGTATTCTTAATAATTATCACCGTTTTAACGATATCGGAAAGTGTTTTAAAATTGACTTGCATGTTGAGCCATTTTTTTTACAAAATTATACAGGCCCTATTTTCTCATGATGGTAATGTGCTTCTCACTTAAACTATACCGCAATTAGGCGAAAAGTAAATTGTAAAAAGTGTGCATATTATCGGAATTAACATCACGGTCGTTTGTTAATGCAGGGGTTCGATTCCGGGCGGCTGTACCCGCTGGGCGGCGTCGAGGAGTCCGGCGGCTACAAAGGGTACTGTCTCGGCGCCATGGGGGAGATCTTCTGCAGCGCACTTTCAGGTAAGCTACTCATGTAGGCCTTTACCATCGTCTGATGTCCAAGCTCAGTTAAAAAAGTACAAGTAAAAAGAACGGCGCGCTGGCCTAGTTGGTAGTGACCGTGCCTACGAAGCTAGCGGTCCTGGGTTCAAATCCCGGTAAGGTCAGATATTTGTGTCATGAGCACGAGTATTTGTTCCTAAGTCTTGGATGTTTTCTATGTATTTAAGTGTATAATTCTCTATATAAGTATGTTTATCGTTGCCTAGTACCCATAGTACAAGCCTAGAGCTTATTTTTGGACTAGGTCAATTTGTGTTATATTGTCCCCTGATGTTTAGTTATTTATTTAAATGCAGAGAATAGTGAAAATGGGGGCAGGCCGGTTACATTGTAAAAATGCTGATAAAATCCTCTCAAAAGCACTAAAATATAAAAAAGATTTTATGCTGGACATATTTACCACAAACGATTTACCGACAACATGTCTCAAGGTGCCAAGGCGAGTCACGAACGGCCGTGGGGCGCTGGCAACCCTAGCGATTCCCCCAACCTGGGCCAGGTGTTCGTGGCCATCGACCCGGGGTGCTTCGCTCCCGGCTTCGGGGGCCGCCTCGCGGGCTGTCTGCAGCACTGGAGGAATCTACCACCGGTAATACTCAAATCGCCTCAGTATGTGTAACGCCGTACTGAGCGTTAGTTAATGACGATTCAATTAGGCACTTGTCCCAGCGAAAATGATGAGCGGGAAGCGAGTAGAACCACCGATCAACTATTAATATAGGTGTGTCTTTTATTGACACGGGATCTATATTTTTTGTTTCCACAAACTAGTGGAGAGAGTTCTCGCCGGTAGACTGAACAGCCTGCGATCGACTATTAATACGTAGGTATATGTGTGTCTTTAATTTTCACGGTATCTATATCTTTTGTTTATTTCTTGAGCGAGAAAATATTCGATAGCTAATCGCCGGCAGTGGGACGTGTGCTTTAAGATTTAAAGCCTCCTATAAACAAGTTTGAAAGAGGAACGAGTTAATTGTGTCTAAAAAGTCTCTGAATATGACGGTTATATTACCTTAACTCACTGTGGATGTACGGGAACGACTTATCGTCAGTGTGAGTGTGGCCGTGAGTGTGTTGGAAAGTTACAATTATATCCAAAATAATGCCCTTCTAATCCAAAAATGTCACGAAACAAGACAGAAGGCAATTGAAGCTAAAGACAGAGGACCTAATATGAAAATTGAACTTCCAAGTTACGTTAGCTTCATCCCTTTCTCTCGATTAGGTCTCGAGTGACGAGTGACAGGGACTCAGCATTCAAAGTTTCGAGTTTAGTGGTTTGTGGTAATCATCCAGGTATTCCAATATCTCTGATGCAGAGCAGACTTATGGTTTAGGAAAGGTTTGGGTTCACCAGCTGCGAGACTGTCTTTTCTTTTTCGGCTGAATGTATACGAAAAAACATAATATAACAAACTTAATTGTTACCTAGGTGGACCCGTCACTGCCCGTTCTGGCTCCAGGAGACAAGGAACGCGTCAACGAGGAACAAACAAGAAAGAGAGGCACGATTGTCTATGCGCCTAAACAGATCGAGAGCTGCGTGGCTATGGCAAAAAGGCTAGGCGTTAAACCTATACAGGTTGTTTAAAAATTGATCTGATTTTATTTTTTAAAAAAACCTGCTACGCTTTACTATTATATTTAGGTAGAAGATTTTACCGTGAGTACCAAACATGACACACAAAGTGAAGCGTTAAAGATGTTTATTATAAACGCGATTAAATACGAAATAGTTATATTATGTCATAATAATTAATCCCGAAAATCATAGACCTCGTTATAATATTGTTATTTTTATGTTGACATGTGTTATTTATGGTAAAATAAAAGATTCTTTATTTAGAAGGACGTTTCTTTTTATCGTAAGTAAAAAAATCTGACCAGCGCCTGCGCATATTGTAGTTTGGTTCACCTAGGACAAGCAGATTCGTACAATCGACCTTGCTTCAGGCAACTTTACGATACGCCTAATAGGTACTTTTTTACTTTTCTGCTAGCTTGTCTTAAGGATATAAACTGGTACGAGAAAAGATACATAATGTAACTCGGCTACATTTCTTTTTAATTGTGTCATTCAATGCAACTAGTGTGCAAATTTAATTCAATTTTGTAACCTCACCTAAGCTATGCGACAAGTTTAATAAACAATGTACTTATTATTTGTACTTATTTACAGGGCTAGCTAGGATAACCTAAATAAAATTAAAATGGTTTCGATATTTGTTTTACATTTAATGTTTAGGTATCAAAAAACATCAACACGTACAATCTTGCAAAATATTTAGTATAAAGGAAATAAACCATACAATTTCTTTTTTGTGTAGTAAAGATGTACCTTGTTCTTTACTTAATCAAGTAATTTTAATACAAAATGGTCAAAAATAGTTTATTCCTAATAACTTTATTTTATGTAATATTTTAAATAAAAACTGGAGTTCTTTTAGGTCTATTTCCATTGCATTAATTTTGCACGCCAATGTATTTTTTCTTTGGTAGTAAAGTCGCAAAGTTCTAACGCTAATATATGCCTTTTTTTAAAGTAGCTTGTGTACATCTTCTCAAGCTGGCCACTATACCTACTTTCAAAAATAACGTTGCGATCAGGATTATAATTTTTTATCCCAATAAACTTAACCCAAGTACAGCTCCGATCATTATCATCTCGCACTACCTTAAAAGGCAATGTTGCCAGAGTTCACAAACCCTTAGTCACCTGCCATGACTCCCTCGAATAACTTACTAGCTTTTCAAGGAACATACACTGGTTTACCCATTTAAGGGCTTACAAATTACTAGTTCTTATCAGTCTCGATCTTGGTCGCCAGAGTCTTATTTGAAAGAAAAACATGGTTTTGCTGACTTGAATTCCACCACGTAGTCCATTGATCGCTATAATCAGAGCTTACAACTCTTGCGCATATATAAACGCATTCAATGCCTAATACTCTATATTGAGCCTGTTTTATGTACATTTTTGAGAACCTGGATTTGAGAATGGTGAAGTGCATTGATCTTGAAGAACCGGTCGGGGTACATTCCTTTTATACATAAACATTATGATCTTAGGTTGTTCAGATCGACGCCCTCTTCATTGCAAACTCGCATGTAACTATTCCTAAGTCGAAGTGTATGTTGCTCGAAAAAAAAGAGTTTGGCGTGGCATCCAGCACATTAAGCATCAGATGTTGCTAATTTCCATCCGAATTTCCTCTTATTTTTTTAGGTACCTGATTACACAAGAGGGTTTTTTTCGTTATGGACGAGTATCAATGTTTCTGTGGTTAATAGTCTGGACGGATTTTAAAGAGCAGGATAACATTGGATTGGTAATCACTAAAGGAGTGTCATAGGCTATAATAGAACCTCCTCAGTGCTGATACTGCTGATGCAGCAGAGCGGGGTAGTCACGTTTTCAAATCAAGCCTTTTGTTAAACTAGTTTTGAAACTCTTTTTCCAACCTATGGGAGTAATTTTCTAGTTACTCTGGTATTCTTGTACCCAAAGCCCGGTTTTGCAATTCGTATTTCATGCTCAAATAATTAATTTTCATAAGCGCTTTAATTTATTTAATCTTTATAGCACAAAAGAATACGCTTAATATACAAAAGGCGAACTTAATGCCGTAAGGCATTCTCTACCAGTTAACCTTAATTTTCTTATCGAATACAAAGGATATCGAAGTGTTTGTACTAGTTTTAATTAATCAACAATCAATAATTAACCAACATTTTTTCTTAATAAATTTATTCTTATTTTTAACCGACTTCAAAAAAAGGAGGAGGTTCTCAATTCGTCTGTATTTTTTTTTTTAATGTTTGTTACCTCAGAACTTTCGACTGGGTGAACCGATTTTGAAGATTCTTTTTTTATTTGAAAGCTGGTGCTTTCAAATTGGTCCCATTTTTTTCAAAATGAAGATCTGATGGTGGAATCCATGAGGAATCGACGAAACTCTTCAAAATTTATAGGCACACCTATAGCGATTTTGGTATTTTTCATTGTAACTCGTGTATTTGGTCTTGGAAAGCACTATTTGGTGAAGTGGAACTGATGATGAAGACCACAGATGGCCACCGGAACTCCTAAACGGTATATATTTCGAGGGTGGCGACAAGATATTTCGATTAAGATAGTTGAGCGACTATGACGAAGCATATTTAGGTTTAAATATATGACTATGACTTTCCCACGGCGTTGCTTGCGGCGAGATTGAAATGTTCTATTGTTTCTTGAGAAATGGGAGAATAACAGCATAATTATGATCACTAAAAAGTATAAAATAAAATAAAAGTTTAAAAAAACAAAAACCCGCCTTCAAAAAGCAAAAAATAACTTCTTTAAAATGGTAGGTAAATAGGTCAGTCCAACTGAAGTCGGCGTCTAACAATATTTTAACCAAAAGCAGACTTCAGTTGGACTGACCTATTTACCTACCATTTTGAAGAAGTTATTTTTTGCTTTTTGAAGGCGGGTTTTTATTCTTATGTTGGATTTGTGCGTAATGTGAACACACGGCTGGCGCATATGGTTAAAGGCAGGATGTATCCGTTTCTAAACAGGCTCTGCGAAAAATGCGTATTTTATTGTTTTATATATACTATTGGCTGTGTATTGCCTGTTAGTCAATAACGGAAAAGTTACACTTATTTAGTCATACTCGTACAGGGTGATGAGTATTCAATACATTCCTTTTAGGCACGCATAATAGAGCTAGCTCATTTTCAGCAAAGAAGGCCATGTAGGGCCCTCTCCGAAAATAATCAACCTGTATACATTAAATAAAATAATAATATTGTCCTCTTTATTCTGAATATTTGGGTTGGACTATATAAGGAATTTCATATGACTAAGAAAAATTCTACAAAATAATTATTAGACTTTTTAATCACTAACTAGCGTATATTTCAAATGGTTCAACTAATTACTAGCCGTTAATCACCAAACATTTCTTTATCTAATTCTCTGAACAAATTACTGGGAAAATATTTCCCAAAGGACACCTAGATATGACGTTTCTTATTTACTGGCTCCTGAGTTACAATAAACATTTCATAGATACCTGATTGAATTCAACAACATGATACAATTACAGTACCTACATCTTAACATTCTTGAATTGACCTTGTCAGGGACTATGAATAAATTGACAGGATCGGCACATAACATAGATGTTTTAGCAATTCAACGTTATAGAAAATGACACTTAATTAAAAATATATCCAGTTCGCTCGTGCATTTAACATTAAGAAATACACGGGACTATAATAAAAACAGTGATAGGAGTAAAAACCTCAGGTCGCCTATTATGTTGATGTCCTTACACAAAAACGGTTTTATTTTCTTGGTATTTCTATCCATGTGTGTAATGTTACTGACGCCTTAAAAATACATACATACGAGTACATTAAATCACGCCTGTTTCCCAGAGGGGTAGGCAGAGACCACTTCTTTCCACCTGCTACGATCCTGACAAATCTTTCGCTTCTTCCACATTCATACATCGACTCATGAATGCACGTCGGTTTCGGGTACTTATAATAAACTTAGAGGTTTTAATAGAAATTGAAATATAAAAGGTTTAGCTCGCTTAAATTTTACATGATCTTACAACCAACAATTTATAAGCTAACTTAAATCCTGATTCTTCACGTGACAAAGTTAAAAATTTTCACCTCAATATCCCCCTTTGCTTGGAAAAAAATAACTTGTCACACTTTTTTCTGGCTTACTGTTATAGCAGTAGTGCCGCAGTGTCTCGTAGACTGAGTTATTACCTAGACAAGCTGCTCATGTATACCCTAGTAGTTTGAGATAGCTATACAACTCGACCAAATCACATATCACCTTTAGCAGACAAAATTTCAGTCATTGAGTACCTTATTAAGGTGGTTTATCATGAGAAATTATGACCGGTGAAAGGTTGTTTTCATCTTTTCGAGAACTGTGGCTTTTTCAGCAAAATAAAACATTCAGTCACAGTCTACGAAACCTACTAAAACACACATAAACACAAACAACACACAATAAAATAGTACAAAAATCCAGTTCATCGTTTGGCACCGGTTCTGGTGACAAATCAAATAGGACTTTATTAACATATACGCAGACTGAGATAGAAAGAAAAGATGCCGTGTTATTGATTTATATGTCTTTCTGCATAAATGCTTTTCTTTTACACTCATTGTATTGTGTTTTCGTGTCCCGTCTAGGTTTTACTCTGTCTACGCAATGTCCGGTGTATTTGCGCATCTTGTTTCGACGATCGGAATGGTAAGTACTCATATTTATATGATAATTGCCCACCATTAAAATCTAAGTAAAAAAGGTATTCACATGTAAATGTACATAATTGCTCATTACGAGACTATTAACGACTATTAAACTCGAAGTAAAAAAAGGTACTTCCATGGTACATGCATATTGTTGCATATATGCATTGTGATATTGTTTACGGGTACTTCAACTGGGTGGAATACCTACTGTCGTAATTGAAGATTGAAGAATCTCGTCGCAGTCCAGAGAGCGGAATTTTCATGGCAAAAATCGAACATCAATAGAGTTAGAATGTTAAATTTTATCGACTTTTCCAGCTATCGATAAGTTAAATCTTCTTTTATGTTACTCACTTTTAATATTAACCTCTTTGATTAGCGATTTGCATCGCCATTAAAAGTAAATCGCATGGCAGTTAACTGGCGTTTCTGCCACTAGTCTTTTTGCAACTAATTCGCGTATGTGAAAAATGGTTAATCCAAAACGGCGGCAGCGGTAAAGAACGATAATGTTTTTTATCTAGATCTGATTATATTTCTACTTTCTTGCAACATCAAATGGAAAAGAATTAACAATCCACAATTCCGTATTTTTCGTGAAAAATATATTTGTTGTTCCTGTTCATCATCATTTGAGATCTATTGTTGTTAATAAATACATAAATAAAGATAGGCTTCGTAAATATAACTTATCGATAGTCGATAAAATTCAACGTTCCAACTCTATTGACGTTTCATTTTTGCCATGAAAATTCCGCCCTCTGTTTATGACCATTACATTTATGAGGGATACTTCGCCTTGGTAAATCCCTATTTTTAGGGTTCCGTAGTCAACAAGGAACCCTTATAGTTTCCCATCCGCAATGGATCTTCATTCCAATGATCGTATTATAATTATGTATATGTAGGTACCTACATTTTTCAGAAATTCAGAATGCATTTTTTTTATCATTAAAAGCTACAAAACCAAAAATACTTATAGAGGTTTTTTACAAGCCACTTACAAGCAAAAAAAACTACAATTAAATGCGATAAACAGTAAATATGTGTGACAAATTGTAAACAAGTATGTCGTAATTGCCACGTTGTAGCAGATGGGTATCTCCACATAAACTACCTTAATCTCATAAAATACCACAATTATCTGCGTATGAATATGAATGAAGCCAATGCAGGTGCTCATTTCTGGAACTGCCAGTTACATACCTAACTATACTATACCAATTGAAAAAATGCCTTTAATTTAATTTCAAGATAAGAATCGATCTTTAAGTTCACAGTTCTTTTTTTTTACTAATAACCTGTTGTGTCCGTCTCCCTGGCCAACCAGCCCACTTTCTCCAGGGTTCTATGTTTTAGGAAATCTTTGGCAAGTTTTTGAAAAAAGAATCTATTGCAACTTGCCATCTCATTAGATTTCATCATTAGATTTATCTTAAGGTGACCATAATTAAGTACCAATCATCATCATCATTGTCTTATAAAATCTATGGCTGACGATTCGTTGCATTACCTTTAGTGGCTAAACAGACTTGCATGTTCGTCCACATATTGTGTGATTTAGTGTCCGTTGATACGTTTTACGAAATGCGAATAATCAATAGTATGTATCTATTTTAAAACATTAATGTCCCAGTAGAAAAAATACCTGACAGTGTTAAAAAAATGAGTTTGGATCATTATAAAATCCCTAAATCACCCTGTAGAAGTAGTGAGAAACACAGTTAATTTGACCGGGTTTTTTATTCTGATTTATTTTAGCCCATCTGCTTTCTGTATCGTAATCATATTGTTGCCGTTATAGTAACTCTAATTTGAAAGTGAATAAGAGCTACCATCAACAATACGGTTACGATATAGAAGCAACATAGGCAAATTGACTTGACCTTATCAATTAGGAAGCCTTACTTGCTCCCTGGATAGACCGTTTGACAAGAAGCCATGTCTAAGAGAATATCATATCAGTTTATAACCATTAAAGTTGGCAGTTGGTCAAAGCAAGCCGGATGCCGAGAGAAAGGTCCTTGGCGCCTGGCCACCGACTTTGTGAAGGAATTTGCTTTCTCTGAGTAAAATAAACATATCGATGATAGAAATGACTGCTACATGGAACTCGATATGGTATGTATGGAAAAGAAGTCTAAATATTTGTATAGCAATGGAGAAGTCTGGCGCCAGTTTTATGGCGTCGAGGAGGCAAAAAAGAACAAGTCAGCTGAGACAGGTGGGCCCGCCCTCATACCCGTGGATACCCGATTTTATTTATTAAATTTTGTTTTAGTTCTTAATTCTCTTGAATTCATTTATAGTGCGACCAAAAAGAGTAGAAATTAAATGAGGGCGCCACTTTCTACGTAACTGTCACATTTTTGACGTAAAATGCGTAAACATGGCAACAATTTTGTATGGAATTTTTTTAGTTGCAGCTGTCACCACTGGCTCGACTTTTTGGCCAGGCTATACTAGGCAAAATTACAAATTACAAACTTAATACACTTTAAATATAATACAAAGGTAACAATTAAAAATTAAAACTAAAACTACGGCAAACAAAAAAAAAGCTAAAATAAACCTAGTTCTCTTTGTGTTCTTATGACTCTGTGGCAATAAATGTTTATTTCTTTCTTTCTTACACAATGCGTTGCCAACACTACGGACTAAGGAAGTCTAAATAAAACTAAGTTGGCCTCAATATTTTGATTAATTTGCGAACGAAATTATCACTACTAGACGTAAAAAGTAATTTAATTATAAATTTTATATTCCGTTAATTATATTAATTGGGTGTAGGTAACTCTTGCTGAGAAACAACTTAGCCACAGAAATAAACTCTGTAACAGTGGAGTTCTACCGGTAAAGCGTTCTCAGATGTTTTTAAACACCATGTATACTCCAATTTTGATGTGCGACCTTGACATAATTTAGGTACTGCGATTCAAATCTCACAAAAAAAATGTCGGAAGGTTAGCCGCTAAATGCGACAAAAGATAAAATCGAGTAGAGTTTTAGTCACTTATGAATGCCATCGAGAGGAAACTGTACTGGAAGATAAGTACCGGATCAACTTGAGGCCGGTATAATTATTATGAGTGGAGTCTTTTATACATTTGCATAGACAATCATAATCCGTTTCCTCTTCGTTGTCCATGTTTTGTCGACATGATGTATTACCACAGATTCCCTAACAACTTTTTTTAACGCCAACAAGCAAGCAGGTGTAAGTGTGCTCTGAGGTTCATGGACAATGAAAATACTGAAAACTTGTACAATATTTTTAGGGGCTGTATCTCATGAACCGTGATAGCTAGACAATTGAAATTTCCACAGATGATGTATTTCTGTGCCGCTAACAACAAAGACTAAAAACGGAATAAAATTAAAATTTAAGATGGGCTCCCATACAATAAACGTGTTTTTTTTTCCGTTTTTTGCTCGATATTAATAATGGCAACTGGTAAAGTGTCTAATGTTGTACCTATAGATAATGGTGCGAAACCTTTCGTGCGTGAGTCCGACTCGCACTTGGCCGGATTTTTTAATGTGACAGTTATTTTAGACTCTGTTTGCTTGACAGAATCATGCGGAAACAACGGTATGAAAGAATGATGGGCAAAAATGTATGAACGCTGGCCTAGAAACAAATAACAATAAACACTATATCATCGGATATCCTTTTTAATTCTACAACGACTTTGTGTAGCGGGAAACCTCAAATAACAGGGAGATTTTTTTTAAATCTGGATCATCGGGACGCCTACATAGACGACTTTAGCATAATTACTATGAAATGCTGCCGTCTTTGCATGGCGATAATTTATTTCGCCCAAAGATTTCGAACTACCTGCCATAGTAATAGTTTTACAACTTAGAATTACCTATCCGGGACATATCGCTTGTCCTTATTGGTCATATAGGCCAATTTGCCCATCATTCTTTGCCTTTATAATCCCCGCTATTTAGGGAAATAGGCACAATCTTGTTTCGAACGTGTAGGTACTGTGGACATTTGCATCAAGGTGAGCGAGCCATCGCAAATGCCACGAGGCTAGGAACTGCACGAGCTTTATTTTAGACAATCAAGGAAACCCTCTTTAAGTTACTTCTAGGTCAACGTGCATGAAAATATATCTTGTAGAGCGTTCAGAAATAAACATGTTTGATGTGTCTTTTAAGTAAATTATAAATTGAATAAACTACTAAGTATATTCTACAAAAAAAATATAGTTTTCCGGGTACGTATTACTTATTACTTAATTATTAAGAAAGTATTGCGTTTTTAGGGTTCCGTACCCAAAGGGTGAAAACGGGACCCTATTACTAAGACGCCACTGCCTGTTCATCTTTCCATCTGTCCGTCTGTCTGTCTGTCACAAGGCTGTATCTCATGAACCGTGATAGCTAGACATTTGAAACTTTCACAGATGCTGTATTTCTGTTACCGCTATAACAACAAATACTAAAAACTGAATAAAATAAATATTTAAGGGGCTGCCATACAACAAACGTGATTTTTTGCCGTTTTTTTACTCGATATTAATAACGGAAACGGGTAGACACTTTAAATATTCACAGAATATTTAGGTGTATGTTCACTTTAAAAATATATAATTAAATAAAATGGAATAAAGGTTTAAGGGGCTCCTATACAATAAATATGATCTTTTATAGGTAATGGTACAGAACCCTTCGTGCGCGACTCCGACTTGCACTTGGCTGGTGTTTATTACGAGTATATGTATAATTTCAGATCCCGCTGTAGATTAATTGTATTCTCAAAGACATTTAACGCTGTATGCATCGTTTATTTTAAGATTCCGTTCCTTAGAGGGCATAACGGTCATTCCATTGTAAACGAAATACGTTTAAGTTGGTATTTTTGTGTTTTTAATAAAGTCCACATGTCATGTGTGACCTATAATTATAAAGTTTATTAGCTACCCGTGTAGTCCCGCCTATCCCTTCAAACTACTTAACGAGCGGTTAGTGGTTGTGAAAAACACTTAATTGCCGCTCATTAAAAACGTGTTGTTACTAATGGGACGCTTGCAAAATTAACACCTTGCGACAGATTTATTATTTTTGTTGCTTTCTACAGGGTGTTTATTTGGCTACTAAACTATCGATGTTTGAAAGTCAAATTTTAGTTGAGTTTTCTCGGATCATAGAAAACATGCACATAGCCAGATTTTGTACGAGTAAGAATGTATAATATAATATGCTCCTAAGCTTCTGGCAGAATTACCTACTGTCGGAGAGGGTAGAGCAACTCAATGTCACCATGTGCATGATTTTAATGCTTTCGCGCTCTATACTTTTCAACGCCATTCATAGATGAATCCGCACCACCAGTTTAACGCAAACGACGGACAAATCCGTTACGATTCAAGGTGGAAAATAGACCTGGCATGAGGTTTTATTATTTAGGTAATTCAATGGCTTAACGAACTCTTCCTCTTTACAAATAAACTCAAAAGCACGTATCGTAAAAGTACCTATATGAAAAAGAATAAGGAGTTTGTTCACAACTTTTTTCAAATTTTATCCAATTATAAAACTGGCTTAGCCTAATTGTGCAAATTGTGGTTATAGAATTATCAACAAGTTTTTAGAGATGTTTGTAATTCTGTAGCTCTGCCTACCCCACTCTGGGAACGAAGGCGTGAGATTATGTATGTATGTATGTAAAACTGGCAGTAACACAGGCCCTAGGTTGGGCGCCACAAAAAACAATCTACATGATTTTATAATTTAGCAAGCAAGCACTTTTTAGGGTTTGTTGTTTGATCAGTAGTTAAACTAACTAATTTTTAAAAATCGTAACTAACGGTTAAATCTCAAGGAAATGTGTCAAAGTTTCGATTTCTTTTTCAAATATTAACAATTAGTTGAGTTAACTACTGATCAAACAACAGACCCTTAGACAATTGCCAACAAAGTTCAATTTTTCTAGCACCACGTCAAACACATTTATGCCAAGCTCTACATATCTCATAAATATTTAAATGGAAAAAGAAACTGAACTTAATACATCCTATAGCTAGTCCACTCATGCATTTTAAAGTAGATAGTCACTTTAATATTCTCAACAATTAAAATAACTGTTTAAAAAGCTCGGTAAACCACAACGTAGCATTCAAATAGGAATCCTAACTTACAGGAACATCATGTTTCCTTCGTTCCAGGCTTTGAGGCCCCACTTCGACTCGCTCGCCTATGCTGGGTACTTTAAACTAGTGCCGAGACCGGAGTCCCAACTGAAACAGACGCTGCATACCGCGTATAGGGTAGTAGTCTGGATTTCAGTTATAATGTATAACTTACAGCATATGATACAGGTTGTTCAGGTAAATTTAATTAGTTAACATCATCCTAGTTAGATGCATATAATGTCCTGGACAATGATTACTATGCATACGACGGGCTATCAAATTTATATTCCAGAGATAGACTAAAACCTACGATGTACACTTATAATTACTTATTGCGTGTGCTTGTGTTTGTTTGGTGGTGTAAGACTCGGAAGATGGCAACCTGTGGGCCTAGTCAAGAAGCATAATGTTAGGTTAGCGATTTTCGAAAATTGACCAAAATGTAGATACTTATAGATTTTATAATAGATCGCGTCGACCGCTTACGTCAACTCTATACATTTCGAGACTATAGAATAAAATAGAAACATTAGCATAGCAGCATTTGTATCGTGGTTAAGCCTAGCCTCTTCGCTATACTTGACATACACGTCGCAAACCCACCAAGTTTGGATTAGACTCGGTAGTTTGATCTTGATAAGCAGATGTTGACTTTGCGTATTTACGGGATATTCTCGCCATGAAAGGTCACTATAAAAGGAACAACTTTGCAAAAGAATTATCTGAGTAAGTGGTGTATATATAGGTCCGCCGCAGTACGGACCAAGTCGTGAACACGCTGTTTGTCTTGCTCACCACCCTCAACACCCTGGGGAAGCAGATGGCATTCAACGTACGGAGCGCCCGCATCGATCGTCTCATTGCTACTATGGAAGGTTAGCTGTTAACAAATATATTTTTTCTACACTGCCATAAACCGGTCTTGTTTGGACAAAAAATATTGTGAATTCCAATTTCTTTTTATCCGTTTTTCCATGTTAAGTATGTTGTGAGTTAGGTATATATGCAACGGTACATTCTTGAGCCGGTTATTAAAGGACTGCGTCTCGTACCATAATTTTGCCACTCGTATATCGTATCTCAAGAGACTTTATGTAAGCTTCGGCGGGGCTATTCCGACTGAGGGAAAGGTAACTGCGTCTTTTTTAAATATTAAAGGAATACAACATTTTAAAACTATTTTTGCTTCCTTTTATAGAAAGTACTTCAACTATACTGTAAAATGGAGCAAAAATTGTTTTAAAACGTCCCTTAACAAAATTGTAATCACGCATTTATCCCTTGATTTGTAATAGCCCCGTACGATCCCAGTTGCTCGCACAAATTCTTAGGTATTATAAGTACAGTCAAAGTCGCACTTTGCTGCAAAGCTAGTACGGTTTTTAGATACTAAAGAGACCCCAACCACACAGACCGGGCTATATATAGGGTGGCCCAGAAATATTTGCATTTTTACTAGCTGTTACACTTGCTAGTTTGCAAACATTTTTAGCCCACCCTATGTAACAGTGAACCTTTCCTGTGCCATCAGCGAGATGTAAATATTCTGATTACACAATGCAAAGCTTTAAAATACCTCTTTGAACTCTTTTAGGGCCTCTATTTGCGACCCGCAACGAGTACCATGTCCAGGTCATGAAAGAGCACGCATTAGAAATGGCCCGCCTCCTCAAACTGTACCACTTCCTGATCTACGTCACTGGAGCTCTGTTCGCCATCTTCCCGCTCGTCGACCGAGCTCTGGGCGAGGAAGTCGAGTTTACTGGCTATTTCCCCTTCGAGACCGATAGCACGGTAACGTAAGTATCAAATACATACAGCTCAAATTACCCTCATTATTCGGCAGTCGGGTAAATTATCAGAACCTATAGGTTATATAATTGTATCAACCTAGGATCCTTCCTATTATATTATAGAAGTTCACCCTGAAGGCCGTCTAATAATTATGCTCAATATTTCAGATTTGCTATTGCATTGTCATTCAACTCAATCATAATAACACTTCAAGGGTATGGCCACGTCACTATGGATTGTACCATCGTAGCCTTGTACGCTCACAGCAAGACCCAACTGCGCATGCTGCGGTACAGCCTCGAGCACCTGGTGGACCAAGACTGGAATCAAGTCCAGGAAAACGTGAAGGACAGTGGTGTGCTGAAGACCTTTAAAGATGTCGAGGATCCAGCGTTCGGGCACTTGGTAACAAAGAGACTAGTGCATTGCGTCGAACACTACAAGTTGGCCGTGTGGTCAGGATAAGTACAATAATCTAATCATTTCAAGTTATCCATGAAGCTCTTATAATATGACATGAGATGAGAATTAAAAAGCTGGTTGTATAAGAAAATGACGACTCTCCTTTTGGTTTTTGTTCATTTAAAGGTTCACATATGAAGTGGAATCCATATTCGGCGAGGCGATGGTGGTGCAGTTCTTCGTGACGTCCTGGGTTCTTTGCATGACAGTTTACAAGATTACTGGCGTAAGTAGCGTTGTTTTTATTAACCCCCTACGCAAAAGAGGGGTGTTATAAGATTGACCGCTATGTGTGTTTGTCTGTGGCACGTAGCTCTTAAACGGGTGAACCGATTTGGATGCTACGCAAAAGAGGGGTGTTATAAGATTGACCGCTATGTGTGTGTGTGTTTGTCTGCGGCACGTAGCTCTTAAACGGGTGAACCGATTTGGATGCGTTTTTTTTTAATTTCAAAACAGGTCTTCTAGCGGTGGTTCCTAGTGAGTTTCATGAAAATCGGCCTAGCCGTTTAAGAGATATCAGCTCTAAAGGAAGGGGTCACCATTATACAGGGGGTTTTTATCTATCTAATAGTTATTGTGGTTAATATGTACACTTGTAGTTTATAAGCTGCCGTCCTAAGCTAATAGGCAGTAACTAAGATCAACCTGCAGTAGTAATATTAACCTTATTTCTAACAGAATAGAATAGAATCTGCTTTGGTGATTGATTTGAAGATACTGCCTAATGGCTTACGAGGGCAAAATGGTGCGCACATTTCGTCGATCATTCTAGTGAACGCTCGAGTGAATATTTTTGTCTATCTGTACCCTTACCATGAGTTACAATTACCGTACTCGCTAGCGAGTCGAATACTCTGTCCCTCGCACTCTATAAGAATGCTGCGAGGTCTGCGAGGGACAGAGCATTCGACTCGCTAGCGAGTACGGTAATTGTAACTCGTGGTAAGGGTACAGCATTTGATAAACAGTTGAACCAGTATGGTGATTTTGCCTTTGTTTCAGGTGAACATGCTCTCAGCGGAGTTCGTCACGTTGGTGATGTATCTATGCTGCATGTTGGCGCAGCTATTTATATATTGCTATTACGGAACACAAATCAAATATGAGGTAACTAAACCTTTCACTTTCCCCAATTGAAAACATTTTAGCAACTCAGAGGCTCTCAGTCGGCCGGCCCGCCTAATGGGCCCAAATGTTTTTAACCTGCTACCACGATGCAGAAGCAATATACAGACGCAAGATAGGATAAACGAATTGGAATATAGCCCATAACATACATTACTATTGCTATTGATGCTATTGATTGATAATGATAATACAGGGTGTCCTCAAAAACCAGCGTCTGAACTATACACAGGGCTGATAGAGGAGCTCATAAGCTAGATTAAGCAAATTTGACCTTTATGACAATTTCGTAGTTTTCAACATATTTGCACTTTTATAAAAGTGGTGATTTTTGATACTTGGAACTTTAGCTCCCTAGCAACCCGCCCTCGCTTCGCTTCGGTCTATGTGAGTTTTCTGCAACACCCGTACGGTAGGTACACCTTTTACATTTATTATACATAAAAGCCTTCGTCTTGAATCACTCTATCTATTAATAAAAACCACTTTAAAATCCGTTGTGCACAGTCAACAGCATAAATAAGTGATCATTGAAGTGCCTTGTCGCTTTCGATCGTTTCAAAATTTTGTATGACATTTCAAACACGACGTTAAAATGATAAGGTACATAACATACATACATAATCTCACGCCTTCGTTCCCAGAGTGGGGTAGGCAGAGCTACAGAATTACAAACATCTCTAAAAACTTGTTGATAATTCTATAACCACAATTTGCACAATTAGGCTAAGATGTTTACCAGCGTATTAGTGACAGGTTGCAAGCCCATCGCCTAACAGTACTAAAGTAAGTAAGTAAAGTAAGTAAGTAGGTACGTAAATGATCACTTATTTATGCTGTTAACTGTACATACAGAGGACAGACGGCGGGAAGCGACTTTTTATACATCTACTATGTGGAGATTAGGGCTTCCAATCCCGGTATACCGGGATCCCGGTATTCTGAAATCCCGCGCTATTTTCCTGTCCCGCTTGTTTCGGGATTACGAGCGCGGGATTTGCGGAATTTGCGGGACGCAATAGTTTGGCAGACGACACATTAGATATGTTATGTTTTCTATGCAAAAAAAAACATCTAAATGCTCACCAAACAAATTTAAGTTTTAATCAGTTTTTTCTTGGTTATTTTATGTATGATTTCGTTATTTTTCTTAAATTTTTGCTCTCTATTTCTTTTGTTTCATTCACCTTATATCAATAGAGAATAGTATCAATTTCTATGCGGGATCCCACAAACACCGGGATCCCGCGGGATTGAAAATGTTCAGCCCTGCAGATACCGAGATTGAAGATATGCTGCGGGATTGGAAGCCCTAGTGGAGATGAGCGCCTCTTTCAGCCCTCTTCGTTTTGGCGCTGGATTTAGGGACACTGCATTTTTTTTCATTTTTACCTTAATAGTTTTTTACCTTCAGAGTGAGGGCATCAACCACGCGATATACTGCTGCGAGTGGGTTTCGCTGTCGCCACGCCTGCGCCGGCTGCTGCTGGTGGCGATGGGGCGCGCACGCAGCGTGGCGCCGCGCGCCGCCTACATCATACCCATGTCGCTCGAGACGTATATGGCTGTAACTAAACACCTCTTGTATCATCCCCCTCCCTTAGTCGTGTCCATCATAAATCATGGTCTTGGTTGGCGGTAGTCGTCAGCGAGTGGATCTTCTTCCGCCATCGATTGCGCTCCTCACCACGTTGTAAAACTTTTGAGACGCTGAATCTTGAATCTGGCCAGTCCATCGTGTTGGTGATCGTGATCGGCGTCGCGCTCGCTTGCCTTCCGTATTACCAACAATACCTACCTTGTATCATGTTAAATAGATAACCTTCGACGTTGCGATCACTACTTTAGAGCTGGGGGCGTAGTCAAGATGCATAACGATAAGTTAGCGATTTTCGAAAAACATATAGGTATATAAATATAGAAATACTGGAAAAGGGCCGGATCTTAAGTACCCGAAACCGACGTGCATGCATGACTCGATGTATGAATGTGGAAGAAGCGAAAGAGATTTGTCAGGATCTTAGCAGGTGGAAAGAAGTGGTATCTGCCTACCCCTCTGGGAAACAGGCGTTATTTAATGTATGTATGTATATAGGTATATGGTATATAGGATTGACGTTCGCTAATGATAGATCGCCTCGACCGCTTACCTATGTCAACTCTATACATTTCGAGTCGATAAAAGACGTTAGCAGTGTTTGCAACTTGGCATTTTTTTACAGCGCCCGAGGGAATACCGATAAACGACTTCTACGCGGACGGAGTCGCGGGCAACGGCTAGTGTTTAATATTAAGACCCACTTCCTAGGCTTATTTATAAGTAATTTGTACTGTTATGGATCGAATTAAGTATTCCAATGGAATTTCCGAAGTAGGTAGTACTTTTGTAAATATTACGCGATGATTTTTATCTGACACGGGTTTTTACCATTTGTCACAGGTACTGCGGTTATCCTACACATTGTTCACTTTTCTGGAGCGAAAGTAAACTGGAGACTGCAGGCCGGGTCACTTCTATAGGTACAATCACTAACTACAACAACATCAAACATAAACATATTTACAACTATAAATATATCCGCTCGAAATTATTGTTTTATTTAAAACAAGGAATCTGAAATGAACCGAAGTTGAGATATTAACAGCTGCGTAGGCAATGCTTGTCGGTCGAGTCTAGAGTCGAATTCCTGTTGAAAGAAAAACACTATTGCTTTGGTTGAGTTGAACTGCCCAACACTATACGCGGGACCATAGAGGAAATATAATACTTTTCTCAAACATACAATGGAATGTTGGCGTTATGTTAGTTATTTTAGGCCTCAAAGTATCACGTTGCGGGCGGAACACTTCGAGAGAACTGTAAAGGAATTTCATACAAAATTGAAGGCCTTAATTTTTGTGTATACATGGCGGCTGTGTTTATGAACAGCCTAAATAGCTGTTTTTTTTTAATTTACTTAGCCGTGCTTCCAAACAAAGCGTTTGCATAAAGGCACCAGGTACCAGGAGGGCAGAGGTTATTAGGGGTGCGTAGCGCAACTTAGATCGCAGGCGGTGTAGCACGGTGCGGGGTGCGGCCCGCGCGGCGGCGCAGGTGCGGCGGGCGAACGCTCGCACCCGACACAGCGCGGATGACTGAGCACTGTAGGTTACTTTTAATGTTTATGCACTCCTAGTATTTGACATTGTAGTTTTTGTTTTAAATTTTTTATTGATTTTTTTATATGTTTGAGAAAAGCACTATACATACCTCGGCGTGAAGTGGGGTTGCCAGCCTCGTAACTATCCGGCCTCGCTTTGCTCGGCCGTCTATATGAACTCGGCCGGCAACCCCCTACTTCCCGGCCTCTGTAGTAATGTACTATTACTAAATAAACTCAGAAATGAGAGAAACATTAATTAAACTATAAATACAGTAGATCTTGTATTCGATGTTTAAACGCCGTACGCGGGTCGCCTAGATAAAATGTATACGTATTTATAACAAATACGTACTTTTACGTATTTATACGTACTTATTTATATCTTTTACATTTGAGTAGCTTAGTTTAATTTTAATTTTAATACGTTTAGTTTTAATTTTTAATTGTATTAATGTTGAACTCTGTAAATATTATCTCGGAAACAAGTTTGGAACATGGTAATGTTTTGAACCATTGACTACCATTTGATATAATCTAACAGATTCAGAATAGAAAGAACTCAAAGAACTTCTTGTCCTTATATGATGACAACAGGCCTATGAAAATCTAGGACAAGTAGGCTAGTGTCCAAAAAAAATTATAATTAGTCCGTCATTTACATTATCAAAAAATATTGAACACGTATTTTTTATTTTGTCAATTAAACTAATAAAAAAACAAAAACCCGCCTTCAAAAAGCAAAAAATAACTTCTTTAAAATGGTAGGTAAGTAGGTCAGTCCAACTGAAGTCGGCGTCCAACAATATTTTAACCAAAAGCAGACTTCTGCGGGGTTTTGTTTTTTTAAACTTTTTTTTTATTTTACTTTTTAGTGATAATATTTATGCTGTTATTCTCCCATTTCTCAAGAAACAATAGAACATTTCAATCTCGCCGCAAGCAACGCCGTGGGAAAGTCATAGTCATATATTTAAACCTAAATATGCTTCGTCATAGTCGCTCAACTGTCTTAATCGAAATATCTTGTCGCCACCCTCGAAATATATACCGTTTAGGAGTTCCGGTGGCCATCTGTGGTCTTCATCATCAGTTCCACTTCACCAAATAGTGCTTTCCAAGACCAAATACACAAGTTACAATGAAAAATACCAAAATCGCTATAGGTGTGCCTATAAATTTTGAATAGTTCCGTCGATTCCTCATGGATTCCACCATCAGATCTTCATTTTGAAAAAAATGGGACCAATCTGGAAGCACCCGCTTTCAAATAAAAAGAGAATCTTCAAAATCGGTTCACCCAGTCGAAAGTTCTGAGGTAACCAAACATTTAAAAAAAAACAGACGAATTGAGAACCTCCTCCTTTTTTTGAAGTCGGCTAAAAATGATGAGGAGTGCGTTGAAGTTTCGCGTGACGTCACGCCGTGGCACACTTATATCGCGTTGTGACGTCATCGTCACGAGCCCCCACTCCCGAACTTTGATGCCCGTTATATTTGTCAATTTTCATTGATTTTATAAAGCAAAAAATACTTGTTCAATATATTTTGATAATCTTACTGACGGACTAATTAGTTTTTTTTTTACCTAGGACACACCCCTATTGGTTGGCATCACCTGTGAATGGAACTGAATTCATTACGATCACCATCCTTTCTCCTTGCCAGCTAATAAAAATGTCTATCGTAGTCGAAGGCCTCATTACATGAATTATGATTATGACATTAGTTAAGTGGATCTAAAAATTCACCTTTAGAATTACACTAAGGATTTCCAGAAGCCATTGATTGCATAACGGTCGGGGAGAGATAATTGCGTCACAGCAGATCTAATAGCAAAAGGAAAGCGGACATTAGCTTGCGGTAAATTATTATTAGGTATGAGATAAACCTAAGTGACTAACTTATCATAATGTAACATCATAGTTATCGTGATCTTTGCAATAGGAGCCCTAAGTCACTTTGATTCCTTGATGTGTAAAGGATTTTTGGAAAGTCCTTTTTTTTTAAAGTTCCGTACCTTCCATTTCAATCATTCCCAAAATAGCAGAATTTCAAAGTGCCAAATTACTCTTTTTACCGGTTTCGATAAACCAGATTCGAAATATTTGGCGAAAATAAACAATAGGTACCCTAATTTGATTGTTTAGTTTTGGGATTTCGATATATTGTGGATATGATATTTTAAAATTCTGGTATTTCAGGAATGAGCGCTAAAGGGTGTTTGTCACAGAGCAAAGATCTTAAACCGTAGTAGAGGCACTTGAAATTTTCACACAGTTTGTATTAGATACTATGGCTGCTATAACAACAAAAAATAAAAATAAAATAAAGTAAAAAAATTAAAGGCTGTCCCCATACAAGATACGAGTTTTTTTCTGTGTTTTTTGCTCGATCTTGATATTTTACGGTACGGAACCCTTCGTATGAGAGTCCGACTCGCACTTGGCCGGTTTTTACTAGCCTACAGTGGTTATGTTGTCTTTTTATCCGACTTCAAAAAAAGGAGGAGGTTCTCAATTCGTCGGGTTTTTTTTTTTATGTTCCCCGATTACTCTAAGACCACCTTTCTAGTTGGTCCTATTGTCAACACGTCACGATGATGATGATGGGATCTTGGAGAAATCAAGAGAACTCATCAAATATTATAGGCACACCTATTGCGATTTTGGTATTTTTCACTGTTACTCGTGCATTTGCTTTTGAAAAGTACTATATGGTGAAGTGGAACTGATGATGAAGACCACAGATAGCCACCGGAACTCCTTAACGGTACCTATTTCAAGGGTGGCGATTAGATATTTCGATTAATGTAGTTGAGCGATGAAGCACATTTAGGTTTAAATATGACTATGACATTCCCGCAGCGTTGTCTGCGGCGAGCTTGAAATGTTCTATAGTTTCTCATTAATATTTAGAAGTGGAGCTACGTAACAGCATAAATAGGATCACTAAAAAGTATAAAATAAAATAAATGTTTAAAACAACAAAAACCCGCATTCAAAAATGCAAAAAATAACTTCTTTTAAAATGGTAGGTCAGTCCAACTGAAGTTGGCGTCCCACAATATTTTAAACCAAAAGCCGAATGCAGTTGGACTGACCTACCATTTTAACTTTCTAATGTAATCGCTGAGTTTGTTCACGAAGTCTATGTTAGGTATTTGGAAGTAGAAACAGTAAATCTTCTTTTTAACCGACTTCAAAAAAAGGAGGAGGTTCTCAATTCGTCTGTATTTTTTTTTTTTAATGTTTGGTTACCTCAGAACTTTCGACTGGGTGAACCGATTTTGAAGATTCTTTTTTTATTTGAAAGCTGGTGCTTCCAGATTGGTCCCATTTTTTCAAAATGAAGATCTGATGGTGGAATCCATGAGGAATCGACGGAACTCTTCAAAATTTATAGGCACACCTATAGCGATTTTGGTATTTTTCATTGTAACTCGTGGTCTTGGAAAGCACTATTTGGTGAAGTGGAACTGATGATGAAGACCACAGGTGGCCACCGGAACTCCTAAACGGTATATATTTCGAGGGTGGCGACAAGATATTTCGATTAAGATAGTTGAGCGACTATGACGAAGCATATTTAGGTTTAAATATATGACTATGACTTTCCCACGGCGTTGCTTGCGGCGAGATTGAAATGTTCTATTGTTTCTTGAGAAATGGGAGAATAACAGCATAATTATGATCACTAAAAAGTATAAAATAAAAAAAGTTTCAAAAAACAAAAACCCGCCTTCAAAAAGCAAAAAATAACTTCTTTAAAATGGTAGGTAAATAGGTCATCCAACTGAAGTCGGAGTCCAACAATATTTTAACCAAAAGCAGACTTCAGTTGGACTGACCTATTTACCTACCATTTTAAAGAAGTTATTTTTTGCTTTTTGAAGGCGGGTTTTACTTTATCTTTTACCAAAACTTAGTTATTAAAATAAACTATTCTTATGTTAGTCCAATGTGACATAAAATCAGATTGTAGGTAAATGTAAATGTCAACATCCGTTTTTTTTTATGCCACAAAGGTGGCAAACAAGCGTACAGCCCGCCTGATGGTACGCGGTTACCGTAGCCTATGGACGCCTGCAACACCAGAAGTATCACATGCGCGTTGCCGACCCTTTAAAAAACTATTTACTCCTCTCTTGAAGAACTCAATACTATAGTTCCCAGGGAAAACCTCAGCAGGGAGCTCATTCACAATCGGAGCCTTCGCGGGAGGAAGTTTCTTTGGAATCGCACAGTGCGCGACCATTTGGGTTCCAACATATGAGGATGAACTCCCCGCCCATGGCGAGCGGTGCGATGTTAGAAGGTGGCCGTTGTTGGCATCATGTCGAACAATTCCTCGGAACACAACCCATTATACAAGCGGTAGAACACACATGAGGAGGCAAAGTCTCTCCTTAGACTTAAAGGCTCGATTCCGCTATATATATTGGTCGATTATTATATTAAACGAAAATCCGTTATACGTATCTAACGAAAATTTATTCTCTTGACTTTTTTTTAGAACATCACGCATACTTAATGGGAATAGAATAGCCGAGTTAAGCCAAGAGAATGTTTTATATCAACGAAAACCGAAAGCGAAAATAGAATCAAGACACTATAATTCACTTAACGTTAACTTCTCAGATGCAATTTTTTTTTCAATGTGCCCTATGTTATCGTGCCGAATATAGAAATCCCAGTGGTAACTAAATAAATAAATTATCAAATCAAAATACATAAACATCAGGTATTTATACTAAAATCTATTTACAATTTGGGTCCAAGTGTTTGAGCGGTTCTTAAGTGCTTGTCGTGGGAAATCCAAGAGTCATCATTTTTTGCGTTGTTTTTTCTCTTTATGAGTAATATTTAATTCCCAAAAGTGCTCAGGTTAAAAGTTTAGTTTTGAGTAAGAAATAGAGAGAAGAGATTTGTTAAGGAGTTAACAAAGAACATTTTTTTTAATATTTCATAAGCGCCTGAACTAGATGCGTCCGTCGCATAATAAAACAACTTTTTACAAAGAGCGAAAATAGGCAGACATCATTTCTGAAATGTTTCTGAAGCTAACCTAAAAAAAACACTATTTTATACTTTGTTTGATATGACCCGCCGTAGCTGCAAACGTCTATCAGAGTCAAAAAAAAAGTCAAATGTAATTATTTTAGGTTTAACCAAGTTAGCAGATGCCCAGAGCCTCTACTCTAGGCGATAAAAACCATATCGTCGTTGACCTAGGTCAAGATATTGTTTTTAACTCGGCCCCTATTACTGTCAAGTAAATAAGAGCTATCAAAACATTGACAATACGATAACAGTGTGCTTATTGCCTAACGCACTCGCCATCGCAATCGTTTTCATTTTGACAGTCCGAAAGCCAGTCTGCATACAAAATTAAAACATGTTTTCCACTTTGAAGTCGATTGCGATTACGAGTGCGGTAGGCAATAGGCCAGCAGCGTCACTATTGCGTAACGCAATTCATTCGCAATCGCAATCGGCTTCAAAGTAGAACAATTGTTTTCATTTTGTGTGCAGTACCCGTCCATGAGTAACAATTACCGAATTCGCTAGCAAGTCGAATGCTCAGAGGGCCCTGCCAAGATGCACTTCGCTAACTAGCGTTTCTATTCGTTTCGTTTTTAAACCAATCGCGTCACTGGTAGATGACGTGATACGAAAAGTCACGTGATCTACCAATGACGAGATTGGTTAAAAACGAAACGAATAGAAACGCTAGTTAGCGAAGTGCATCTTGGCAGGGCCCCCTGTATCTCCCACTCTATAAGAACTCCGCGAGGTCTGCGACTCACCTTCGTATTTCAAACTGAAAACGATAGCGATTGCGAGTGCGTTAGGCAATAGCCCCCCAGGTCAAAGTCGATGTAAATTCCTAATATTTTTAATAAAGATATTTACAAACGCATTGTTCGCAAGTACAGTTGACCATTATAATGTGGTCTGCCTCTCTAAAGCGAGGTTTAGACTAGCAATAAAAATTGCAAACGTTGACTGGCTCTTACTCTACTTTTGAATGCAAACATTGACTGGCTCTTACTCTAACTTTGAAATGAGAAAAAGACAGCAAAATTGTGCTTCTTGCTCTAGAACTAAACTTAAAGTAAGACAGCAATCAACTTCTGCAAATTTTATTGCAAGTCTATTTAGCCCTTAAGACTGACATTAGCGAGAATCGTACCTAAAATTGTGAATTCTAAAAAAAATTTTTAATCGTCATTATATTTACAGAATTCGCCATTAATACAATTAAAAATGGAAACTAAACATAGTTAAATAATAACAAAACTAAGCTACTTAAATGTTAAAAGATATAAATAATAGTCACACTATAAAAAGAACACCCCCTCTAGATTGCCCTCCAGCAAGTCTTTGTTGGTGACTTTACTTCCGTACAGTATAAGTGACTATTTTTTACATAGAAACCAGAAATATATGCATAAAGCTGTTATTTTGCCCCGGAACTAAGTTTCGAGATCACGACAAAATACAAGTTTTATAATAACTCGTTTTGATAGCTTAATCTCAATTTCCGCGGTTTTCAGTTTTATTTTTGTACGAGACCGTTCACTTTTTAATAACGGTAGAACATCTTATCCTTTGACTTACCGACAAGCAGCAGTTTTCGCATTCTTGTGTTACGGCGTAGGGATCAGCCAACCGGTCAAATTACTAGCAAAAGCCTATTCCTTCTTAATGCTCAAGGTTGGCAACGCATTTGAAGTTTTAGGATCGCAGTCTTGAGATTGCGGTTTTGAGAATATCTCACTTATAATCACGTAGCCTGTGTGCTCGTGTGCCTACAACATGCCATAAAAAAAATAGTACCTAAGTATTATTTACTACCTGTTGCCCGCGACTCCGTCCGCGCAGAAAAATAAAACATAGCCCATGTTACTCAGGGATAATGTAGCATTCTAGTGGTGAAAGAATTTTTCAAATCAGTCCAGTAGTTTTGGAGTCTATTCAATGTAAACAAACAAACAAACAATCAAATCTTTCCTCTTTATAATATTAGTGTAGATTGTACCCATTATAGATACCTACAACCCGTTTACTTAAAATT
Source organism: Acleris literana (assembly GCA_946894065.1). NCBI lineage: Eukaryota > Metazoa > Arthropoda > Insecta > Lepidoptera > Tortricidae > Acleris > Acleris literana. Next base: position 14,861,323 of record OX335679.1, read on the forward strand.
GTATTGCTCGGTTTAAAACAACACGAATATGCTCTGGTAGTATACTTAATTCTTAAAGCATTACCCTTATAAGTAAAAGAAAAAAAAACAATTCCTCTGCTAAAGTTCCCTGTTCTCTTTTCAGCAATGACGGCCTTGTCCGAAGCGCTTCACTCCATATTACTGACGACTTGTAAAGAGCCTTGATGTAGCCAATTTACTCAACAAAATATATTATGAATTTGAATTTCAGCTCTGACTTGAGCTCAAAAAAAAATATAGGTTATCTAGAACCTAGACTATCTTAGCAATATTGCTATTTCTTCTTCCTTTTGCTATTTCGGAAAGGCGAAATAGACTATAGTTAGCGATACAGAAACAGAGGGCCCTGCCAAGATGCATTGCGCTAACGTTTCTATTCGTTTCGTTTTTAAACCAATCGCGTCACTGGTAGATCACGTGACTTTTCGTATCACGTCATCTACCAGTGACGCGATTGGTTTAAAAACGAATCGAATAGAAACGCTAGTTAGCGCAATGCATCTTGGCAGGGCCCTCTGGTCGGGTACGACATGGTTTAGTAGACGCAGTTGATGTTTAAATGTAAGGTAAAATTTGGCAATAGGTGGATGGATTAAGCAAAAACTATCAAAATATTTTAATTAAACACGAAATGAAATAAGCTTAATGAGAACGATTGAAACTGGTTACAAGCGGTTTGCGAAAGATTTGTAATCAGGCTTAAACATAGACCTAAAATTAATATACATAGGTATCTAAAAGCCATAATTATCAACAAAGTTTATAACTTTTAAAAGTTTCAATTTTAATAATAATAAGTATGTTCAACTCGGTAAACAAAAGTTCTTTTGACATGTTATATCGTATTGTTTATCGGCCGCCATTACTGTCAAGTAAATAGGAGCTATCGTAAGATTCGTAAGGTTGACAATACGATAATATTTCAATCGCAATATGGTTTTACCGAGTAGTATAGTGCCCCTGTAATTACAACATTTGAATGTTACTTACCTTGCGCGAGTAGTGCAAAATAAACGATTATTATTTAAACAGCATTAAGTAACTAACATTTAAATTTTGGTTTTTAAACCATTGTTGTTCCGAGGTTAGTATTAACGTCACCAAAACTTTTTGTCTAATATAAATCTGTTTGGTTAAATAAATAAGTGTCAAAAGTTCACAGCACAATATATAGCTATTATTTTCTATGTATTTAAGTACCTATGTAAAAAAAGAAAAAAAAAATTATCGACACAAAAACGACACTATTTACAATAATCAAAGAATTAAAACAGATAACATATTTTCATCTGTGCCGTACGTTGCGTCAAGTAAGGGACCCACTCAGTACCATGCCGAGGCAAGCCACGACGCAGATTTTTTGACTTGCTGCCGACATTGTTTTTTTTCTGTTAGCTTTTTCATTGCCTCAAGATTAACCCAAAAATAACTGTGTTCAAAAATTCAAGAGACAAACGTTTTACAAAGATGGAACGGACAGGTTTTTAGGGTGAGTATCCACCAGAGCTTTACGGGGGCTACCCTGCTCCGCTAGCAGCGCAGCGGTGTGCGAAAAAAGAATCCACCAATAGGATTATTTTATTTTTCCGGCCTCGCTTTATTGAGGTCACTTATTGGTGGATTTTGTCCTCGCACAGCTCCGCTACCTTGCAGGGCTCTGGTGGATACTAACACTTAAGCTAATTTTTTATCCGCCGCCCAAGAATTGACCATAGTTATGCAGAAAGAGACCAAGAATAAAAAACCGGTTTCGAGATACAGCCGTTTTTAGGTAAAAAAAATTTTTTTATTGGTTTCTATTATGTTTTATTAAAAAGAAATAACCGAAATTTGTAGAATATAATTTAATGCAATTTATTAAGTGAATTTTACACAAATTAATCGGAGTTTTCGTAGCTTTTTTTGAAAAACAAAGTAGTTGGTCGTTTTCTGTAGACCTATCCTGCTTTCGATAATAATTCAATGAAAACGACTATTACTCTGGCTGACTTATGCTGAATACAATATTGCATTCTTTTATTTTTATAAAAAAAGCTATATGCAGATCGTAATCATCTATTACCCTAGTCGACTTAGACTTACTAGATTCTAGTATTTGTATAGAAAGAGCTATACGAGTATGCTGATTGTACTAAGTAAAACACTCATTTAAATTATTTTTCTATTGCAGGTTATAAAAAAAATGTATGGGCACTGCGAAAACGACCAAACATGGGGTAGAACGAAAAACAACAATAGCTGAAACCGACTATCTGCTTGGTCGTTTTAAGCAGATTAAATTATGTGCTCACTTGATACCTTTGTTTATTGTATAATCCGACTAGTTGACCGATAGTATTTGGCTGTGTTCTGCAGACTAAAAATATACTCTTTTAATGGACAAAATAGACTAAATCAAGTACTTTGGCTGCTTTCGACATTGTAGAACGAAAATTTTGATATTGGTCGTTTTATACATATTTATTTATAATTCAATGGAATGACATGCTAAAAATATGTCGCACCAGAATATAGTTTGAAAAATCTAGTTCACGATGGCATACCTAACTCATTTTGCGAAAAAATAGCTCTGGTCTCTTTCTGCATAACTATGGTCAATTAGAGTACAATTTTTTACCTATATGTATGTATGTATGTGTGGTCCTTTTTTCCCTTGTGGAGGTTGAACGAATGGCCCCATATCGACAAACGAGGTTTTGTCAGATTTGTCTTAGCATCGCGGGTGTCATTTTCATGAAAAAAAAACAAAAATTGTAAACAAATAATAAACATAGGTACAGTATTCCCAGCTTCTTAATAGCTTTCAGCAAGCTATCGCTATCACGCTTGCACTCGCAACTGACAGTATACTGGGGTGACCCAGAAGTAAAGAGACAAAATTAGGTTGGAAAAATTTATATAAAGAATGCAATAAAATAAATGTTTATTGGTTCATAATAAAACTTGTTTTATTAAAATGAAATAAACTATATCGAATTGGCGCATACTTTAACTTGGTTACCAATTTTTAAGGGTTATTTGCAGTCTGTCTCATCACAGATTTTCAAGATCTCAAAGCTACAGTTTCAGCCAATCTAGTCCACCGACGGTTAAATGCAGTGAAAGATTTGGGTTTATCTGCTTGCTTTTTAACATAATAACCATACATATCAGCCTCAACTTAAAGCAATACAATATCGCTTGCCAGGAATACAACATGTATCAACAGAAGGCAGGGCTCATCATAATAATGAGAACTTTCTATGTTTTTTCGTAAACTTTATTACAATCTGTTTAAGCGTGCTTCTCCTGTCCTGTTATATATTGTTGCTCCAATAATTTAACAAACATTTTAAAGGCTGAATCATTAACCCCCATCCTGGCCACACCAGATCTTGATTTAATTTTACTGCTGTAACTCTAACAGACGTTAATGGAACTTGCTCAAACGTGTTTTTAACTTATTTATGTTTTGAACGGTCGAAACTGTACGTTGTCGTCCAGTAATCTATTTAAAATAGGTATCGGTTTTCTTTACATAAAACATATTTATATTTCTGTTATTACTCGTTCTTCTAGCTTCCTTTTCAATAAAAATATGTATCGTTCGCGTTTTCCCGTGACATTGATAGTACTGAAAAACTCTTTTCTCAATTAGTTCTTGTTCCGCTCTCTTTGTTATTGAAAACAAGCGAAAAAGTACGCGACTCCTGCCTTTTTTGAAAGATTTAACGTCTACTCTCGACATGAGAGTTGGTTTAACCTTTTTTGGATGTTTTCTCTTTGACCAATTTTGTCTATGAAAATTGTCTCTTTACTTCTGGGACACCCTTTATTTGTCACTCGTATGTCATAGAAAAATGATGATCGCCGATCGGTATTATGAAAATGTTTACACTGTAAGTACCCTTATAGACAGCAATATTAACGCATTCACTGCCAGTACAGTTTTTTGAACTTTCGCCAGGTGCCACATGTTTTGTTTTATACGGAGTTTGCTTACTGTAAGAACGCACATATGCGTTGAGGGCACTGGGTGGAAGTCACGGTGACGCATATATGCATCGGTGGCAGTGAATGCGTTAAATCATGCAGTCGTGTTTCTGGTTTTTAAAGCTTGCTTATTGTTGGACTTGTTCAAAGTTGGCTAATAAAATAACTGTAACCCAATACCGATACCGCCCTGTCCGACTTTCTAGCTATTTGAATATTGAAATTAAGTATTTAAATGTTGATAGAAATTCTATAGAAATTTATACACTGTCGATCGCCAAAATACAGCTACAAACCTATTGTCTAATTTGCGTAGGTTTTTATTTTTAAACGGCACTCGGCTCCATTGTGTTGTCGAAAGTATTAATGTTAAGTAACTGTAAACATTGTTTATGACGCTGTCAAAAGTTAAAAAAAAATACCAATTTGAACATTTATTTCTCGCCCATTAGTTTCAGGACTTTTTAATAACGACTCTGTAAAAAGAAAACAGTCAGACATTTCTGAAGGAACTAGAATATTTTTTTAAAGTGGTAAGCAGCAGCGGTTTTATAAGAAAATGTAATGAATAATGTTGCCAATTTATTTCACACAGTGCCGTTATTTTAACCAGTCTGCCCAAAACGGAGGATACCTAATTTTCTGTATGACCCACACTAAACGACTATCGTTGATTTAGTATTAATCCAAGGTGTGCAGTCGTAGGCTATAATTTAATCTTTGACCCTACAATTTTGATGCTGTAGAGGCTTTACGCTACTTAAACCAGGGTTTAAAGCTTTTTTAATTTAATTTGCTTGCTGAAGATATCCAGCAAAGAATTTTCACATTAGTAATTTCAAATTCCAACCTCTCAGTGTTAATAATCTCCTAGTACTAGGTCGTAATACTCGTAATCAAACATTCGTTTTCTACAAAATCAGTCTCGTTTCAGAGCTTGTTTTTAAGATGCGGTTACACGTATTCTTTTCTCAGTAATGTAAAGCTGGTTAATCTATGGACGTCGCATACTATCACACGAAATAAGAGTAAAACAGCTTATAGGTACTTATATTGGCGTTTAACAGCACCTTGAGTATAATTTGTTTTCAGGCAATTTCCACGCTAATTTTTACGCAGTTGTACCTACTTACCTATCTCGTTGTTGTTTTATTCTGTCTAGACTTAACAAGCGACCTAGCCAAGTTCTCTCGATTAAAATTCTAGACATCCTGAATCTAGATTGCTAGTACGTGAAGTAGAAATGATTTATTAATTGTTAACGAGTACTTCGACACGCAATCGTGATCATCGATCCTATCATTACAGCGCGTCGCAACTCAGGCCGGGCATCCTGCGAATTGATTACTGATGACAGTGATGACAGCTGTTTTTGACGGATGCTGTCATTATTGCGATGAGTGCAGATTACTATTCGCTTGGCAAATAATCAACGGTATAATATGGGCATACGCACTCAGGGCGTTGATTGCTTTCGCTTACAGGCACTACAACTTGAACTTGCTGGTTGATAATACAGTGACGAGCTAATAATTACTTAAGGACCGTTTTTTTTAAATTATCTGACATTTAAAGTTATCACTTTTCTTTTATTTGTCGAATCAGATAAAACGACAACGCTAGAAATTAAAAATTAGCCCTAAAATAATCAACTGCTATGTTATACATGGTTTATATGTAGACGTTGGTACGCATCGCCCGGCAGGGTCACAAACATTGGGGACTTGGGGCAGGCGAGGCCATTATTAGTATACGGCGAGCAGTATAAATACAAATACAAATAATCTTTATTCGATTGAAATGTGGTATAAAAGGTTGTTTACAGTTTTAGTGGTGTCACACATTTTATCAGCACTGGCATGCAAAATTTATATGTAGCGCACTTTCCTTCCCCGCTGGTCAGCCCACCCCCGCTAACGTCTAGTCTAAACGTCTCGTCCCGCCCCGCCTGTCACCCAGTGGGACGGTCACACACGAAGTTGTCGAACTATAGCAAATTTTGATGCTCATTCCGAATGAAAATCCTAAACTTGACCCGTGCGCTTGTAGGTATAAGTTTGGGTCCAAGGTACCTGTGACTTTGGCACTTCCGCAGAGCTACCTAAAAATAAGCCATATAAAATGTCTTCGACATTACTCATCTCGAGAGAACATCCGTTACATTGCACGTTTCCTCTTGTTTACGTCTATAATAAAAAGAGAAAGACTTAAGTACCCTTAATCAACTTGCGAATACTTTCTGCACATGAACTGGCAGGGCTACTTTCTAAACAAATAAATGTCTACATTTACAGCCTGGTGTTAATAGTCGTGAATATTATAGCTTTGTATGCAAATAAATAAGAGAAAGGAATTTGAGGTGTGGACAATAATTGATGTATGCTTAGCCTGGTAACCCACAATTATCTTATTGTCAGTGTTGTATTTCCCGCGAAAGGCTGACTAAGGAACGACTTTAATCGCCATTAACTGAGTCAGAAAGCGGCCGTTAGAATTTCTCTATGGTCGGTTTGCGACAGGACAGGAGAGCTGGGCGGCCAGGGGGCGATTTAGTATGGTGTTTTATTTTAATCCGTAGGTAAATTTACAAAAAGCCTTTCATATTGCTAAATCAAGGCAAATTATTGCGTTTTGTCCTTTGTTATGCCATATTATATCGGTAGATTGTGAAGTTAAATTTTCCCCCTGTTTAATTTATTTTTGTTCCAGTTTATTTTATTTATTTATTTATTTATTTATTTATTGGGAAACCAACAGCGTACATAAATTCACACAATATACAAACATAAGGGATAATACAGTAAGCCAAAGCAGTTTCCACTTAAAGTTAGATACAATTGCTCAAGGTCGACAATATGACGTGAAAAATAATAAGAATAATTTGATGTTACAAAGTTATAAAATGATCTAAGAAACAAAGGTAAAGGAAAAAGAAAAATGCCTATACTAATAATTAACTATCTTAATTAAGACTCCTAATTAACTAGTCATATAAGTTATAAAGATGCTTTAGTAAGGTTATGTACATGTATACCTACTTAGGTTTTATATTAAGATTTATAGTTACGTATTTATTTATATGCATATATTGAATTCTTATCGAATTTAAGTTTACTTTGGTTTCAATTGATTTTTGATTGCAGACATAAACCGATTTGTATTAATGTTAAATAGGTCAATGTGCGAGTATTTCTTATTATAAGTTGCACACGCTCGTATCAAAAATGTGTTTTTAGTATATTTAGTGCGACAAGTAGGGATGGCGAATAACTGATTAGAGCGAGTTCTAAAACTAGGACATCTAAAACATATTTTGGTAAGAAGACAGTCGGACTCAATTAAATTGCTTAATAGCTTATATAAGAATATAACATCTCTGTGCTCTCTTCGTAGTTCTAATGAAATGATTTTAGAAGTATTAAAGTTTGGATATTTATACTTCAGCCGTTTTATGAATTTATTTTGAATTTTTTCAATGGTTTTTATATGCACTAAATAAAAAGGGCTCCAAACAGTAGAAGCATATTCCAAACAAGACCTTACATATGAATTGTACAGAAGGATCACGGTATTAGGATCTTCGAAATCCCTTCCTTGACGAAAAATGAAGCCTAACATTTTGTACGCTTTTGAAGCAATTTTCTCAACGTGGGTAGTTAACTGAAACTCACAGTCGATATGGACACCAAGATCTTTAACTAGTGAAACTCTATTAAGAGATTTCCCTCCCAATTGTAATTGTAGTGTATGGGAGATCTTTTACGACAAAATGAAATGGAGCAGCATTTATCTATATTTAAATGTAGGTTTTTTTCAGAGCAATAAGTACTAAGTCTATCCAAATCGCATTGCAATTCATAACAATCACTTTCGGATTTGATTACCCTATATATTTTAGTGTCATCCGCGTACAATAGTATTTTTGAGTATTGTAAGCAGTCCACTACATCGTTGATAAAAATGTTGAACAAAAGCGGTCCCAGATGAGAGCCTTGAGGTACTCCAGAAGTAATAGGAATAAAGCTGGATGTCTGCCCTTTAACCGTCACTGCTTGAGATCTGTCGCGAAGATATGAAGTGAGCCATCTGAGGAGGTCGCCATGGATTCCAAAATTTCTGATTTTATTTATTAAAATTGCATAAGATAATTTATCGAAAGCCTTAGAATAATCCGTGTAAATAGCATCTATTTGATAACCCTTATCCATATTAGCTAACACGTATTCCATAAGTTCACATAAGTTGGATTCTGTGGAGCGCTTATTGATGAACCCGTGCTGGTGTTTATTTAACATTGGTCTAATTACGGGAAAAAGGGCATCATAGATTACTTTCTCGAATAGTTTTGGAATTGTTGATAGTTTAGATATTCCGCGGTAGTTGGTTATATCGTGCTTAGCACCACTTTTGAAAATAGGGACAATAAGCGAGCGCTTCCAATATTCAGGTAACGTTCCAGATGCCAACGGTAACTTAAATAATAAGCTAATAGGTAATGCCAGGGTTCTGAACGAAAGCCTTATAAATTTAAAATTAAGGTACTGTTAAAAAAACGTGAATTTATTACATACACGTTTTTTAGTATCCGCTACGCACATGACATAAATACATATAAGATCACCTAGACTTGGATTGTAAATGTAAGTTTTTTTCTAATTTATATGCAAAAAATACTACTAATCTGATAAACGGACGTGACCGACACTGCGAAAGCTTGATTGACTCGATTCAATGATCCCATTCCCAGAAATATAAACATTTGCATTAAGAGCCAGAATTTCTCGTATCCATAGCCACAAATTGGAGCGAATATTGAGTACAATACAAGTGGTTTTTGATTGTTCGTTTTTTCTAAAGTTTATCAACAAACGTCGTTATCGCGGGAGCAAAAAGATTTGACAGTAGTGAAAGAGTATGACAAATAGGCAATAACAGAAGTGCCACTCGTATCGAGAACCGTTTATACCTACGAGTTCAAAATGTATCAATTTTCTTTCTAATATCTTACCTCCGTACTTGGCTTGATTAGTAGTACATATTTAATAAGATTAGCTACGCAATCCTAACGTCAACCTCTTCAGTCACTTTTCCTGTTACTTTAGATATTTGTCATTCTTGATTGATTTGATATGTACAAAAAAACATAGAAAGATATATCTTAATTAAATTTAAGTGCAAATGGAAAACATTCATTTAAAAAGTTTAAACTAGTTTTGGAGAAAAAAATATTATTCAAGTTGACACGTTGACTTCGGTGTAAGGCAACTTTGATTGACGTTTTCCACTTGACATTCTGTCATATGTGTTCTATAATAGATTTGTTTTTGCTCCCGCGATAACGACGTTTGTTTCTCAACCGATCGATGGAAAGTTTGGTACACAATAACATACTTTACAGCCCGGATACGGACATAATAAAATGGTTCTTGAGGAAATGGCGATAAACGACCACTGCGCGGGGAGACGTTTTTTAACCAATTACTTACAAGAGATTTATTCATGCATTATTTATTAAATCTACATTGCACAAAACAATACTAGTATATTATGTGAGTGTCTTAACTTAATGGCGTAAGGAATTCTCTACCAGTTAACCTTTGACAAAGCAGATACTAGCAAAGTTCGCGGGGCAATATAAAGATAAAAAATCGGCCAAGTAAGAGTTCGACTCGCGTGGAGAGGGTTCTGTCTCCACACCATATGCCTGTCTGTTAGTCTGTCTATCTGTCGATCTGTCACAGCAGATTTGCTCCAAAACTACTGGACCGATCGAGTTGAAATTTGGTACACATATGTAACTCAGTGACACAAAGACGGACCCGTAACGTCAATAAATGAATTTTGGACAAGGGGCCACTTTTGGGGGGTAATAGGATATGTCACACAAGGTTTGCAAAACTTTTTTTTTTAATTTCCTAATTTACCCCCGTACCTTACGCGTCCGTCTTTGGGTCACTGACTTACGTATGTGTACCAAATTTCAACTCGATCGGTCCAGTAGTTTTGGAGCAAATCGGCTGTGACAGACGGACAGACAGACAGACGCACGAGTGATCCTATAAGGGTTCCTTTTTTCCTATTGAGGTACGGAACCCTAAAAAAATTGGCTGTTATTAACCAGGAAAACGTAAGATTGCACTAAAGCATCTTCGCGATAGGGGTAAATAGGTATGTGGCATACCGTTTATTCTATTAATATGGGATTTCCAATGAACAAACCTATTGGATATGTAGCAAAATTACCAAGAAAACAATTTATTCCATTCAAGGCAACGACGAGAAAACAGAACAAATACAAGATTTCCTGATGAACTCCCTGATCTAGAAAGTTTATGAGAAACGTTTTATACACGATTCATAAATATATCATTATAATGACGATTTTGTAAAGAAGTATAAATTTGACTGAATACCTATAATATATACAGGGTGTCCCAGAAACCAACGTCAACCCGTTCATATTTTTTTAAGTAATCACATCAATCATGCCCACTGGCAGCGGTTTATTAGATTAGTGTAGTTTTAAGTTAATTTTAGGTATATTTTATTGTATATATTTTTAACAGTCCTGTTAGATTTGTCTGTATTTGTTTATGTTATTTTTTAATGTAAAGCGACACGTTGATAACCAAGTAATCACATAAAGTTGTTTTTTCCATACAAAGTGAAAAGCAGACACTATGGGACACCTAGTATAGAGAAACAAACTTTATGTCATAACTTTAAAAAAACGGGCAAATAGGTTTAAAAACCTTGCTGATTCGTTATGATTCTAATTATGTAAAATACCACTGAAAAACTTGTGAAACAAAACATGAAATTAATAATTTTCGTGATATGGACATAAGGGAAAATTACAAAAATTCAGATTAAAATGATCAATATCTCCGAAACTAGTGAAAATCACTGAACATACATAGGGATAAATCTATAGCTTTTTAGCAGCACTATCAGCCCTAGGCGGGTTGACGTCGGTTTCTAGGACACCCTGTATTGTAAATAAATAAAAATGGAACGGAGTTTGTTGGTAAGCGCAGCACTTGAGAACGGGTTGGATAAATTTAGTGTGTATGTTATTCCAAATATTTTTAGAAAAGTTGCTCAAAAGAAGGGCATCTTCTGTGCCGGTCACCTAGTTTCAAATATTTAGTTAGTTAAAAGTACCTAGCTACGATAAGAAACAAAACCCATGGACCGTCATGGTGTACCGTGCACCCATGGTGTAATCCTCCGCGATCCGAGGACCTGATGCAATGGATAATGTCCACGTTCCACATGGCTGTGCGAGCACAATAGAATTACAGACAAATGGACGTGGTATGGATGCGTGCATATTTAAATCTAGTCGTAATATCGTCATTTATAGAGGTATAGAACATAGCAACCAAGTCCGTCTAAAAAAATATTAACGAATAGTTAGTATTCTTGGCCGATTTATTTCAAACAATTTTAAACCCTATTCTATACTATGTTGGTAGGTAGGGTTGGGTAGGCTGGGTCGTTAGTACTTTTCTACTTTAGATGAAAATTTAAGAACTGCATTTTTAAATTAGGTCGAACGGCATCTGCCTAATCATAAGGCCCCATTGCCACCCTTCGATTCTGTATCCAAAAATAATACTAATTGACATGTACCTAAAGGTCCAAACGCTGTTTCGTTTGACCTAATTTTCAAAAGTTAGAATATCTTTTTTCTGAGCATAAAGGGATAAATAAATTTCGAAGTTTCACTCTAATTTTCTATTTGTAACAATCAACTAATTAAAAGTGACTTATTAACAATTTGTAGTTAGTCTCTGACGTACAAGGAAATTTTATTTACCAATATTGAGTAGTAGGAATATAACGTAACCAATAAAAGAAACCAAATTAAGGTTTCGATGATTAATATATTCACGCAAGAAATAATTATTATTTAATTAAGTATGATTGTTAATCGTTTTTCTTGTTTGTAATATTACACGTTCTGAATTCCAGGGGCTCTATTCTGCTCGGTAAAACAATATTGCTTTTGACATGTTATCATATTGTTTTTTTAACTCGGCCGCATAGCCCACATAGGGTAGAAGTACCGTGTATTGCGACTGTACCCTTTTTGGCAACTTAAGGTTGAAATGAGTATCAAAAATACTGAAAAATTAAAAATAATATTCATAAATAGTTAAGACTGAAGATTAATATTAAGAAAAATATTTTATTTTTATTTTTATTTCATAATACTTTAGATACCTATTAGTTAAAATTTAGAGTGGCCAAAAACGGTCTTAAGATGGCCAAAACCGGTACTTGTACTACTTCCGGTACTGTATGATACTGTCAAATAAATACCAGTTATCGTTACGTTGACAATACGATAATATGTCAAAAACGATATGGTTTTTAACCGACTTCAAAAAAAGGAGGAGGTTCTCAATTCGTCGGGTTTTTTTTTAATGTATGTTCCCTGATTTCTCGAAAACCACTGGACAGATTTGAAATTTTTTTTCGTTGTTTGTATGGGTATACTTTCTAGTTGGTCCCATTGTCAACATGTCAGGATCTGATGATGGGATCTTGGAGAAATCAAGAGAACTCCTCAAATATTATAGGCATACCTATTGGGATTTTGGTATTTTTCACTGTAACTCGTGCATTTGCTTTTGAAAAGTACTATATGGTGAAGAGGAACTGATGATGAAGACCACAGATGGCCGCCGGAATTCCTTAACGGTACCTATTTAAAGGGTGGCGATAAGATATTTCGATTAAGGTAGTTGAGCGACTATGACGAAGCACATTTAGGTTTAAATATGACTATGACATTCCCGCGACGTTGTCTGCGGCGAGCTTGAATTGTTCTATAGTTTCTCATTAATATTTAGAAGTGGAGCTACGTATAAGCATAAATAGGATCACTAAAAAGTATAAAATAAAATAAATTAAAAAAAAAACAAAAACCCGCCTTCAAAAATGCAAAAAATAACTTCTTTTAAAATGGTAGGTCAGTCCAACTGAAGTCGGCGTCCCACAATATTTTAAACCAAAAACCGAATGCAGTTGGACTGACCTACCATTTTAAAAGAAGTTAATTTTTGCATCTTTGAAGGCGGGTTTTTGTTTTTTTATATTGTGTAAAATATGCATTTGTTTGTACGCGTTTGAGTTTCTTTCACATCAATATGAGTTAAATAGCAGATTTTTTGGTTTTCGAACGTATGTTTTATGAGACGGCTCTAACAATTTCTTACTTAACCTTCAAACTCGGTAAAGTAAAGCAAGACGATAACGAATTAAACCGATGATAATGTAAAATTTACTTGGTACTTGCGTAGTTTTAAAGTATTTCTAATCCACGAAGGCACGGCGCGCCACTCAAAGTCTCAAATTGACATTGCGCGATTTCGTGGATTGAAAACAGTTTAGCTTAACTAAGTTAGGTACCTACATTTTCAGTCACGAGACGTTCTAATTCTAATTTTAATGACTTTAACTCCTGTTAAGGTGTATTTCGCCAATGTCGAGTTATTTATAGACACTCCCATGGACTTCTTAGAGAAATAAGTCCATGGATATCACACGCGAAGACAATTGTTCGGTAAAAGAGTATTTTCTCTAATGGACTAAACAGAAGCACATGGGGTTAGCTCCACGCGCTTCCTCACGAGACGTTAGTGTTGGGCAACCATTATTTGACATATCTCACCAGCCTGTTACGAGTCATTGTATAACAATTGTACATAAGTGATGGAAATTGATTCTCTAGTATTACTCTACTGCGTAACGCTGCTGACGTTTCACCCGCAAATAGTTACTTCCTTGGTTGTCAGTTTCAATACCGATGACCTGAAATGAAGTTAATTTTATATAGAAGATATGGAAGCCTGGTACTGAATTAGGGTAGTTAGTTACTTATGATTAGTTTATGAAGCAACAACATGAACTCTTTTGACCTATATTGTTAACGGAAAAGCAAGTATGTATTTGACTCTAGTACAGTCGAGTTCATAATAGTAGTTTATGTAACTGTACATAATCAAGGGCATTAAACACGAGTGTGGGTTTATGAAACGAGCCGAAGGAGAGTTTCATAATAACATCACACAAGTGTTTATTGCCTAATTATGCACAGTTAGATACACTACTTTATCTACCCACATATCATAAGCCTCCATGATGCATTCAGGAGCCGCATATTAAATTTTAACCGGTAATGGCGGTAATGAAAAGATTGAAAAGTTTTCTGGCAGTTGTCATAGTTTTTTTTAAATTCAGAGACAAACTAGAGTCGGCTCCAACTATCATATCGTTCGATATCTTACTTACGTGCAACATTGTCCAATTTTGTATGCAAATTGACAATTCATTTCGAACTAAACGTCATCTCGACTGATATTAGAATAGCGGTCAAATCAAATTTCTTTGTTTTTCAGAGATGTTCGAAATTTGAATGTCATAAGAACATTGAAATTGATGTTCTTATGAATCCATAAGATTAATGCTGCAGATGAAAAAATTGCTCTAACAACAGAGTTGATAATTATGCTGGTCATAATTTGCGGTTTCTGAACGCATCATAGAGGGTTTATGATATGAGTGTAGATAAATATGTATACACTTTATTACCTTGTCACTTCAATCGTTGTGACGATTCATATATGGCGGTTTTTACATGACATTAAATAGACAAGGTACTAAAGTGTATACATATTTATGAATAGTGAACTTATGTTAAATCCAGTTCTCATGTCGAGAATAATAGACATAGTAAAAAGATGACTATTTGGTTTTTACAAAATTCTAAGCACTAATTTCACCATACGATGCTAAATTTAATCAATGTTAATCGACTGTTAGTTCATACATTTTGACAGCTGTTAACGCTCTTATCGTCTGTTGAGTGGTTAACATCCGTATGGTAAAATTGGCACTAATCTTTTAAGAAGTTTTTTAATATGCAATACATAAAAATAATTATAATGAAAAACATTTGTAAATTCTCAAATAAGTAGTTGATTTCTGGCAAACTCAACTACCTAACCGGCTCTCGTCGTCCTCTGATATTTTTTATTACATACTTACACTCCGAAAACAAGACCCACCTACATACATAGATACGTTAAGACAAAAAAAAATCTGATCACCTCGCCACTTCCTACTTGAAAACGTCCCTTCATTTCACCTTGAATCTTGTTTCAGACTGGCTGCAGCGGAAGAAAGCGTTGACCGATCGACTTTATAATATCATCGCGCGTGCTCCCGCGCCTTACAACATTTCTAACCGTCGAGGCCGACGCACGCTCCGCCACCGCGGCCATGCACCGCGCGTAATTCCAATTTCAAATTCAAATTTTTAGAATTCGAAGTTCCAAGACGTTTTTCAAAATGTGGGCAGTGATTTTTGTGTTTGCGTTTGTGTGTGCTGCAGCACAGGACGTTAATGATGTGAGAAACTTACCAAAATACGATAAGCGGTATGACTATTTAAGTGTTGATGCTATTTTAGAAAATAAAAGGCTGGTGAAGAACTATGTGGATTGCTTGATCAATACGAAGCCTTGCACGCCTGAGGGAAAGGCGTTGAGAAGTGAGTTTTAAATATACTTAGCTCAAAAGGATGTAAACAAGAACAACTTATAAACAGTCTTTAGAAACTTAGGTAGGCAGATGGTTTACTAAATACATTTATTTCATTAAATATTATTCTATTCTACTTCGTTGTTTTGGTTAAGTATGACATGGTCATTTTTTTTTTTAAATGAAGTTTCGCAATAATTTATAGTTTTTCAAAATTAAAACATAACAATGTTGTTTTCTACAATAACTACTGATGTGCAACTTGCGGAAAGTTTCCAAAAAGTTAGAAAAGTTCTAAGAAATTTCCGGAAACATTCTTTAGAAATATATGAAATTTAAATTTAAGAAACGGAAAGTTTCAATCCCCATATAAAGTTGTGAGAAGTTCCCGAAATTTTCCTACATGAAATGTTCCGCAATTTTGGAAAGTTTCCTTTGGCACATCAGTAACAATAACCGAAAATTAAAAATACATCAAAAAAAGCTTCAAATCCTCTAAGATATTGTTTGTAGTATTAATCGTCATCTTACTGTAACAAAAAGACAAAAGGCAGTAATGGTCTAATGACTGTCACGATCCTTTTATAATAATTGTGTAACAGATTGTTTGTTTACGAACAAAAACGTTCTACGTACTCTATAACATTAAAGCTTTAACCAGTCAAGTGCAACTCACTGATGTGCCAAAGGAAACTTTCCAAAATTGCGAAACATTTCGTGTAGGAAAATTTCGGAAACTTCTCCCAATTTTTTATGGGGATTGAAACTTTCCGTCTCTTAAATTAAGATTACCTACGTTTCTCGTGAAAGTTTACGGAAATTTCATAGAACCTTTCCAACTTTTTGGAAACTTTCCGCAACTTGCACATCAGTAAGTGCACTTATGAAGTTTTTTACTTAGTTTTGTTGTAAAAATATTCAGTGCTTTTGATGTTTTCCAATTCTAATCCTATTTACATTGAGCACGTGTTAGAAATAATCTCACAAATTCAGATGAAAAAGAAGTAGCTAGGTATTAATACGAAATAGTCACACACACACACACACACATAATCTCACGCCTTCGTTCCCAGAGTGGGGTAGGCAGAGCTACAGAATTACAAACATCTCTAAAAACTTGTTGTTAATTCTATAACCACAATTTGCACAATTAGGCTAAGATGTTTACCAGCGTATTAGTGACAGGTTGCAAGCCCATCGCCTAACAGTACTACAAGCCTTTATTCCCTTAGTCGTCTCTTACGACATCCACGGGAAGACATGGAGTGGCACTATTCTAACTCGGCAACCACACGAGGCCGAAAACGAGGTACGAAATAGTCAACCACTAATATCTGATTTTGACGATCCATAGCATCATCGTCATTAGCACCCGTATCCACAAACAATACTTAAGGGATCCTTCACTGAGTTAAACGCACTGCGTTCAATACAGCTTTGTGATTGGTCCTTTTTGACCGTCCTTTTGTTTATGAGACGATTTGAACCACCCTGTGCGTTCGTGAGCACTGTCAGACCTCATAGTGACGTTTGTGAATACTGAGGGCCCTGCAAAGATGCACTACGCTAACTAACGTTTCTATTCGATTCGTTTTTAAACCAATCGCGTCACTGGTAGACCACGTGACTTTTCGTATCACGTCATCACCCAGTGACGCGATTGGTTTAAGAACGAATCGAATAGAAACGTTAGTTAGCGTAGTGCATCTTTGCAGGGCCCTCTGGTGTAAGTGCATCTCCCAAGAAAAGTTTAAGAGTCAGCTGGTGAAATATTTCTGATACTATAAGCAGAGTGAAAGAACGATGAAGAGTAATTTTCATCACGCTACTATAGAACGCCGGGCTCCGTCTTAATTGGTAAACCAAATTGCTTTTGACATGTAACTCTAACTCGGCCGCCATTAATGTCAAGTAAATAAGAACTATAATAGAAATTTCAAAAGCGATATGGTTTTACCGAGTAGAATGCAGCCTCTGAACTGAAATAGCGAAAAAATACTTACATTATTATTTCCTTATTTTCATCTATACGGACTAATTTGGGATAGCCCCATTGTTTCAGCTTCGAAATTGGTTTTTGATTAAACGTAAGAAACACCTCGTTAATCGTTTTTAAATGATTGAATCCACTTAGATAATGGATATGAAGAATGCCGTTTAACTTCCTCTGTTCTTATCATTTTCCTTAGAAAAAGGAATTTCATTAATTTCAAGTAAACTCGAGGGTACTTTTTCCTTTTATACCTTAAGGGCGATTATGTCTATTAAAGAGTGTAAAAAATACTTTTTTAAACGTTATGACGTTTTGTTTTTTCATAAAGCGCACATTTTATAACTTAACATTTAAACATTATCTTTGTCCAGACTTTCCTTAACACGTTTTTGCTCCATTTTCATCGGATTAACATTCGTATGACCTCTAAATATAATATCCGCACACTGAGGATGCACATGCAACCGTTGTTATCTAAACTGAACTTGACCTAAACAATTATCAAATAGTGGTAGTAGTAGGTCAAGTTTAATTCTTAGGCGACTTTAGAACCCTGTCGCAGAGAGCCACTAAGTAATTTTAGGGTAATTTCTCGTGAGTTGACGCTTGAAGTTGTTGACTGCACGTTAAAAAATGATGTAAACAAAATGATGAACCTTTTTTGTGATATTAAAAATGAAAGTTTGGTCAACCATTTCCAAGACGACGCTAGAAGTTTATTTGTTTAGCGCGCCTATTTATTACGTGACCAGCTAACCTATTGCCTAACGCACTCGCAATCGCAATCGGCTTCAACGTGGAACAATTGTTTTCATTTTGCATGAAGACTCGCCTTCGGGCTGTCAAAATGAAAACGATTGCGATTGCGAGTGCGTTAGGCGATAGGCCTGCCGAAAGCCAATAAGCGCTTGATATGGATGCGTCGATAGTCTTGAGTGGATCAGTACAGTACAATGCTCTGTCCCTCGACTCTTATTAACTATACAGTGAACGACAGAGCATTCGACTCGCTAGCGAGTACAGTAATTGTAACTCATGGTAAGGGTACTGTCATTCGGAACCGTGCACCAGTTCTTACAATATACTGTGAAACGAGCGCAAAGAACGAGCTACTTATGTTCGCTGATGATCGGCGATCGTGAAGGACGCGATCGTATATTAAGCCGGGTTCCCACGGCCCGTGTTATTTATTACAGGCCAGGCCGGATCGCGCGCCGCTACAGGGGTGTTATTCTCTCAAAAAACGGCGGTCGGTCGGACGGACGAGCGAATCAAAGCGGCGAGTTTAAGTAGTCTCGTCAGAGGGAACAAAACACATTTTAGCGCGTGCATTGTCAATTAGGCAGCCTTATACGTTCGAGAAGTCATGCTACCAAATTGAATACACGCGCTAAAATGTGTTTTGTTAACTCTGACGGGACTACTTAAACTCGCCGCTTGGACAACTTGGACAACTTGTTTGACCGTCCGTCCGTCGTTGTTGAGAGAATCACACCCCAGGCCGCGTCGCGCCGCGCCGGGCCGCGACTTTGAACTTACCGACTTACGACGGATCGAAAGGGCGACGGCAGGCGACCACAGGCCTCATCAGATGCGACCATTCCCACGATCTGTCGGCCTGTAACGGCGCGATCAGATCTGTGAAACGACAGGCCGTGGGAACCCGGCTTTAGACAGAATAAACCAGCTTCTGTTGACTCCTAACGAACTCTACCCGATCCGGAGAAAAGTGTTCCTAACAAAAAAAGCAAGCTTTAAAAAACCCGACTGTTGTTGCTAACCAACTTTAAATCGTTATAAATCCTAAATGATCGTTCAGAATGGAAAATGATTAAGGAAACTTAAAGATGATTTTTAAATACCTATTGAATGATACCCCATTTGTCATAATTCCTCAACTTCCTTATTTTCCTTTTTTACAATATGGCGTCTGGGTGCCGCCATATTGACTTTTTATTACTATCATATTTTTAGTGACACAAGATTACGACAAATCGATTGACATAAGAATCATCAAAATCGGTCCATGCGTTTAGTTTCTAGATCGCCACAAAGGAACAAACATACATATGTAGACTGATAAACACATTACCCTCCTTCTTCGGCAGTCTGGTAAAAAGGGATATATGCGTACCATTTAAACGCTTAACGTTGACGTCTACGATCTCTTTGAAGCGGTCAATTCGATGATCGATAGAGTAACTCTATAATCGTGAATTCGTTTCTCGTAATTCTTTCATCTTCCGTTAGGAGCTCATTTTCGAAAAATCCTTTATTAGTGCAACTCGAAGAAATATTTTCTCCAAATGTCAAGTACCTAGGTCCATGGTTTAGGCTGTGCTTTATCAGCCAGTCGGCGAGTCAATCACTCACTCACGGAAGGTGTGCGGAAGACAAACTTATATGTATAGAAGATAGACTATATAGAGCAACTGTTCATGTTTTTTTTATAAGATGTTCTTGTGCGTAATGCGAGGCGTGTAATCAAATCAAATCAAATCAAAATATTTATTCAGTAAATTGGCCACATACGGGCTCTTTTACACGTCGGTAATATACAGTGAATCTACTAGCGCTTCGGACAAGACCATCATTGCGGAGAAGAAGCGCCGCAAGAAACTCCAGCAGAAGGTCATTTTTTCAAACATAAAATACAATAATACTTAAAAGTAAGTTACATTACAAGGTAATAAAGCAACAAATATAAATTATTAGAACTATCACATATAAAAAAAATACAAATTCAAAATTAAAAACATTACAAATAAATGTAAAAATTATCAAGATTACATGTCAAATACATGAAACTAAAAATAATGACTAGGAGAACAACACGACGAGGTCTCTACGTCAAAAGCCATAACTGGAATCATTAACTGAGCAAAAAGTCCTTGCAGACGTGAACACACCGGACCCCACAAACAGCACCCGTTCACGAGTATGACGCATATCTCAGCCATCGCCTCCCTCAACCATGTGTTCGGGAAGGTGGCGACCCGATCAACGACGCCGCCGTAAGCAAAGACCCTTGAGCGAGCATGACGTGCTCATGCTGCCGGACAACATAAAAGTAATATTGTGTGATATAGCTGTCCGGCGAGAAACATCACAGTGTGCTCTCATTTAAAAGCGTCTTGTACACACAAGAACTAATAAAGATAAAGTACAAAAGTAAACATACAATTTCGTGTTTGAATACACAGTTTGCTTAAAGGCATTTTTATCAAGATAGAAATATCAGAAATAAAAAAAAAAAAATTACCTTAAATAAGTAATAGCCTAGACACTACTTAAATACATCTTGGTCACCAATGAAGTCATTTATAGTATAGTATGCCCTACCCAACAAGCAGCGCTTGATGTGAGACTTAAATTTATTGAACGGCATATCGACGATATCAGATGGTATCTTATTGTAGAAACGTATACAGTTCCCTGCAAACGAAGTGCTTACCTTACGGAGACGGTGACCTGGAAGAGCGAGCTTATCCCTATTTCTAGTATTTAAATTATGAACGTCGCGGTTATGCCTAAACTCGTGTATGTGTTTGCGTACATACATAATATTCTCAAAGATATACTGCGACGCGACTGTAAGAATATTGATTTCTTTAAATTTATCCCTAAGCGAAACACGAGACCCCAATTGATATATAGCACGTACAGCCCGCTTCTGTAATACAAAGATGGTCTGGATGTCAGCCGCTCTTCCCCACAGTAAAATTCCATAACTCATAACACTATGAAAATAACTATAGTACACAAGTCTCGCCGTCTCGACGTCAGTAAGATGTCGGATTCGCTTTACCGCATAAGCCGCTGAACTTAGTTTACCTGCAAGTATGGATATATGCGCACTCCATTGCAGTTTTGAGTCCAGAGTGACACCTAGAAATACTGTTCTATCCTCGAATTCCAGTGTCTCATCCTTCAGTCTTATTCTAGCCGCATTCACTCGCTTCACATTGGACAATGAAAATTTAATGCACTTGGTTTTTTTGGCATTTAAAAGTAAGTTGTTGGCCGTAAACCAGTCAACAATTGTGGATAATGCATCATTAATGTCATTAAAATTATCCTGTTTCCTATCCGCTTTAAATATAAGTGAAGTATCGTCAGCAAACAAGACTATTTCATGTTTATCTCGCACTACATATGGGAGATCGTTAATATAGATTAAAAACAAGAACGGACCCAGAATAGAGCCTTGAGGCACTCCCATAGCAACAGATGACCCAGAAGATTGTGTTTTGTTAATGTCTACCCGCTGAGTTCTGTGAGCAAGGTAAGATGTAATAAGATCTAGTGCAATGTTTTTGATGCCATAGTAGCTTAACTTCCGCACTAACGTAACGTGATCAACACAATCAAAAGCTTTGGAGAGATCACAAAAAACTCCAATTACATCCAGTGATCTTTCCCAGGCATCAAAGATATGTTTCACCAAAGTAGAACCGGCATCAGTTGTAGACCGTCCCTTGGTAAATCCGTATTGACTGCTATGAAGTAGCTTGTATTGATTAAAGTGTGAGGATATTTGATTAAGAATTAATTTCTCAAAAACTTTACTTAATGCTGGTAGTATCGAAATAGGTCTAAAATTTGTGGGGTCTGATTTTGCTCCTGACTTAAACAAGGGAATGATCTTACTATGTTTCATCAGATCAGGAAATACTCCAACATCGACACACTTGTTAAACATAGTAGCTAGGTAAGGCGCAATTGACTCTATAATGGAGTGTAGTACTGAAACAGAGAGGCCCCAAAGATCTTCAGTCTTTTTGATATTAAGGGACCTAAACGTTTTAATCACAACTTTAGAGGTGACATGATAGAATTTAAACAAATTTGTGCATTCCTTAACATTGGATTTTAATAATATTTCAGCCTTATCAGGAGATGATAGTAATGATTTAGTGGTCTCCAAGGGTATGTTCGTAAAAAACCGCTCAAATTGTTTAGCTACATCAAGGTCCGAGCTTACTAGAGTATCTTCAACTTGCAGGCTGTAGTGCGGGTCTCTAATTCTAGTTCTACCAGTTTCGGTGTTAATAACATTCCAGACGGTTTTAATCTTGTTGTCAGAGTTACCAATTTTATTCGAAAAATACTTAGACTTCGCGGCAGCACAATGCTGCTTGAACTCTTTAGAATAATTTTTGACGTACTCTAGAAACTCAGGCCTATGATCGACAGCTCTAGTAGCATATAACTCATACAATTTGTACCTCTTTTCATGAATCTCTGGTGTAGCCCAATCACTAAATTTCGTACCTTGCTTGGCTTTAACATTTTTCAGACTAAAGCAGGCATCGAATTCTTTAATAATACACTTAAATAACGAAGCACATAAACTGTCCGGATCTTCCCTAGTGCACGTCATATAATTCAGTTGTTTAGTGACCTTAGTATTAAATGATTCTAATCGATTTTTAGAAATTGGTCTAAATATAAACTCGTGGGGCGCATTATCAGTTTTCCCCTTAAACGAAGCTTGCTGGCCGCAGTGATCCGAACTTAGGATGTTGATTATGGATTTCCGAGTAGGGTCAAAATTACTAAATATATTATCAATACACGTAGCACTAGTTGCTGTAATTCTAGTAGGCTCATAAAACAAATTTACTAAATTAAAGGATTTAAAAGCACTCAGTAAGTTAATAGACGTGGGTGATTCCTCCAGCAGATTAACATTAAAGTCACCACACACAATAATACACTTTTTAGTGCTAAAAACACAACTAAGAACATCTTCTAAAATGTTCTCAAAAAGCCGGTAATCCGCCGCAGGGGGTCTGTACACGCAAATAATAATAAATTGTTCCAATTCAACACACGCAAGTTCAATATGACGTTCAATTGATTTCGCAACAATATCTTTGCGCTCCTTACATTTAATGTTGCGTTTAACCATAATCAGGGATCCGCCCCGACTGCAAGATTGCCTAGCAAACATGCTAACAATGTCATGATTATTAAAATTAAACATACACTCATGCCCTTTTAGCCAATGCTCAGTAACACATAAAACGTGTATATTAGCACTATCTATAAACAAACCAATTTCTAGTTCCTTACTAGAAAATCCCTGTATATTCTGATGAATTACATTTATTACATTATTACCTAACTTATTTGTAATGTTCGTCGGCCTGAGGGCAGGCACGGGGCCGCCGCGACTGGCGCCGCGGACGGCGGCAGCCGCGGCCGTTGTCGAAGCTGTCAGTTTAAATCAACCGGCAGCTCCGGTGCGGGGCCAGCGCTAATAAAACTCAGCGCAGGCTCCGACCTACAATCGCTCGCTATGCTAGTCATAACGGGGTCTAAAATATTATATGCTAACAACTTAGCACACTCATCTAAGTACCTACTTGGTAAATAACTATAGTTACGCGTCAAATCGAACTTGTTTACAAATTTATTTGTATCAAAATACGATATTTTCGAATTATATATTGTCATTTTATATAATATAGAGTTAAAGTAATCAATGTTCCTGTCAATGGTCCTGTAAAAACTAGTGTTGCCATATAAGAATTTAAATAGGAACTAGGTATGTGGCTTGTTACACCAGAGTCACGCACACAACGATTGTTACAATAATGTTATTGTTTTTAATGTTCTATCTTTAAACAACTTTTTTTTAGGTAATAAGTTACTAAATATCAGATTTTAGAGCATAGTTTGGCAAAAAAGTGATTGGATAATGAGATTAATGAGAACGCCGAAGTTTTCGGGTTCGAGGTTCTAATTCTAATTTTAATTTTAATTAATGACATAAATATTTAGTTATAGGTACACATCAATAAAATTAGTACTGATTCACACATAACCTCAAATATTAATGACACTCCCATGTACTTATTTGAGAACAAAGTCCATGGATATCACACGCGAGGAAAATTTTTCGGTTAAGGAGTATTTTCTCTTGAGCACATGGGGCTAACTCCACACGCTCTGTCAAGTCCAGTTTCAATTCAATTCAATTTTTTCTCGGAATGGCTTCTGTCCATATGGACAACTTTGCCAGTGCCAGGGTTTGAGGCTACAGGTGATTGGTAAATTATTTCCCGTACAGATTAAAAATTAAGCGCAATCGCTCAATTGAAAATCTAAATCAAACCAGACGAGGGATTTTAATTTGTACGGGAATGACAGGTGTCAGAATTGACTTCTTGTCTTTCTTTCACTATAATGTGGTTGCCACTTGAGAATATTGTAGTTTCATTCGTCACCACGTCAAACTCTTTCTTGCTAAGCTATAGATGGATCAACAGGAAACAAAATTACTTTTACCATCCAGGCTCAAGACAATGAGCTCCGCCAAAATAAAATACAAGAACCACCATTCGGACCACCAGAAATCTATATTTTTTGCCTTAAAACGTCAACGAAGGATAAAAAACAAAAGCATATTAACACATTAAGTATGTTTATTTCATGACACTTGCTCGGAAAGGGTTTTATAACACGCAGGTGTATAGGGCAGTTATAGCCGATTTAGCTCCCTAGGGAGTTATGAGTTTAGTTTTAAAATATAGACTCCACTCGTGATGTACATTTCAGACTAAGGAGGTGTAAAATCAGCCAAGGTTTATTTCCTATATTCAAAACTTGGCTAGAAACCAGTTATACTGTATAATTAAACTTATACGGTAGGTACAATTATCTGCATTATATTTATATTTTACAATTATTTCAGAGACATTTGCAATTATTTTATTAATTTCATTTTGAAAATCGGTACAATCTGGCAGTATGGCCTGTCAAGTTTAAAGCAGTTCTAAGCATTATCTATGGAAGACTATATTGAAAAAAGTTGGCAAACTCTTTTAGCGAGTCGAGTTCATTTGTTTGATTGTTGTTTCCGAAGCCTATTTTGTATTATTTTTTTCTCTATTTTTTTATTTCCTCGCAAATGTGATGAAAAACATTGTGTGTGTCACGGGCATTAAGGGGATTACAAACTCGAGTCATTAAAAGCCCTCCGCCCTCGGCGTCGGGCTTCTAATAGGCTCTCGTGCCCTTGATGCACAATGTACTATTGTTGCCTAGTAGGCAACCATAGTACAAGTCTAGAGCTCAGTTTGGGACTAGGTCAATTTGTGTGAATTTGTGTGTTTGCGTCTCCCGATATGTATTTATATTATTATTTATAACTTACGTTTAAAAGAAAAAACGCCATCTCTAGTGTGATATTATTATTATTTTGTAACTCGCCATGACTTCATCATTGTGCTCCAGAAAGAAGTCTTATTGCAAAGAACAATCATCGTAAATGATAATTTTCAACGGCTTACTTCCTCAGACCTATGGAAAAACGACTTTATTTTACTAACATCAAGGCTTCTTTTGTAGTTTCTTGAAGTGTTTAGCAAACAATATGTCAACATGATGAGTATGATCATCTCAATAAACCACAAGATTTACTCAACATACTCAATTCAAGTTAGAAGACGTGTTCGATATTGTTAACATAAAGATAAAGAGACATTTATTCGCAACAATACATGTCAAAACATGTCTCTCATGCTTTGAGAATACTGAATACGGCTTCGAAATCGATAGTTTTCAATAATACTTCTTTACAATAGTACCTGCCTCAAAAGGTTTCTTCCTCATCAGCGTGTATTCGCCCACCGTTGGGCATACGCCTCTCCTATTTTCCTCCATCCAGAACGATTTTCCGTTTCCCTTGTCCACACTGGGCCTGCCGTCTCCTGTCTCAAAAGGTTTAAATAAAACTAATTTACTTATAACTCGAAAAGTACCTATCTCTAAAGCAGTTAACTGAAAACTAATTTTTTGGGAAGTGCTTTAAACTTTTTATGGATTTGATGTTTATAAAATGTATCCTACGTCCAGTTTTAAATAGCTAAAAGCTATAGCTACATGCGTAAACTGGCAGCAATTAATCATTAATTAACGATGCGATTCGCTTAGAATTAGATGGTAGAGTCCCTGTCTACGGAGCTAGAAGTACGGGTTCGATTCGTATTTATTTATTTACGGGACACAGTAACAAATTATAAACACTAAAGCTAAATACTCTAAATAATACGCTAAATAGTATGGCTAAATACTCGCGATTGTTTTGGAATCTCGGGTGATTTCTACTTATTTTATTACAAGCTTTGGTTTAACTTGCAATGTATGTATATATGTATGTACGTATCGTACGGGTCAAATCTTGCAAGTTAAATTTGACCCATTTCCCGGTTTCCGATGAAGCTGAAAAGTTGCATACACCTTTAGTTCTGATGACAATACAATAATATAGTACCATCGAGCTGCTCTGATGATGAAGACTCAGAGTGACCATAGGAACTCCTAAATTAGGTACCTATACACATGATAAACCCATCGTGTTAGAGCTCGTTAGAATCATCTTGACCGCAGTAGATGACTGTGCATTTTTTTTTGACAGAAACTTATTTTTTCTGTATATGTACGTATGTTTAGGTATCATTGCCTTGTTAAGTATCCAAAGTGCAAGCCTGGAGCTTAGTTTCGGATTAAGACAATTTATGTGGTCCCTTAATATTTATTAATTTATTATTTATTGTTACTGTTTTGTGATGGCAAAGTTGTATCTTATTTTTATTATTTTTGCCCCAGGGATAAACAAATTACGTGACAAAACTGCGCAGCCGCAGAGCATGTCCAATCCAAAGTCATTTACCGAAGACCAAAAGCGGCTGCGATTGGTCAAGGCTCGGATCAGCATTGAATACGCTGACATTTATTAACTAGTCTAACCAATATCTAACGTACTTCTGTATGTATCTATCTAATACATGTCTTATTGAATAGATCCCAGTTAGGATAAGATATAATCGTGCAATTACTGACTATTATTCTAATGATATGCATTGTAACATCAATCTTCATTTTCGAGGTCGATCTGAGATCTAAAAGCGATATTACCAACAAGATCAATTTAAGGAATTAAGAACCCCGATGAAGAAATGAATCGGGCTCATCCATAAACATGACTAGTCCATACGATTTTGATAAAAGTTAGAATACACGGCAATGGTACTGTGGGGTGAAAGGCAGTTTGGAATGAAACTTTATCAAAATCTTATTAGGTTCTTCCATGACAGCTATCTGTTATCTTATCTCTATAGGGACACTCCGTGTTCCTATTTTAAATATCTGGCCATAGAGGAAACGTGGAGGTCTGACAACCTACACACTCCAAACTTAGATCAATATTTTTTATTAGTATGCTACCTGCATGGCGCATTAAAATATAGTCCAGACAGTCAGCAGCTGTAAGCACAGGTACGTCTAATAATGATTTGATTGCAATAACCAAGACTAGAGTAACTTTCTTATAATGTTTAAATTTCATAGAAATTACTTCTTTTGACGACTCGGTTAGCCCAGTTCGTATTGAACTAGTGACCCTGCCTTACGAAGCTAGCGCTTGTCCCAGGTTCGGTTCCCGATTATGGCAGATATTTTTGTGATGAGCACGATTTATTTCTTTCTATATATTTAAGATTTTTTATCGTTGTCTTGTACCCATAGTGGAAACCTAAAGCTAAGTTTGGGACTAGGTCAATTTGTGGGGGTATTTTTTTGACATATCCATTATCAATGGGCGAATGTCCCAAGCCTGGTATTTATTTACTGTTGTTTGAATATGTGGTTTTCACTCTTCAACTTGATTAACAGTGTCACAATCAACACCGTTATCCACGTACCCAGTTGTATGCTAATTGCCCACTTAATAGCCAAGGACCTGTTGACAAATTAATGAGCAAAAAACCAACAACTTCGCAGGTCATTAACATTTATTTTTACTTTAAGTTGCTATTTATTTCTAAGGTCTGGGTCTTCTTAGTGTAAAAAAAGTTATTAATCACCACCAAGGTCGAGTCTCGTCAGTCTCGTAACAACATTAACTAAGAGTTTGACGTTTGTATAAATGGTATAATTTAACTCGTTTTAAAAATGATCAATTTCAAATTCCACCGTGTCATTTGCGAATAAATTAGCTATAAACTTTTTAATCATCAAAGTTTCTATTTATACATAGACTAGGTATTTTTATAACCATTTTACGATGCGACCGTAAGTCTGATATCGATATTTTTTTAAGTTGCTATTTATTAATAAGTCCAATACACTGTTATCTCTAAATTTAGAGCAAAATATACGTTTAGAAACGCCAAACTCGACTCTCGTCTAACAACATCAACAACATTACAAGAGTTTCACGTTTCTATGAATGGTCTAACACGTTTTAGGAATTTTCAATTTCGAATTCCACTGTCTCATTTGCGAATAATTTATGAACTATCAAATTTTCTATTTGTAGATAAACTAGGCCATTTTATAACCATTTTACGATGCGACCGTTACTCTGATATTGATATTTGCTAGCCTTGAGGCCTTGACCTTCGTACTGCGGTCAAGCGCAGCCCATCTCTGCGAAATGCCTTGTTTTTACAAACATATCTTGCATAATTTAACCATTACTAGACGGTAAATTAACCATGTATAAATAAACTAGGTTGTGCCCATGACACCTTCCGCATACAACCTATCGTTTAGCTTGTGTTTTGGCCATTTATGTATATCTTTGTTCTTATTCAATTTCGAGGACCTTATGGATTCACTTCACGATTACCTATCTTAAGTTCGAAAAACTTCTGACCGCTGTTTCGTTTCACCGAAATTTTCATTTGTCGAAACTCATTTTTCTCTGAAACCGTTTAACCCATATGCGGTACCGTTTGGTAACATATGTCGTAGTTAGAATTTATGCTTTATTGTTCTGTACCACAATTCAAAATGAACTTTAATAATCAAACAATTCAGCCTATAATGGGTTAAATTTCCTGGATTATTATAAAACTAACGTAACCTAACCTACAGGTTCTGTAGGTCTTTAAACATTTTGAAAAGTTAATGGGTACAGAGAAAAATGATTTTCGGACAAACGAAACAACGGACAAAAGTTTTTCGAAACATCGAAGTTACTATGGCAAATACTGCCAAATTAAGTGCCGTCTTTTATATAAAGACGTCTCGCTGCGGTAACTATAAAGTATTCATCACTCGTGGTTAAATTGAAAGAAAGCAACAAAGCCAACGTTAACTTCGAACTTCGATATGAGCAACAACGTGATTATCATCTTTATGTACATGCTTACTTACACGCTTATACAAATGCATGTCAATAGTCATTTAACGATTACTTATTACCACTTATCAGCTTGTTATCTTGGAGCGTCCCGTTAGCGGGCCAACTAGCGGTTTGCCAGTCGTTAACATCAAACTTTTTGCTATCTATAACATGTGTTTAACCTAGTGTATCAACCTAAAGCGTTGTAGGTCAAGAATGTTTCGATTTAGAAAATGGCTTCTCAGATCCTATCTTCTTCAGAAGGCTCAAGAACACCTAAAAGACAATGGAAACAGCTATGCTTGAAGTTTGTCTGCAGAATCGAATAAAAAGAAATAATTCCGCTGAATCCGCTATGCTATGCTGGAGTGAGTAGTTTTTCGAGTTGCATACCTCAAGAGTGACAATGGGCGGGACACATTGCTCGTAGAACCGATTCTAGAGTGGTGACCGCAGCCGGAACGGGCAATGTTGGCAGGTCTTCCACTAGGTGTACCAGCGATCGGATAAGGGCCGCAGGAAATAGCTCTGAATGGAATAGCATAGAGCTAATCATGGTTGAAATCTTATGCATGTGCGACACGGTATCCTTGTATTATTCATAATTTCATTTGTACTGATTTCATTTGACATAACATAATTTAATTTAACATAAAGACATTTTTTCTGAAATCGTAACCCTTCAGGTAATTTTTACATGCCATCGTATGGAGCCCAATAGGTTAGGTTAGGTTTGTTTTATTACAATTCTGAATAGTTCACGGTTTCAGAAAAAATGCCTTTATGGCACATGATCGTTATGGCATATAAAATTATGTCATATGAAATTCGGTCAAACGATAGAGAACCGTGCGACACGTTAGCCTAATTGATAGTGATTCTGCCTACGAAGCTAGCGGTTACGGGTTCAAATACCAGTAAGGGCATATATATATGTTCACGCATCTCTCAAATGTCTTACCTATAATTATTTAATTCTATACAATTCAACTATATAATTCACAAATCCGACCGTCGTGGGCATCTTTGGGGAGGCATGTCCATAGATGCCTTCCCACAGATATGATGATGATGACCTTATCTATTATTGTTTTTTTTATTTTACCATGTAAATGTTCTCAAGCAATGACTTCATCATAAAAAACATCATTATACTAATTGAATCAAAATCATGCCATGCGATGACAACAAGGCAAGTCAACTCAAATTAAATAAGTTCTCATCCAATTAAAAAATATTAAAACCATTACTAAATTGTAAATAACTATATGAAAAGC
The DNA here is from genome assembly GCA_946894065.1 of Acleris literana. NCBI lineage: Eukaryota > Metazoa > Arthropoda > Insecta > Lepidoptera > Tortricidae > Acleris > Acleris literana. The sequence goes on from OX335679.1 coordinate 14,892,278, forward strand.
AAGCTTTAAAAACCCGGTTGCATTTTTTATACTGTCGTCGATATACCTACATATGTTAATAATTGTCATTTTGCCATTGTTGTTATTTCAATTTTAACAGTTTAGGTATCCTATGCCACCCGGGATGACGTAAGGATTCTAACGATACCTCACACACCTAAATTGGTCAAGGGATTTAGAAGTTATAGTGGAATAAAGAAGCTCACATAGTTCACATACATATATACAAACATGAACCCTGAAAACATTACACTCCTTTTTTGGGGCAGTCGTGTAAAAATACCGTAATCGGTAGGAGAGGTACAGTCAGCCTAATAAGCAGCTACTGCACTACTACCTTGTCCCTTTAACGCCTTTGACAGATTTATACAGTAGTTCAAACATAAAGTTAAAGTGACCAAGAACTAAAGTGTGCAGCTAAGGCCAGTCGTACCTGCTTATATTTTGGAATTTGGTAAAATTACAAAGTTTGTGAAGGCTTTAAAAATTTCAACGGAAATTCATACTTATATCAATGCAAACTAGGCTGTGCGCATCGCCGTAATGGCTAAATCTTTGTTTAGTTACTCTATTTCATTAAATATCTTGATCAATTTCAACCTTAAAACATCGTAACATCACATTGGTCATGTTGTTTTCACTCGGCAGACATACTCGTAAGTGAGACCACTTGTCTAACGTTAAGTAATTGGTAAGTAAGTTTCTAAAGGTTACGAAGTCAATTCTCATGCGAGATCGTTTGCGATTTCCGCGTACCTTCAGGTCACTGCCTCGTTACGACTAAGATCTCATTAGCAGCCGGTATTTACGTAAACAACACCGTTTTCACAACAAAGAACAATACAAAGGTAATGTGTCGTAAAAACGCTTCTGATAAGTAATTAATTAACTTGAAAACGTTGTGGTACAAACAAACAGAAATTAATGGTATCATACTTGAATCTTGTGAAAGACTAAGGCATATTTTTTTGGTCAACTACAGATAAATGTTCTTAAGACGCTTACACACGTCTATGACCTTTACGGGGTATTTTTCTACAACTTTGTTGATATCTCTTTAAATGGGTCCAAGTATCAAAAACGCAGTGTGGGGTTTTGATACTTGGACTAGTTTAAATAAGATATAATTTAAATTCGCTTGATCCTGTATTTTTTTTATGGAAAGGAGATGGCAAACGAGTACAAGGTCACTGATAGAATTAGTGAGTGTTGTTCTTTGTCCGTTTTTCTTTCAACACGGCGCAACAAGTTAGAGATAAGAGTACAAGAAAAAAAGAAGAACTTATATTTAAAGCGATTACAAAATCGCACATTATGTAACAACCTACGAATTCAGTAAACACTTCCCATATTGAATAAGTACACAGTCGGAAGTCAGTCACAGCTCCTAAATCCGACGTATTAGCACACAATGCGCGCGCGCCGATCGCGATCTCGTGTTTGCGATTTCCCCGATCGCATTCCGCGCGGGCGCCGTTGTTCGACACAGATTTGTGGTCAGTGTACCTATACGAGTAAGTGGTACGGAACCTGGTGTATTTATTAATGGCGGCATTTCACTTGTTGTTTGTCAAATGATTTTGTTGTGTCACAATTGAAATGCCGCTGTTAAACTAGCTTTTTAACCGCGACATCGACCACGTAGGTATTTTTTTAACATCCTGTCATTTCCTTTGAAGTATTTATCCCCTATTCTAAAGGACAACTATTAAATTAAAACATTTTATCTTCAAATTTACAAACTATTACATTTATAATATTAGCAGAATTAATTGCTTTTTCTGAAAGTTTCCTTTCTTTTCCTTTTGAAGTGTTTAGTCTTTAGTCTTTGTTTTGTCATGATATACTTAATTATAGCATCTATGCATTATAAAATTTAAAACGCATAATTTTAACTTAACTGGGCTTTGTCTTTGTATCCAAACTTATGTGATAGTTACATACTTAAATACAAAAGCATGTTTGCATAATGAAACGTTACCCCATAGTAAATCTTCTCATAATTTTTCTGAAATTTGCGATCATAAATAGTTGAATCTATTAAAAAAACCTAGGTAAACAAGATGCTCAAATATCCATGCGCCAGCGCATTCCTTGTTGGGTAAATATATTAAGTATTGTTGTGGCGTCTAAGTTTCTAACCAACACAGCACAGAGAATATCCGGAAGTTACGATACCTTGCGTAACATGTTTTTCTAATTTACGTAAAAATGGCAATTCTTTTTTCCTGCGGCCGAATAAGTAATGACTATCTCTGGTAAAAATAATATAGCTTGGTAAACGAGTGCTAACAAGGGAGTTTGGATGGAAAAGTCAAAAGCAAAACTTGACTTCGGGACTTTGTTTGGACTAGTTAGGATAGGAGACTAACATAATAAAAGTCCCGACCCCTCGGAGGTAAACCCTGTCACAAAGAATCATTGGAAGTTTTGTTTTAGTACATAATGAAAGGTGATAAAATTCTCTACAACTTATATTCTATTATACACATTTTACCCAATCATTTCCATCCACATAGATCTATATAGAAACAGATCTATAGAAATAGTTTATTCATGACAAACATTCATTTAATTGACACATACAGAATTTTGAACACACAAGCATAATTTGCCGGGAGCCCTTTGTTTCCCATAATTTTATTGGTCATAATGTAATTGTTGACATAATTTTTTATATCGCTGAAACTGTAAACTTTTCAGAAGTTCTGAAATATCTAACGTGTAGACAAGGCTAGGTTAGGTTAGGTTTGATTTATGAAAATTCTGAAAAAGTAACAGTTTCTTTAAAAAACCACGTTATGACTTGCGATGATTATGACCTAAAGCACATTATGACTAAAAATAATTACTATGTCAGTCAATATAGACCATAATTTGCCACATTCGTTGCCCAGACTAATGTAAATCTTTACTCAAAATAAGAAAACTCTACATAAAACAGCTGCAATTATTTCTTAATGTAATAGATGTCAGTGACATTTTGAGCTATAGATCGGTAGTATTTTTCACGCCCTTTGCATTCCCAAAGTATAAGTTTCACTCAAGCACTATTCAAAATGTTAAAAACATTAAAAAGGTCATGGCAAATGGTGCCACGAAATATCTTAAAATAACCCCGGATTTCCTAATATACTTAATGCCATTTTTTCGAGATCATTTCCATAACATAAGAAACGAGGGGCAACTGAGGTCATCTAAAGCTGAGACAAATTAAAATTATAATGTTCTGCAAAATCTTATTTCCGTGTTTATTTATCTTTTAATCTATTATTGTTTCGCATAATTCCAAGTTCAACCGCAAGTTCAAAGAAATATTCACCATTTACTAAAATTAAGTAACATGAGAGACCAAGAGTTACGGTGGAATTGAAACTTGCAATCAAGTTTTTAACACCAGACCAAAAAATGGAGTTTATAAATTTAACGAGGTGTATCTGTAAGTATATCTGTGTATGTGTGTCCGTCTGTGACATCGTACTTAGCTTCCAAACGAATGGGCCAATTTGGACGCGGTTTTTCAAAAAGAAAGTTCTTAGCTAGGTCTTATATTGATTGGCTGGACCGTTTAAGAGGTACCCTTTCATTTGGCTCAAAAACGTTACCCAAACTAATTCATTTCCCAAACATATCATGTGTGCAAAAGCTTTTTTTCCTTTTTTTAGGTTAGTTTTATGTTTGTGTTTATAATGTTTTATATAAAATCCTTTAATAATTACAGTTTCGAAAAAAAAAGCGTTTACCCATATGATAACTTTGGGAAATGAATCAGTTTGGGAAACGTTGTTTTTCCAAACAAGGGTAAACCTTATCTTGAAAATATACTGTTTAGTTTAGCATACCTATTAACAATGTGGTTATTTGAGAAATTACAATCAAACTTAAGGCGTATCTCTAGGCGTAAGACACTCACACTAATATTGTGTTACTTTCGCAAAACCAAAGAATTCATTTTCAACTTTACGAATAATTGAAATAAGGATATACTCGTATTTTCTTAATGATCTGAACTACACCTACGTTGCTTGCCTGTGCGCAATTTACAAGGCGAGCGTGTTTGTATAAAGCTGGCACAAGTTATTTGGCTTTGTTCTTTAGATCAGGAAGCAACGACAAACGTCAAGCAACAAAACACACGGTAACAGACATACGTCTTTATCTTTGATAAATGAAACGGGATATTAATGACCGTGGACACAAACAACAAGACAAGAAACAAATGGCTTGAAGACAATTTGTGCATCGATGCTAGGTGAACATATTGTCAGTACAAAACAATACTTGTTTTTTTTTCAAACGAGCAGTCTGCCAACGGCTTTGCCCTTGCTGCCAATTTCCGACTCTCCCGGAGAATTTTTAGTTGGGCAGTTGGGCTGATAATAACGATAGAATTGTGTTTTTGTTTTTTGTGTATTAACACAAAACATAATTATGCAATTTAGTGTAGTCTTTCGGAAGTTATGCGCGTACGTAGGTACATTTCAGCGATTCGTCTTTATCTATATAGATAGATAGGCAGATGGAAAAGATAAATAAGCACACAGGCTTTCTTATGACAATTGGGTTTTATTCCCTGTTGAATTTCCTGTCCGAGCATTTTAAGCATATTCAGATTCCTCATAAACGTCCTCTACGAATTACAAATACGGATAACTAGCGACACGCCCTCGCTTCGCTTCGGTTTATGAGTATGTGAGTTTTTTGTAACACCCGTACATATACCAGAATTAATTATACATAAAAAACAACGCTAGTCATAAAATTTCATACGCTGGTTTAAACCCTACAATATCAACAGCATTAGCAACACAGCTGCTTACAGGTTATCGGTTGATATGGCGTAGCACGAGCTCCTACCACTCTAGGTTGAGAAACCTACCACCATGGCTTTGGGCGCTTCTTCCGCACACTGAAGACGTCCGCACAGTGACCATTGCATTGTGCGGTAGAAGCTCTTCAAATGTTCTGGTAGTCAGGCATGTAATGCCCGTACGGCCTACATGCAGAATAAAGTTTATTATTCATAAGACCTTCAACTACTATCGACCACTGCTAATGCCTCTTTGCGACAGTTTGTCTAGGTCGACTGGCGACAACAGTCAACGACACTTTGTATGGTCCTAATATCGTAAAATTATTAGTAAAGGATCATCTTGTCTTACCACTGTAAAACTTTAAAGGTCAATTACTTGAACGGTTAGATTATACTATTGTGGATTGTATTTTAATACTGGTTTTTACCCGAAACGCCGTGGTGGAATTAAATTTTTGTAGCCTAACTAAAGCCTATATTTTTGCCTTCAGTTCTACATTAAAAAGTGTATTAAAACAATTAAAAAACAAACGCCAAGAATCAATATTAGAATTTAAATTTGGTTCTACATTCTGAACTATAAATGTAAAAAAACTAAATTTAAAACATAACAACACGCACGGTTACAAAAATAACATTGGGCTACGTGACCTAAAGCTCACTTAAATATATTTTCCGCTAGTATGACGCTAGTACATTCATTTAAATTCTGTGCATGTAACTAGGTATAAACAGTTTAACGTTGAAAATTCGGACAGAATCAACCGAGCGTGTTTTTATTTTAAAAAAAAACGCATTGTTAATTGTTATTTAATCTTAAAATTAATATGAAAGATAGAGTCTGGCCAGTGAGTGGTGAAATAACGCTAGCACACAAAAAAATGGGGGCAAATTTAAAATGTCACTAGCTAGTAACACGAAATGCATAACGACTGGAGAGGTAGGTATAGGTACTCATAACGTGATAGCTTGTTTTATAGGTAACATTGTTGCCATGTGAACAATTAGAAAAAATGGTTGTGTCACGACTCGCTGGTCGGACTCTATGATCGATCAATCATTAAACATACCTCACTTGATCATCAAAAGTACGGGATTAAGAAGTAATAATGTGTTAAATTGGTTTGTTTGCTTTGTTTACATCTTTGCCCAGTTCAGTAGACATAGACACCGACTTTACCTAACAGACTACCTAACTAACTAATAGAGAGGTCAGAAAACTTCACACCCACTAGGTACTTAAGAAATCTTTTGCGGTTTCTTACTCCATATCAGTAATCGCAAGTATAAATAAATCTTTATCTATGGTTACTCGACGTATAAATAGACCGCAAAAACCGCGAACACGTTTTTTTTCTATTATCTATGCATATATTACCATAGACGGACCATTGTTCATTGTACCTACACAGTGTGATGACAATTAGACATTTTCACACGATGCTTTCGTAGGAGTTTGTTTACCACGATAAGATACTTAGGTGGCTAATTATTAGGTATAGAAATAAGTACTTAATTGTACTTTTTTATGGATTGTATTTTGTTTAGGATACGATTGGTGGATATCTAAAGGATTTTAGGTAAACTACTAAAAAACATTTTTTTATGCTTCTGTTGACGTCAAAATATTGGATCAAGAAGAATGTAAAAGTATCTACCTAAGCGAAATTATATCTACTTATAGTTAGGTGTTAAACAGTGTACATTAATTTTGAAAACGTAGAGATCTCCAACTACTAAGTACTTGTACTTGTGACAGATCATCATTTTATTATAATTTTACCGTGTTTTTAAATGTATTAATATTCAAAAGGTTCCGATGTTATTCCTGTGATTATTTTCTACATGTTTTATGCTTACACGTGTGCATACTAATGCAGTCTATAATTATGTAAAGGAAGAAACTGACTGGCTGACTGAGTGATTAACGCACAGCCGAAACCGAAACCGCTGGACCTAGGGCCTTGAAATTTTAAGGGATATTCCTTGGGTGAAAAAGCAGGGATTTTTGGAAATTCATCATCAACTAAGGGTTTAAAATAGAGGGATTAGAGGGAGTAGCGGGAAACTAATTCCACTCGCATAAAACTACAAAGTCGCGTCCTCTAGGTTGACATAAACACGTAAGATCTCATACAAGAAAATTTTAACTTTTTCTCTGTTCGTGTCCAACGTACAAGTTAAAACTTAGGGCCTGTTGTTTGATCAGTAGTTAAACTAACTAATCGTTAAAAAACGTAACTAATGGTTAAATCTCAAGAAAATGTGTCGTTTCTTTTTTCGAATTTTGACAATTAATTGAGTTAACTACTCCTTGCCTCGTGTGGTTGCCGAGTTAGAATAGTGCCACTCCATGTCTTCCCGTGGATGTCGTAAGAGACGACTAAGGGAATAAAGGCTTGTAGTACTGTTAGGCGATGGGCTTGCAACCTGTCACTAATACGCTGGTAAACATCTTAGCCTAATTGTGCAAATTGTGGTTATAGAATTATCAACAAGTTTTTAGAGATGTTTGTAATTCTGTAGCTCTGCCTACCCCACTCTGGGAACGAAGGCGTGAGATTATGTATGTAACTACTGATCAAACAACGGGGCCTTAGATGTCATTTTAAGCCAAAGTTTTTTTTTTCTCTTTATTTATTTCGAAGTTTTATTTAACCTTGAACATGTCAGCTCCAGCTGGCCTATATACTACATACAACACTTACAAATATAACACACAAAAAAACGCTAAAAAAAACGGGCTACCAAATTTGTAACCGCTTATTATTTAGAAAAAAAGCCATAAGCAAATTTAGGAACCTCTGACAAAGGCTCTGCCAATATGGATTGGAAGATGCCAACATTAACACAGTTAATTCCAAAGACTGTAAACAACTGTTACCTCTTTGCACGAGTCCGAACACATTCCATCAAAAAGTGTTGCACATCCTCTACCGTCCCGCACTCTTCGCAGTTGGGCGACTCTACTTTCCTCATGAGATGTGCAAACTGATTTAAAGGAACATGCCCAGACCGAAGCCTATGCGCGCTGACAACCTCTGCTCTGCGTAGCCGAGCGTAGTCAAACCAAGGCACCCGAGGAGGCTCACACTGAATAGTCTTGTACCAAATACCTTTATCACGAGACCGTTCATCAAAGTATTCCTTCCAGCGACCATAAGATTTTCTTTTGTACCGAGCGACTACCTCTGAGAAATCAGGAGCAATCACGGCCTCAGCACCGTCAACAGCGGCCGTTACGGCCAGCCGGTCAGTCCCCTCGTTTCCTGCTAAGCCGATGTGTGACGGTATCCACTGCAATTTCAGGCATCTTCCAGATCCCCGTATAATACTTATACGCTCTAAAATTTTGTAAGCCAATGAAAAGCACCTTTCGGCCGAAGCACATCGAGCTATATGCTGAATAGCGCTTTTGCTATCAGTAAGGATCACTATATTAGTATAACTCAACATTTCCACATCACACAACAAGGGCTCAGAGATTGCACAAAGCTCCGCGCACATAACAGATATATCAGAAGAAATCCTAAACTGTGCCTTTTTACCATTAAGTGTATCAAATAATGCTGCTCCCATCTTGTCACCGCACTTTGAACCATCTGTAAAAATCTTATAAAAACTTGAATATTTCCTTTCCAGCTCTGAGATAACTTCAGCACGAAGAGAATAATGGTTGTAGGAACGCTTCGCACCTACAACGCACTCAAGATTGCAAAATAAAACATTGTCTAACTCGAATTTAGACACCCACACATCTAATTTAAACATCAGTAATGGATACGACACATGAACATGCTCATCTGAGACCTCCTCGAGAACCTCAGCCAGCAACGGTTTCTTTTCCCGCTCCAATAACCACTGTGGCTTAAGAACTCTAACTCACGAAACACATAAATTGTCAAGCTATTCGAATAAGTTATTGTTTTTAAACAAAATTTTGGAGCCAAAAACTGCCTTTTGATATGTAAAGGAACTATACAAAGCTCACTTTTATAACATGAATAGGTGAAGACCTGATAAACCCTCCAATGACCCTCAACACCTGATTTTGAACTTTTTCAAGCTTATATAAATGCGTTTTGGCACTATTGTCGTATAAAAAACATGCATACTCCAGCCTACTACGAATCAGTGACATATATAATCTACGCAGGTGTCTAGGATGAACTCCCCAAGAAGCTCCAGACAAAGTTTTTAAAATACTAAGAAATTTTTGAGTTTTTTCCACAACATATCCAATATGTTTTCCCCAACGCAACGATCTGTCTAGCCACACTCCCAAGTACTTCATTGTAAGATCAGAACACAACTGATTACCTCGTATATCGAGATTAACGAGAATTTTACGACCTTTACTAAATATGCAAAATTTTGACTTACTAGCCGAAACATCTAAACCTAACGTGTCCAAAATATTTACCATTATATCCAAAGAATCTTGCATTATACAAACACTATCTTGTAAATTTTTACACCTAACGTATAAAACAAAATCATCCGCATATTGACAATTAAATACCTTGTCTATCCTTTGACAAATCTGATAAGTAGTAATATAAAAGGGGGGAAAGTGGATCCCCTTGAGCCAAACCTTTATCAGTCCATCGCTCCATAGAAAAACCAATAACATCATCTCGAAGAATGAGATGTCTCTCGCTCAAGAAAGCCCATAAATAATTACAAAAATTAGACCCAACTCCTAAACTATCTAAATTACGCACGACTACTTCGACAGACACATTATTGTATGCACCTTCAATACTCGTATCCAAGAAACATGCCAAAGTTGACATATCTTTAGAAAACCCCATTTGAATTTAAGACACTAGGCGAGCCAAACAATCTACACACGACTGACCTCTCCTAAAACCTACTGTGTTCCGAGATAAAACCTCTTTTTTCTCCACAAACCATTCCAAGCGCCTCGCCATCATTGTGTGAAATAGTTTACACACACAAGACATTAAGGGAATGGGTCTTAACTTCGATAAATGATCCTCCAACTGACTTGATTTAGGAATGGTTACAACCTAGATATTACGACACTGCATAGGAACAACGCCGGAAGCGAACATTCAATTGTACAGCTTGAGCAAAAACGACTTAGCTATAAACGGTAAATTGCATATAAATTGCGTATACGGAAATCCATCAACTCCCGGCGCAGAATTTTTCTTTTTTAAACATCTACTTAATTCTTCCATGGAAAAAGCCACCTCAAGAAGTGAATTAACTGAAAGAAACGTAGGTGTCTCTGAACGCACAAAATCGGGTGAAAGAGAACACAATAGATCAACCTTTCTCTCCTAAGATGCAACTACTTTAGATCGATTATAACCCTTCATCCACCTCATACGATGCCACATAACAGAGGCGGAGGTAGTCTCATCAATACTTTGGCAAAACTCCTGCCAGTTCTGAAATCTAGCATTACAAATAACACGCTGTGCCTCTGCGACCTTTTGCTGCAAAAGCCTTAACTTATCGGGAGTCGGATTCCGCCTAAATTGACTCAATGCAAGTCGCCTTTGTGCAACAATCTTCGAGAGCAATGGACTCCGAAAGCTCTTAGGCTTGAAGTTCCGCGCAGGATCAGCGCAAATTTTAACAACCGGAAAATGCGACGTTAAGGCTCTTTTAATACCAGCTTCAAAAAAAATATACATAACCTCCACATTGCTTGAACAAGAAATTAAGTCGTTAGAAAAATACTTTTTAAGAGATTCACGGTAACTTGGCCAGTCAGCATTCTTAAAATTAAATTTTCGCGCAAAATCTCGACTGTCCCAATAATTAAAACCTAATTTAATAATAAGATGATCGCTACCCAAATGTTCATTGGTAACATCCCACGCGCAATCAACAGCTATATCCGAAGAACCAAAAGCGACGTCAGGTGAGCTTTCTTGAAGCGATCCATTCACCAATTTAACTCTTGTCGCCTTACCGCTGTTAAGAGACACGAAACCATACTCGAGAGCCGAATTAAACAACTGAATACCTCTTGAGTCACGTTTACATGACCAATTAGTGTGATGAGCGTTAAAATCCCCTGCCACCAAGGTCTTACTCGAAAACAACGAAAAAATAGAGTCCCAATCACCCTGCGTCGTCCGCACTGCAGAAGGACAATACAGAGACACAACATAATTTAAAGAGGCACAATTCAAAATTTTAACACAAACGATTTCAATACCAACATTATTAACTGCAACGTGAAATGCCTGAGCTTTTATAGAATTATGTATAAAAACTGCCACACCACTATACGAGTCCGATCTATCTCTTCTAAATACACCATAAGAACCTATTCTAAAAGCCGAACTACAGTCTAACCATGTCTCGCTGACTAATGCAATGTGAATCTTTTCTCTATTCAAGAAAAGATCAAACTCGACTAGCTTAGTTCTTATACTTTGCGAATTCCACTGTACTATATTCAAACTAATTTTGACATTAGACCTGGCCATTTAGATTATTGAAAAAAAACTTAACTAAATCAGCCTCTTTAAAAAACTCCTTACACATCCGCAAACAGTCCTGAACAATAACTCTAAAAATTAACACCTTCTTCTCGCCCCAGGTCTCACTGGAGAGCAAAATATCCTTCACCTTCTCAAAATCGATACATCTCTTGTTCTTGTCCCTACTCCGACCTGGCTCCTGACGAACAATGTTCGCAGGTCGTGCGTCTACCGGAATCTACGACTCTTGCTAATTAGAATCCCTTTTAGCCTTCTTTCTCTTTCGAGGCTCTTGAGGTGACCCCCACTCTGATTTATTTGAAGCAATCAGTCTCTGAACTATGGGCTGGTCGATGACACTAGTAGACGCCTGATCTTCCACCGGCTTAGACAAAACAACGTCTCTATAGGACTTCCTACGCGTAGGCTCCTTCGAAATATACGGCACCTCTTGACTCCAGGACTTTACAACCTGCACTTTCTTGGCTTGGTTGTACAGTCGCCATCAGATATATTGTAGCGGGCGAGGTACTCAAATATTTCGGAGCAGCATTACTTTTCAATAAATTCGTTACACTAGTTATGGTCAATAACACCAGAACATGCAATTTGTCATAAATATAAGAGCAGCGACTTTTCAATAAATTCGGAACATATAACGAGGTAAAAATATCAGTAAGCACAGAACTTCAAAGGTATCTACGCAGTCAGGGTGATCATAAAGATCGGAACATTTATGAAAAATATACCTTAAGTCCATATCACACAGTTTAAATTCGTTACTATAATTATTATGCATGTCGATCTTTGGCATGACGTATTTATCTTTTGTTTGGAATTCGAATCTACTCGTGATGTGTACACGTCACGAGTAGATGCATAATAATTATAGTGCATAATAATTATATTAACGAATTTAAACTGTGTGATACAGACTTAAGGTATATTTTCCATAAATGTTCCGATCTTTATGATCACCCTGACTGCGTAGATACCTTTGACGTTCTGTGCTTTCTGATATTTTTACCTCGTTATTATGTTCCGAATTTATTGAAAAGTCGCTGCTCTTATATTTATGAAAAATTGCATGTTCTGGTGTTATTGACCAATACTAGTGTAACGAATTTATTGAAAAGTAATGCTGCTCCGAAATATTTGAGTACCTCGCCCGCTACAATATATCTGATGGCGACTGTACAGCCACAAAGCTCTTTTATATATACAACCTTCAGCAGCCATGATACCACGAATTTCTTTTTCTCGTAAAAAGCCGGGCAAGACTTATTTAAGGCCATGTGAGCACCCTTACAATTCAAGCACCTGAATTCTGATACCTCGCAATTAGCATGAGCTCCTCCACATTTCGGACAAAGAATTTTGCCAGATGGACAAAATCTACTCAAGTGTCCAAACTTCCAGCATTTTGCGCATTGGGTAACTGGGAAATTATAAGGCTTCACCCTGAACCGGCATCCATACGCATATACAAAGGGGGGCAAGACGGCACCCTTAAAACTTAAGCGGATTACTTCAGATTTAGCCCATCTGCCATCACTATCTAAACGGTTCAACCTTCGCACTGATAAGACATCCTGCGATCCTTCAATACTCTTCATAAATTCGACCTCTTCAACTTCCAACTCTACCCCACGGACAATCCCATATGAGCAACATACTGTGTTTGACCAATACGCACGTCTATCTTCGTTATTAAACTCTTCTGCAGCCAGCAATTTTTCTGCCTTGACTCTCGAACTAAACTATGCAGTTTAGTTCGAGCACCTTACAAGGACCCATGTACTTAATCTTCAAAACACCTTTAATGCCCTTACATTGCAGTAACTTAGCTAAGCCAATCTGTTTCGGCAAATCCTTTTTGGATACCACGAACACCTCGGAAAAACTATCGGGAACCCCATCCACACCTGACTGCCGCCGCAGCTGGTGCAACTCGCAAGCGCTTGGGTCTCTTCCCTATGGTAATGAAGCTTGCTTCGGACAAACCACTTTCGTCACTGGGACCACCCGCCCGCTTTTCCGATACCCGTCGCACGAACGACATAGACTCATCATCCGCTACTTCCCCACGGGAGGGCTCCGCCAAGCCTACCATAATCACACTATCCCATGGAGGCGACTCTACCACCTTTTGGCCACAAACAACATCGGAACATCACTTGTGTCACAACTCGCTTCACTCATATTACTCGCAAACTCACAAGATATTACGGTAAAATATAATTTAAATTAAATTGATGAAATTTTTCAACCGTCACCCTTGACAGTCAAACGTCAACCCCTAAGTCAAAGTTAAGCTAGGGCTCCGGTGTCTACGTGACCTAGTGCTGTTAATCATCGTCATGAATCAGCGCACGCGCATTGTTTATATCACATAATAAAGTAACTCGGAAACGTTGAAGCGATGACGGTCCGTGAGCCATACTACGTGTATAGAATGGAAAGCTCCATTTATTACCTACTGATTTTTATCTCATTATCGCTTGCAGTGATTTTACTGACGTCTTTATTTTATATAGCTGTTGCCCGCGACTCCGTCCGCGCAGAAAAATAAAACATAGCTTATGTTACTCAGGGTTAATGTAGCATCCTAATAGTGAAAGATTTTTTGAAATCGGTCCAGTAGTTTTTGAGTTTATTCGTTACAAACATACACACACACACAAAAATACAAATCTTTCCTATTTATAATATTAGTATAGATATTTATTTTATATTTATTAGACTTTAACCCTTTATAAGGTAGGTTTGAACCTTACGTACTACAGAATATGATACATATTCTGTTGTTTTTGTACGAAAAATTACTTGCTTGTAATTGATTCCCTAGAAAGTTTCAAATATGAAACTGTATTTGAATATTACGTAGCATAACCAATTAAATCAAAGCAATCTTGGTCCTTAGCCATTTGCGGTCTTGGGATAGCAGTCTTCGAATAGCAGTCTCACGATTCAAAATGTATATGAGTCTCAGAATCCATTTACCGTTAGTTGTGCTAGATTCGCTTTTCTGTAGCTTATTTCATTTTTACTTTTGTTTTTATAGAGCTTTTAACAATTCATTATTGTTTATTTATTTGTCAGTTATATGACTACAAACTGGTAAACTTCAAATAAATCCGTGCACTAAATGTTTCCACGCGCGACGAGATGAGATGAGAATCGATCCCACGCGCCACGACCATACTTCGCAACCTTTGAACTCTTGTTACGTAAATACATAATGTTCATAACATTATTTATGCCCTGTATATTAATGATTACAATAACTTTATGGTAAATAAATTAGTATAATATATCAGTTATTAGCAGTGATCGGATCTAGGATGCAATTTAAGTCCGTTATTTTAACATGGATATGAATATGACTTACAATCCCGCGAATCTTTTTGTTACCTACCTTTATAAAAAGGTAAATAACTCGTAATTTTAAGTAGTTTACACTATAAAATTAACAAAATATGTAATAACTAAAAAAAAATACAGTACTGCATAGAAGAACTGAACGTAACTTGCACGTCTTGTCTTTTATGGTATTTTTATTATTTTTATTTGTTTATTAGGTTAACCCTCGACAAAAGTTATTAATTATTAACAATAACCCATTTCCCAAAATCCCGGGAAATCTCGAGTCACATCCATGTTAAGCATAACGTTTGAGGTCGTTCACCCCAAATTGCATCCTAGATCCGATCACTGGTTATTAGGGTCTTATAGATCGATACAAAACCATTTTTTTTCCTTGACCTCTTTACACGATTGTAGCGACCGCTACCAAGGGTCGCTGACGGTTTAACTGAGGATGAAAATTAGGTACTAAATTAATCGCCATTGTTGACTTTAAGATACTATGGATGCTAGAAAATAGTCGGCATTTATGTCTATACGGCCATCGCCATGTTACATAGACCTTATTATAAGTGGCTTAGGAGCGTGTAGGTATTTTTGACGCCTTGGCAACGTATGTATACGTAGACGTGCGCGTGCGCTTTCCACTGCGTTGTACAGTGACATGTCGCATGAGAATATTATATAATATTTATGACTTTGACTGTAGCTACAGCTAATTACAATACCTATTTATTGAGGCACTATTATTAATTTAGTTGGTGCCTAATATCTGTGTCGTGACTTGACGCCGTCATTTTGACAGAGATCTACAGTGGTTCATCAATTAACTAATTATGACTGTTCTAAAAGATAATTAAATCATAGTAAAAATATAAACGTAGTTCGTCTCCGGCTCTTTCTTTTTCTGTTACCTATTGCCGCTCAGGCGCTAAAGTTGGTCGATACACGTCACTTGATACTTAAGGCCCAGCCACAACGGATGCGTGCGCGTAGACGTGACGTGCGCGTGCGCTTTCCAGTGTGGCTCGGCCTTTAACCGGCTCGGTCCGTCCTGTTGTGTTTGCTTGTGGTGTCTCGCGTACGGTCGAGGCACGCACCGATGCAAGCCGCGCGATATAATTTTACAAATACCGTACTCGCTAGCAAGTCGAATGCTCTATCCCTTGCAGACCTCACAGCATTCTTATAGGGTGCGAGGCACAGAGTACTCGTATTCGACTCGCTAGCGAGTACGGTAATTGTAACTCATGGTACTGTTTACACTGTGGCAGTTTTTGACTGGTCAATTTGTAATAAGATTATCCCCTGATAATTATTTATGTTATAAATTATAATTTATTCTGTGGTCGAATTTGTCGATTGTTGCGGTTGCGATAGGATACATGACAGAGGTCAACAACGGAGTAGGCCGAAGTTTAACGAGCCTTGTCATCGGACACCGACCATCGATAACCTGTTTCATAACATGTGATTCTTATTCTATAGCTTGTTTATTTTTAAGTTCGTGTGATTAACTTCTACTATCTCTACTTTGTTACGTCAAAGTGACCGGAATTGTGTATTGCATAGGTATAGTGTGTGTTGTGAAAGAGTGATTGAAAAAGGTTGTTGAGGTTTACAGTTTTTATTAGATTTTTTTTTAATTTATCACGTAATTTCTATATGTTGATGACAATCTGAAGTCTTAATTTTTATACAAGTCCGTTTTTTCAGATTACAAGTAGGTTGTTTTGCCTAAATTTTCTATGAAATTAGGTTTTACATTTGGACAATTCGTACATTGAAAGTTTATCAAGTTTTATCTACAGTCGCCATAAATATATAGAAGGAGTCAAAATGCCCAAAAATATAGATACATGTTTTTTTTTGCTGTACAAATGAATACACAATTTTTAAAGTAAATATATGACATAAACATAACTTCATAACAATTGAACTATGAGTGAGTAACTTAATGGAAAAAAGTGGTCACCTTTTCCGTTTAGAATGGTTACCACGAAACACTAGATTCGATACTTCGGGTGCCGAGTCCCTATCACTCGTCACTCGAGACTAAATAGAGAGAAAGGGATGAAGCTAACGTAACTTCGAAATTCGATTTTTAAAGTAGGGCCTTTGTTGAATACAGTACACGAAAGGTTATTTAATTTTGTCACATAAGCTCAATGATATAATATAGTAAAAAGAGGTTGATAAAAGATAAAAAGATAAAAGATGTTTATTCAGTAAGTAGGCCGCACGGGCACTTTTACACGTCAAAAATCTACCAGTAGATAATGTTATTCGCACTTTGATAGTGGCACTCTAAAACCAAGCCAATTGATACACCTTTACTTAGTCTTGCGCCGTCAACGGAACCGTGAACTAGTCTGCAGAGCAACATACACTCATCTCTGTTTCGCTCCCGGAAATTAGCATACCATCCTGCTTTCACTTGTCATTTATGAATTAGTGTGTAGGTAATTGCAATATTTACTGATTATGTGCGCGTAAGCCGGGCCATTTTTACACGCGGAATACCGTATAGGTAACATATCTACCTCTTTTTATATTATATCATTGCATAAGCTATACATTGTACAACAATAAACCATCCTTCTATTGCAAGAAAATATTTAATTTTAGTTTGTTAGAAATCACAATAATAGTAATGAGGGTGCCACTGGACGGTCGGTGCAGTGTAAACAGATTTAACCATCTTGGAATAATCCGAGCTTCTCCGATATCCTTGTAATAATTACATCACTGTTATAAATGTCATATTATAATCCTGTTAAATTATTCGTGCTCCAAGGCAGCTCTGTAGCCATTAGTAGTGACGCGGTTAGCATAATAACGTCCTAGGCAAGGACTTTATTGGCCTAGACCACGATACAAATCTATCTCGTTATTGGTAATTGATATCCTCTTAATAGATATACGATAAAAGTAAGAGTGATTTCGCGTATTTCGTCGTTATTTACCATTAATTTCTGAATAGTTTTTCCGAATTTTAGCAGTTAGGGTATAAAACCCATCCATTAAATAACTTTGGGTGTACCGTAAAACGGCGTGAGTAGGGATTAAGGGGTGAGTAGGGACACAACCTAAAATGAAGCATATGTTACTAATTATAAGACTGGAATTATTTCCAATGGGCATAATGTTATTTTCCATTTAATAATTGTTCTTATTGGTAACAAGTTATGACTTATTTTAGGTTGTGTCCCTACTCACCCCGTTTTAAGGTTCGTTGGGAAGGATTTTTTTTAAAGGAAGTCACAGGTAAATAGTAGGTTTGCCATATTATGTAACAATAGAGTCATGACAATAAGATAAAAAATAAAAATAGTCTGTAATTACTATAGATAGAGCCGATTCAATTTTACTCAAGATCTATAAATATTATTGCTCGTGAGTATAGATAGTTACTAACGTTAATAGTGTTAATAGGTACTATTATGCAAAATGTAGTAGCTATAATTTTAGTTGGTATTCGAACATTATGTTTTACTAAAGTCCTCGTTACATTCTAGTCGTGAGGTCCGCGCCTTAGGCCCGCGGTCAATGCCGACTATGGTCTCTAGCAGCGGATTTGTTGCTCAACTCAACAAAGGCAAAAACGTAGAATTCGTCGACAAAGCCTTTGTTGTCAATGACAATGACTGTGTGGTATCGATGCGGTTCACAGATATATTATCGTATAAAAAAAAAACGTGTGCGTCTCGGGACGCCCGACAGAAATGATAACTAATCCAAATCTGTGGGTTAGAGTGAGAGAGGAAGAGCCTGCCTGCCTCTACCGTATGCGTGAGAGAAAGGGAAGCCAGACAGACTTGTGCGTAACGAAGCGAACTTAACGAACAAAAAGCTTAACGAACGCGTTACGTAACGAAGCGGTTTGCTCTACCATAAGAAGTATTTACTAATAAAAGAAAATATCAAAATAGCGGCATTTTTTTTAAATCTGATTACGGGTTCGCATTTGCTGTCCCAACGGATCCTCAGATATCGATTTTCAAGACAATCGAACCAGTAACAAAAAAGTTCAAAATGGCGGCCACTTTTCTTAAATCTGATTACGGGTTCACATTTTGTGTCCCCACGGATCCTCAGATATCGATTTTCAAGTCAATCGTATCAGTAAAAAAAAAGTTCAAAATGGCGGCCTTTTTTTTAAATCTGATTACGGGTTCGCATTTGTTGTCCTGACGGATCCTCACATATCGATTTTCAAAACAATCGAAGCTGTAACAAAAAAGTTCATAATGGAGTCCACTTTTTTTTAAATCTGAGTACGGTTTCGCATTTTTAGTCCCCACGGATCTTCAGATATCGATTTTCAAGAAAATCGAACTAGTAACAAAAATGTTCAAAATGGCGGCCACTTTTTTAAAATCTGATTTCGGGTTCGCATTTGTAGTCCTAAGGAGCCCTCAGATATCGATTTTCAAGACAATAGATTATAGATTTAAACTAATCACTTTCAAAAACGGTGATAGTTTTAGGTTATATGCTCACTGTCAACAGTATTTATGCTTAGAAACGCAATACGGGGTGACGTCAGCAGGTAAGATCAAATAGCATTTACCATTTTCGTCCATACTTGTAAGATACGATTGGCCTAGCGGCTGAGAGGTAGGTCTATGACGCCATGGTGCCGCGGTTCAAATCCCATCCGATTCTAGTATCTTTTTGTGTTTTAAAAATTGTTTAAAAACTAGTACTACCGCTGCCGTATGCGTGAGAGAAAGGGAAGCCAGACAGGCTGTCTAGTAACGCGCGTTACGTAACGAAATGGTTTACCCTCCGTAAAGAAGTTATCACTTTAAAAAGACTCTCTGGCAAACAATTATAGTAATCGCGGCTGTTGAAGCACGATTTTAAACAGTAAAATCATAAAAGTACTTACAATAAACCACACACAATGACAGACAGAGCATATTTACAGCACACTTTAGCTATAGCGCGTTTATGTATAAGAGGGTTAGAGTGAAATCGACAGACCCCAAACCCTTTCCGGTGGCGAATGCACTAGTCCCAAAACGCACTATTAGTCAATACACTCTAATTTCGAAAGCCCCTCTTCTCATAAGAAACTAGGCCCAAAACACCATATTTCCAAAAAGGCTCATTCTCGATTTACACGAGAAGCATTGAGAACTAGTCCCAAAATACACCTTTCCCAAAATACCCCAAATTGTGTTCACCTGTAGGTGGCGTAATACTTCATTCTCATAATGCATAGTTCTCAAAACACTCTAGTTCCAAAATACCCTATTTTTTTTTTTTTTTACTTTCGAATGACTCTTTGAAATTGATTTCAAAATATGCATTATTTAGATGCTTTTGAGGATGCGAATTTACTAAAATAGATACCCTAATATTTCCCTAAAAGGACGTCAGTGCCGCCAAGATTTAGTGTTCTTTAAGTTCATCAATGACAAAAGACATTTTTCTATATAACATTATTACGAAATCCTAAACTGAGCATGGCCCGACATTCTCTTGGCCAATTTTATTATATGTACTTAAAACATAATTATAACAACACCGTAGAAAACGGTATTCGTAAGGCATGATTCTATGATAGTTGAGACCTTAATCGAACGAAATAACGACTGACTTAAATGAAATAAAACTATATAATAGGTATGTAAATAATAAAATCAAAA
This sequence comes from Acleris literana, assembly GCA_946894065.1. NCBI lineage: Eukaryota > Metazoa > Arthropoda > Insecta > Lepidoptera > Tortricidae > Acleris > Acleris literana. Next base: position 14,912,581 of record OX335679.1, read on the forward strand.
GATAATGAATTACTTATTTATTTACACATTAAAATTATATACTTATTCAATGAAACTTAAATTAATTACTTATTATAAGGCTGGAACATGTTTGGAAACTTTGCGGAAACTATTATAAAACGTAGATATTTATTTTTGTCTGCATAATCATACAAAAAAAAGTTTAGATCAAACCTGTTTCAATCTAAATAAACAAAAAAGTTTTTAATTAATTTTAATTAATTAATAAGAAGGTACATATTCTGTGTTCTTAAAGTTTGTTTTACTTCCTTACAAATAAAATGAACCTGCTTACTTAAGGCGTTTTCGGAGAATCTGCATGTTTTCCAAAAACTGCATAGAGTCGATGGCACCTTCACTTAGGTCTACGAGCTGTCTTTTGTAGTGGCGATCGAAAACTATATCACTTCGTTTCCGGCTCGCCCCACCAAATAAGTAGTTAGTTATACGGGTATTTTGGTACCGTGCTTCTTTTTTCAACTTATATAAGAACCTTATGAGTGTGGGCTTATGTGGCATCCGAATGTTAAGCCTCCTATGCCAGCCCTCCACAGGGTTATTACTTCGGTGCTTGTCCTCGCTGCAACTTAACTTTTCTGGGCCCAGTCTCAGCCAAGTGTCTTCCATATACTTTTTAAATTGCAATACTGGGGTGGTAACCGGTGCCGGTGTTTCCGCAAGTATAGTTACCCAACTATTATTTATCTCCGACTCAGGTAACAGAGGTAAGATCGCACAAAATTCCACCATTTTTCTTCCTTCCTTGGTTGCACTGACTTTAATTACTCTGGCCTTTTTCTACACTGCCCGATTGTAGTGGAAAAAACATCCCGAAAGTTTAACTTCTGGAAAAGCGGATCGGCAACCATTCATTTGAGCGAGTTCGTAATCGCACTTAAATTTGTTTATTAATACGCCCAAATTATCCCGAATTAGTTTGAACAATCGGCGGTAAGTATGCTCTGTTTTATTGGGCACCAAGGCAAACAAGACAGGCACCACATTAGTCGTCTCGTTGCTCTTGCCTATACCGGCATGCACTGTATAGAGTTGTTTGAAGGGCTTAGGCACCCTTTTATAAGTGCCATCTCCAAAGTATTGGATGGTGTTACTGTTGGAATTTACCATGAATTGCTGTGAATGTCCAGTCGAAAATATAAGTATTTTGTATTCATCGCCATCTTCTACTACCATAAAGCCTTCTTTGAGTATTTGCGGTACCTTGAGATCTTTCAGGCGGGAGAATTCGGTGTTGTTTAGGTCTAAAGCCTTGTGTCTAGCCCTGTACAAGGAGCTTTTCACTTCTTCATATGAACACATGCTGAACGTTGGGTCAGCTTCATGTAATTCAGTCACTGCCTTTTCAAATAAATTTTTTATGGGACTCATTTTTACTGCGACTACTTCTTTACACGAATTTAATGCAATATCTCTAATATTCTGGTTGTCATGTCGTTTACAGGCATGCTCGCTGACTTTTAAAACTGAATCTTGATTTGCATTCAATGTGATTGAGGCGTAACAATATTCACTACGATTCGCACACTTGTAATTTACGGAACCTTTTTTGTTTGTACGGTTCCAGTTATATTTATGGCCATCATATAATAAAGCCGGTCTTCCTTTTTGATTTTTAATAAATTGTAAATTAAAAGCCATAGCAAGACGATTGAAAATCAATATATATATATATATATATATATATATATATATATATATATATATATATTAAGGTTTATGTCATAAGTTGACACTGAAATAATGTAAATGACCTGAATTAATTTTGATAGGAAGCGTCTATAAGTGAGACTGGCCAAGAAGTTTTTAAACAGTTACATACCTACAGGTGTAATCGTTAAGTGTAGCCCGACGATTATTCCGTGAATATAACAGATATTAGAAAATTTCAAACTGGTATCAAAAGTGCGTTACCAAATGAGTAAAATTTTACATTAATAACTTTTTAAGAAACGTAACGTGCGTTGAAAGACTATAGTTTGTACGGTCTAGTCATTTCACCGCTATCAAATTCATTCATGAATTGTTTTATTTTATCCACTTATCGATAACAATCAATTATCAAGTTTTAAAGTTACCCTTTCCAGCACTTAAAAGTTACTTAAAAAGGTCGTTAATGTCTAAAGCGTATTATAGGATCGAGGACTATCTAACAGACAAAAATGCATGGCCTAAATCCGAAACTTGGTCAATAATAATTTATTCAAATGCAAAATCTTTATCTTGTCTAGGGGACACCGTTGATGTAGGAAAACATATCGAAACTTTTATGTGGTCGTCTCGCACCATCTTATATACACATAAGTATGTGTTTTTTTTTTTTCTCTATCTCTCCCGTAAGATTCTTAATTGGCATGTTTTCCTGCTGAACTACGCATGTTATTTAATACTATATTTAATTTAATATTTATAGCTTTATATAATGCTAGACTAAGTAGTACCATTGTAATAAGAAATATGTTTAAAAAATGACTGACTGCTGAGTTTCTTGCGGCGTTTCTTCTCGGCAGTGGTCTTCTCTTGGGAAGCGCTGGTAGATTCTTGACGTGTAAAAGTGCCCGTGCGGCCTACTTACTGAATAAATTTCTTTTATCTTTTTTTTATCTTTTATCATTTTCAAGTAGTTACACGATCTATTATTATCTGGCGGTTTTAAATGAATACAAAAGTGAGATATTAAATAAATGTTAGATTTTATTATTTCATACACGGTAGTTTTACTATTTTATTACAGTTTATTCGTGCAAATAATGAATCTCAAGCGGTTTTATCTCTTACGACACCGACGTTCTTTGAGGAGTGAAGTCGTCGTCGTACTTAATGTATGGAAGCGTTTAAACTTAATACTTTTAATATTTCTAGTTTTATTTAAAAAAGTTATTAATGTAATTTTACTCAATAGTTAACGCAAAATTATTAAAATTATCTGATATCAGATATATTTACGGAACTATCGCCTGGTTACACTTAACGAATACACCCTGTATATAGCTCAAAATAATATTTCAATAAAAACTGTTTTTGCAAAAATACTCTTGGAGTCAAACGGGTAACGGTTACGGCTGAAAGCAATTTCAAAGAGTCATTCGAAAGTAGAAGAAAAAAAATAGGGTATTTTGGAACTAGAGTGTTTTGAGAACTATGCATTATGAGAATGAAGTATTACGCCACCTACAGGTGAACACAATTTGGGGTATTTTGGGAAAGGTGTATTTTGGGACTAGTTCTCAATGCTTCTCGTGTAAATCGAGAATGAGCCTTTTTGGAAATATGGTGTTTTGGGCCTAGTTTCTTATGAGAAGAGGGGCTTTCGAAATTAGAGTGTATTGACTAATAGTGCGTTTTGGGACTAGTGCATTCGCCACCGGAAAGCCCCAAACCCCTTGCAGACAGGCAGGTGTCTGGCGCCATAACTACACTGGCTAGGGCCATAGAGTACCTACGCGCGCGATCTGAGTGCAGTCGGGGCCTGAGCTGAAGGGCGCCACACCTCTACTCTCTTGCCTGCAGTGTGCACTACACTGTATAGCCCCGTCCCGTACTAGCACATTCCTAAGCTCTGCATTTAATTCGCGAGCGGACTGAACTTCTTTATACTTCTCTTAAAATATCAGAGACGCAATCAACATTTTACTAGTGCGAAGAATAATATTCGTCTTTTTTTCAGGGATCCTCCCCGAAGCCCTACGAACGAAGTGCGTCCGCTGCACCGAGAGCCAGAAGCAGACGGCTCTCAAGATGATCCGGCGCCTCAAGAGCGAGTACCCGGAGGACTGGCAGAAGCTCGCGTCGCGGTGGGACCCCACCGGAGACTTCACCAGATACTTCGAGGAGTTCCTCATCAAGGGGCAAACTAATGACATACCCAATAGTAAGTTGATATTTTCTAGCACTTACAGGTTTTATTTTGTTTACTTTGAACACAAACAATCATCAACATAAGTTAAATTATTGTACAAAAATAAGTATTTCGATTTGTTACTTCAATTTCCCAAAATCGTTATTTCTTAAGCCGGGTACTCACTAGCGAACTGTAACAGTAACCGTAGCAGTTACAGTGACGGACTTCTAGTGAAGAACAAGCTCGCGAGCCGCGTACACATCACGTTTTTACGTGCAGGGGCCTATTTTATAAAGCTACAAATTACAATTTACAGGTTACGAGTTTTCATTTGACACAACCTCGACCAATGGCGACCAGCTATTTGAGCAGAGTTGCCAGTTTAGACCTGTAAAATTGTAATTTGTAATTTTATAAAACAGGCCCCAGCAGTAACAGTTACAGCTCGCTAGTGAGTATTCGGCTTTAGAAGAAGGATTTGGAACCCTCGACTTTTTTTAGAAATAAACTTAGTAGTGTCGACGGAGCTCTGTTTCCGAAGACACTAAAATTAAATACACCTACTGTCGATCACAAAGAAGACACAAAGTCCTTGTTAATCAATAAAATATATATTAAGACATTATAATATCAAAGAATGGAGGTTAAATGTCAACTTATATACTGTTACAGAGCTCTTAAGTTACAAATTAATTTTGATATTTTAAATAAGACAGTAAATGACTGTCGTTAACCGATAAGAATGGCTAAAATACAGCAGAAAACCTGACCTTAGTATTAATATTGTTGTATAAGAATGTTTGAAAGTTATTCATTAATTCAAGGTTTGCCGCTCACAAAAGACACTGCTCAATGCTTTTATTTTAAATGGAGTTAAACGACAAGTCGGCATAATAATTAATGACTGTTAAACAATCTGTTGGTAGGCTCGTTACGCTTCAGTGCGGTTTAAATTATGGTAAGAGAATTCTTAATGAGGAATCAATAAATTGCAGAAATTAATGATAACATCGATGATATCGCCATACTAGCCACCTTGCACTAGGTCAGTGTTGCGAGTCGATGGATCGATACATTTAGTGAGTAATAAAGCCCCCTACGCATTATCCTTCCGTGCCATCCCTCCGGGCATTGACGTCCAGCAAGCTTACGCACTATCGTTATGCGTCGTGCATCGTGCCCGGAGGGATGGCACGGAAGGATAATGCGTAGGGGGCTTAACATGGCTACGACCACAGAGTACCATACTCGTACAACAAGCAGCACAGCACACAGTGAACAGAGATCATCCTTGAAAGAAAATAACCGGAGGCTGATAGGGCTGGGCCAATCAGGGCTGCGCTGCTCAACTGCGTGCGTATTGACAGAAAGTTCTAAGTTGATGTCAAATAGAAAAGGGCAAATTTTGGGTAACTAGCTAGTACAGTTTAGGATTGACAATAAACATAGATTATTTAAGGTTTAAGTGGCGATCAAATGAAAAAAAAATACGCTTGTACCTAATCCAAACATGCAGCCGATAGCCGCTACCTTCAACGAGTCTACATGTTCTACATCTTTCGTTTTATGTGAAGAGGGCTTAAGACGCTTGGCAATTAAGCTATTAAGTCATAATTTTAAACACTCGTTGCGTTCTCAATTTGTTTGTAGATACATGTTTTTGTTAGTCGACAATTAAATAACCAGTTATAAAGAACGAACAAAGCCTGCGCGGCCATTTGTCTCCGCCTTAGTGATTAGCGTTTAACATCAACTCGGGACACAGAAACCTTAGTTATTCTTAGCCTTACCTAATAATGTTATACATATACGAAAGTCTGTTTGTTTGTTCCGGCTTCACGGTTCAACAACTCATCCGGTAGACTTTAAATTTAGTACTTATCGAGATATATGGTAAGGACATAACATAAGGTACTTTAAATCCCGGAAAATTTGTCAGTTCCGAAGGAATAGCGATAATTTAGTTTTTTGCGGACGGAGTCTCGGGAAACAGCTAGTATGAAATAAATAAAACTGCGTCGCACTACGAGTAATACGCCCGTTTTGATCGCCGCTGTCGGGTAACCTATTATACTGATAAAATATATCCTAAAGGCATTTTGAGGTTATATTTTGTACTGCGTTGACAGCTGTCTAATGGTCTTTTACAACGACGCGAGTATAGTTTGTTTTTTCCATCCCCGATTCCTCGTGGTAAACTAGCAACGATATAGATATAAGCCGTTTGGTTTCAATGGTTATATAAACCAGACTGCCTATAGCGAAAATAAACCCAGTTCTAACACCAAACTTGTCCATCAGGTAACGAGATCCCCGGGTCCTCACCAACCGCCGCTCCGCCACCAGTCACCCCACCGCCGACAAGATGGCCGGCGACCATGCCGCCCGCGCCCTCCCTGCCCCCGCTGGCGCCCACCAGCTCCTCCAGTTCTTCGAGCCCGCAGCCAGCTGGGCCGACGTCCCCACGGCCTGTCTTATTAAACCGGTAAGTTGGCAATAAACGAAAGAACTTAAGAAGAAAATAAGATCGTTGACACTTGGGGTGCGATAAGTGGTAGCTGGCAAAATTTGAGCCATGAGAGATTTAGAGTAACTAATCACTTCAAATACAAAGCAGTTGGTTTATTCTAAAAAAACACGCGCTTCGCTCGTCGTCAATTTTTCTATAAGTCCCAGCATAGTTTAACTTTTAGTAGAATTTAAACGAATACGTATTTAAAACCAGAGGTTAAAACATACCTACCCACCAAACTATTTAAGATCGGCGAAAAACGTTTTCGTATTTCTACACACAATGCAAATTCTACAAACGTAAATCACGAGCGATTGTAAAACTTGAACATCATCAAGAATACCAAATCAAAATTGCTTGCGTCAACCGATTAAAATAGGTAATGAATATTGTCAGAACTCGATTGACTGGTTTAAGTCCACAAATTAGTTAGCTTACTTAACCACGATCCTGCAACTGTGATTAGTATTCATTTTGGAGTGTACCACGTGGTTACTGTGGTTATCGACTTGACCGGGATTTAAACACGCAAACGTGCATTGTTACGTTGACTCTAGCATTATTTAGTTACATTAGTAAGTAATTACTTAATCAACCAATTCTTACTTAGGTCCCTATTGAACACGTATACGGTTATGAACGTAAATTTAGCCATTTAAAAAAATAAACTTGATTTTGTCAATGTCATTAGAGATGTCAAGTCATTTATAAGTTATAGGAAACTCAACCTTATTGCTGTAGAATGTCAGATTGACTTTGGACCTAAGACGGGTCTCAAATTTAAGTCTTCGACTCTACCTACGTCCCAATTATAGACCCAAAGGGCGTCGGTAGTCAAGATTACGCTTTTGACTTTTTGACTTCTTACTAATATAAATAAGTACCTAGTAAGTATAAATAACTTAAAGATTACCCTATGTAACATAGGATTGATGCAAGCTGATGACAGGGGCCCGTTTTTCAAACGCTTGTAACTTGTGTTACAAGCGGAAATCTCTTTCCAACAATATGTATTAAAAAGAGACTTCCAGTTATATTATAAGTTACAAGCTTTTGATAATTCAAATTCAAAATTCAAATTCATTTATTCTGTAAGTAGGCCCTGTAGGCACTTTTACATGTCTGAGTCTACCAGCGCTTCCAAGGGACTCTGTTGAGAAGAAACGCCGCAAGAAACTCAACAGGAAGTCTTATTTTTTATATGAGTAACTTATTACTATGATAAAATTAAGCTAACTAATTTAAATGTCACAGGGATGTACAGGTCCCAGGAGCAATTATGAGACTTAAAGTATATTCAATTTAAATTGGAAATGTAAAGTCTCCAAATTTCAGATAAAAATTAAAAATAGACATAGGTAAGGAGATGTAGAAAGTCTCCACGTTCAATAATACAATTATGGAGATGTAAAGAGTCTCCAAATGTCAAATTAAAATTAAATTTAAGAAATGTCAAATTAAAGATAAACAGGCCCCAGGTCACAACAATCACAATATTGACAGACTGAGCCTTTTTTTCAGTGCGTAGGATACGTGGATGGTATTTAAATGCTGTCTTGTATTTTAACTAATAATTAATTTAAAATTTCGGAAAATATTTTCTGCCCTCCTAAGCAAAAATGCAATAACTAAATTCAATAGCCAAAGCAGATTCAACTCTCTTCGGTTTGTAACTAGGTTGCAATTTCTACAGATGTTTTGTCTGAGATATCGCCATTATGCTTAGTAGGGCAGTTTTGGTATCCAATTAAGTTGACGAAGCTAATTGGATAAACATACCAGGGTAATAGTTCAGGGTTCGATTTCCGGTTTGGGAAAATATTTGGGTGATGAGCACATATCGTTGTCTAGTCTAGTACCCATAGTACAAGCCTAGAACTTAGTTTGGGACCACATCAATTAGTATTAGATTGTCCGCGAGTATTTGATTTAATTTCATTTAAACTTATTATGCGAAATGATAACGAAAATAAATCACACTTACTAAAAAATATGCACGATTTTCAATAAAACTGAAATAGTATGAGAAATTAACTGGGCATGCGTAACTCTGCTGTGTGGGTAATAAATAAATAAAGTCTAATTAAAATTAATGTCCGCAGTGAAATCCGCCTGGCAACTAATAATCAGTGCAGAAAAAAGTCAAGTTCAAGGAAGACAATAGTCCAGTTAAGCTAAAAACGGCAATCTTATTCGTCATTGTCGACGCATACTTGAATAATTACTTGGGAACTCATTAGACATCTGTAAAGAGGAATACGTTTTAGTTCGGGAAAATGGTAACAGATGGCGTGATTATTAAGTTATAAGTAAAAAAAATTATTACGCTATAGCTAAGGAAAATATTAACTAGAAGATTTTAATACTGATTAATTGGTTGCAGAGATCTCTAAAGAGATATATGTCTAACTGTGGACTGCAACAGGATGATAGTAGGAGTTTCGTATAATTTGTTGTAACGGCCGTACTCAGAGACATTTTAGAGAAAATAAACTCGTTCCTTTTTCAAACTTGTGTATGAAAAATAGTACCTATCTAAGGAACGACTTAATCATCACTCACTGACTCTGCGCGGCCGTTAGTGTATAAATTCTATAATTGACTAAAAAAATACTAAATATTTGCAATTTCCTCATGACGGCAATCGCAATAAAATATCCGAAACGTTTAAGTATAGTTACCCTATCTTATTTATCTTTACCTACTTATACCTATTACAAAATCGTCGTTATTATCAATATTTGGAATCGTTTAATAATTGGGCGATACTTAATAAGTACCTACACATTGATTGAGTGCTAGAAATGTATCATAATAGTGAACCAGAAATCTTTCAAACTACGATTTGCGGTTATACGAAGTTAATGGACCACGATATTCAAGCGATAGATCTAATATATTTAGTAATTTGTAAATAAAAGTACATATCACTGGTGACTGTAACGAAAAGGCATTTTCCGTAAACGTGACATTTTATCACCGCAAAGTGGCCTCATCTTAAATGATTGACTTTTGAGTTTCACTATGTAATAGGTACAGTCATCAGAGGTTTTACTATGACCTATCAAAAAGCTAAGCAGTTAAAGAAACGGTTAAAGTTATAGCAGACAGTCTTTCGCTGCTTGGAACTTGACAGGTTTGGCAGGTAGGTCTCTTATTGGCAAGAGCTGCCCGTGCCGGCGAATTTACAGAATAAAGTGCGTTATATTTCATTAAATATAACATAGTGTATGTAATCCGACTTTCAAACCCATAACTCCATCTATAAAATAAAGGTGACACCTAAAGCATGGCGAATCGCCTTAACAAGCTTTCCCACGGTGAGGTCATCAACTGATATTATAGCATCACGCTTGTATCATTGCTATTTATTGTGAGACATAAATAATTTTGCATAGAATTTAAATCACTATGACGACAATAAACTATTATCTTTTTCTCATTCGTTGTCTAATCATTTTTTTGGGTTATCCTTGTTTCGGTGAAATATGTTTGCCAAATGTATCGTTTCCCAACCGTAACATTTGCCAACCCGATTTTTTTTCTGTAACCGTAAATATTTCAGGATTTTATAAAAACTAACCTAACCTAACCTATACTGGTTCTACACGACGGTACTGAAATAAATCCTGAAATATTTATATAAAATTGGGTTGGCAAATGAAAATTTTGGGAAACGATACATTTAGCAAACATATTTTTGCCAAACGGCAGGCTCCGCTTTTTTTTATGGCATAGAGAAGGCAAAGGTCACAGGCCACCAGAGGGTCTACTTTAAAAATCGAAGTTTGAAGTTACGTTAGCTCCATCCCTTTCTCTCGATTTAGTCTCGAGTGAAGAGTGACAGGAAATACAATCTTTAACTCTTCTCTTAAAAAACTCTGACTACTAAATTTCTAACTACTTATGCCTAATTTGGTAGTACAGTCAAGGGCTTTAATTGTTATGCCACTATGGAACCCTGTCATAATGACAGCGTCAAACCACATGACAGAAATTACGCTTAAATGAATGATTAACGTTATGCGACAGGGTTACATAGTGGCATAACAATTAAAGTCCTTGACTGTACCGAGGTGGTACGATCTTTTACAGGGTCTTATGAAAGCTAATGTCTATGGGTCATTCATGTCTGAACTGTCCAAGACACTACTACTTATGTACTCTGTATTTGTGTTGACTTTTACTTTTTGACTATTATTATTTAACTTAATTTCTGACGACCTCAATGTAACTGCATGTAATTTGACATGTTATCTAATTTACACTGTGTTATATTGAGTAATCAAATCGGAATCTGAATCTGAATCTTCACCCACGGCCCACGATGAGCGGGAAGCGAGTAGAGTCGTCGATCAACTATAAATATTTGTCTCTTTTATTGACACGGGATCTACAGTGGTGGTCACATAATTAGGGACACTTGTTTTTTTCCCATATAATTGCCTACAAATATGACTTTTAAATTTTGACCGCCATTCAAAAAGTTCTTGACCAATTTTATTGCTAAATACAATTTACTTTAGATCATTAACTAAGGTTTAAAATGAACAATGAATTACTGTTAAAAACGAACCTTATATTTTATACTTAGGGATTTAAAAACTTAGTGCTGCCCGTCCATACAAAGTTTTACAACTTTGTATGAACGCGAGGTATTTATTTATTATTATAAAATGAAAGATCCGTTTTCAACAGAGATGAATTGTACATACATTTAAACCTTAGTTCATTAATGAACTGAAAAGTCATATTTGTAGGCAATTGTATGGGAAAAAAACAAGTGTCCCTAATTACGTGACCACCACTGTACATCTTTTGTTCGTTTCTTGAGCGAGAAAACAGTCGATAGCTAATCGCTTTCTCGCCAGCAGTGGAACAAGTGCCTAACGCACTGACTACATCCGCATGCTCAGTACTGTCAAGGACCGTCAGAAGAGCACGTCAGTGGGGTTATTATGACGTATCTGTGCAATTCATTTTACGCTGAGAGAAAAGGGCAGAATTATGTTACTGCTATAGCTCCGTTCTTTACGCTCACCGTAAAATGAACTGCATATCTATGTCATAATAACCCCCAGTGCTGCGGACGCCTGATACACGAACACGGACATGCTAGTTAATATTATAGCCAGCGCTAACTAACTTATAGGCTGTTTTGGTATCCAGCAAACGTACATTTATATACAGGGTGTCCGTATAACCAACGCCAAAACGGAGAAGGCTGATAGAGCAGCTAAAAAGCAATCGATTTAACCCCTATGTATGTTCAACGATTTTTACTAGATTCGGAGATATTTATCATTTTAATCGGATTTTTTGTAGTTTTGCCTTACCTTCCTTATCACGAGAAATCTTTAATTTCGTGTTTTATTTCAGAAGATTTTCAGTGGTATCTTACATTATTAAAATCATTACGAATCAGCGAAGTTTTTAAACCCATTTGCTCTTTTGTTTTAAAACATTTTTTATGTAATGACATAAAGTTTGTATCTCCATACTAGGTGTCCCAGTGTTTGCTTTTCACTTTGTATGAAAAACAACTGTATGTGATTACTTGAAAAAAAATATAATGGAAGATACTACTGAAAAACTTCTGAAATAAATCATGAAATGAAGGATTTGTCGTGACATGGATATAAGAGAAAATTACAAAAAATCTGATTAAAATGATCAATATCTCCGAATCTAGTAAAAATCGTTCAACATATATGGGTTAAATCGATAGCTTTTTAGCTGTTCTATCAGCCCTCTCAGTTTTGGCGTTGGGTTTACGGGCACCCTGTGTTTATACACATAGATTTTTGGGATATTTTAGGACTTCCTAAGGCCAAATTTAGTCTTATATTGATTTGGACGAAGCCCTATAAAAGAGTTTACATTTACAGATTTTTAAATTACATTCCAGTTTCGGGGACGATGGAACATTGATGATGAACAGTCCGCCGCCAGCGCGGCCGTCCGTCGCGCCGGTCCGGCCGTCCAGCATGCGGCCCGTCTACACCACGAGGTAAATACCACCTTTATCATGATATGATGACATATGAGACATAAGAGACCAGCTTTGAGGATTCTACCACAGCCAGCAACGAGCATGCATTCAGAGTGCAGTTAGTCAGTCAGCAAGAACTGAACGCTGACTGCATGCGGATAGCACGTTAGTCAGCAGTTTTAGTTTCTACACAAAAAAATCTCGCGAAACTCGAACGAAGATTTCACCTTTCGAGTTTAATATTTCCTAAACGGTCCCTCAAATCTAATTAATGGTACCTAACTCAGTGTTATAATTTAATAACAAAATTACCTTTGCTTTACATTTACAAGAAAAAAAAACAATACTTTTCTCAAACATGCTCGGAAAGAACGGTTTTCCGATTGAAACGCATGGACGGAAAATGCCTCTGAAAACCATATGAAAACACTTTCCGTCCATGTCCATATTGTTTTTTCAAAAGTTCTCTCTATTGCGTATAAAATCGAAAGGACCATGAAAAAACTCCCGTATACCCAACTTGTCACACAACTATCTTAACTAACACTCGTATGACGCAAACAAACATTCTCTCCGAATTTGTCAAAGGTTTTTAAAAATACTTATAATCATGTGTTTGTATAATTTCCTCGCACTGTTTGAGAAAAGCATTGTGAATGCCTCGGCGGAAACGAGGATTTCCTGACTCGTATTTTAGCAGGCCTCGCTATTGCTCGGCCTGCTAACCACCTCGTCACGAAATCCCTTACTTTCCGCGCCTAGGCAACAATGTACTATTATTTTACAACTTTGTCTGTATAATTTAAATGTATAACTATGCGAAATTGCAACTTTGTCGTACCAAGAGCCTCTGAGTTACACCGCGGACGGACGGACAGACGGACATGGTGAAACTATAAGGGTTCCTTGTTGACTACGGAACCCTAAAAATTGTTATATAATAAAGATCACTCATAATGTCATTAATGACAACTGACAATAATAACTCTTTACATGAATGCGCTAACTTTCCTATTGCATCGGTAACCAGTTATTCCATTACAACACAAGTTTTTCAGACAAAGCGGCGGTATTGCATAGTGCCATTTTCATTCATTTTGTGAGAACGCAGTATGTCAATTTCCCATCGTAACAATATAATGAATGTGCATTTGCAATATTCGTAATTGAATTAGTAAACACTGCGCCTCTGGCTACAAAAAACTCCTTTTAAAAAAATATACAAGAATATATAGGTACTTAATTGTGTACATATCATATATAAAATCGTCTATAAAATTTTGTATATCTAATGGTAAACGAAAGTCAAAAATGTTCCTTATTCGCCCCTCTTCTATTCCTGAAAGTCCTTGCACTCACCAAATACCTTAGGGCCCTGCAATGATGCATTACGCTAACTACCTAGCGTTTCTATTCGATTCGTTTTTAAACCAATCGCGTCACTGGTAGATCACGTGATACGAAAAGTCACGTGATCTACCAGTGACGCGATTCGCTTAAAAACGAAACGACTAGAAACGTTAGTTAACGCAATGCATCTTGGCAGGGCCCTCTTGTATCTTGTACACTGTAAGTAGGTATAAGTACGGTCACGAGCGTTAATTTGGGACCCGTTTCAAGAAAAATATGCTTGCAGTCGTCAATGTCATTAGAGATGTCAAGTCATTTGTAACTTTTAGGAAACTCAACCTTATTGTTCTAGAATGTCACATTGACTTTGGACCTAAGGTGGGTACCTAATTTAATCTCGTGTCAGTACCTTTTAACGTCATAGGTGATAACTTTTGGTGAACATTTTCACTTTAACGTCAGGTTAATAGAAGTTTATCTAATGAGTGAAAGTATATAGGTACATATTACCTATACATACAATCCAACGCTGATTTAAGTTTTATTGTGATGCTGAGCAATTACAAATTGACGTAACGAATTGAATCGTAAGAAAACACGGTAAACAAATCATTGAATTGCTGAGACAAGAGCCCAGAGGGCCCTGCCAAGATGCATTGCGCTAACTAACGTTTCTATTCGATTCGTTTTTAAACCAATCGTGTAACTGGTAGATGACGTGATACGAAAAGTCACGTGATCTACCAGTGTCATGTGCATGAAAAAATTCAACACGACCAACCTTTCCACTAAACAACTATGTCGTTGAAAGTTATTGACTTTATTTTCCGCCAAGTAACACCAGTACAAATTAACCGGTGGTTTTTTAAACGGTTATCAATTAAACAGGGTTATAATTAAACAATTACAACTTGTCATAGTAAAGAACTGCAGAAGTCTATAATTCCTCGTCCTTATATTGCCGTCCTCAGACAAAAGGACTCTTCTCTTAAAAGTGCTATAGTCTATTCGACCCAATGTTTCAGGACAATAGAGTCAGATTTGCTTTAGCTACCAAATAGTACATGATGCATTTCGTAATCTAAGGGTCAGTTAATATTATAAAACAAGCATAAATGTTCGCATATTCTAACGTGTCATTCTAACACAACATCGACGATCTCATCGCCAAGCAAAAGGTCACCAAAACAGCCCTAGATCTTGCATACCAAGGTACCTGCAGTCGTCATCAAAAATATATAACTTGACAAGGTGGTCAAAAACACTGAACATGCGCTAACGCCTTTAACAATGAAATCTAGGTCAGATATTTTTGAGCACCTTGCCAGGTTCTATATATTTGATGGCAATTGTGCCTTGCCCCTAGTAACAATAATATAAGGTAGGTAAAGCCAAATTTCTGTGTTTGAAAAAAATCTGGCCACATATAATTTTTTTTGATAGTTCTTCAATAAGTATTTTCTTCAGTGCCTCTCTATCGTTATAGATTCTTCAGTTAGATAAGAGACAGCTTGCTTCAAACAGGTCGCAGGCCAGTAATACGGTCGGGCTTGTAAGTACATAACTGCACACTTTAGTGCTTTGTCACTTTAACGTCATGTCGTCACTGCTGCACTAATATGTCAAAGGCGTTAAAGCGACAAGGTACCAAAGTGTGCTGCTACTTATAATGCGGACCGTACCAGCCCTGATGTCATTAATAAGTTGGTCCGTTTTCCTCTACGTATCCATTTAATTGTTATATTGATACCGCTGCAATTGTGCTCATCTGGTTAACTACTTATGCCATGTTTTGCATGTTTTCCTAAACTTCCGCATGTCTAGACAATATGGATAATTTATATTCTAATGTGTCAGGCCTTTAGATTGATTCCGCTATGCTACGTGCTTACGGGATTTACCTTTTACTTTTTTTTAATAGTGCTTCGAATATATGCCAGTTGTAGGGTAGAAGTATGGTGTGGCCACTGTACCCTTTTTGGCCACTTAAGGTTGAAATGACGAGTATCAAAAATTATATTCGTAAATAGTTATGTATGACGGTTTACTAATGTTTGGTCAAAAATCTTTTCCCAAAGTATCACTTCCCAAACTATTTTACTCAAATTATCATTTGGCAAAAAATCATAAGTCAAAACAACTTTTCGCAATTTAACAGTTAGCAAATATTTTTTTAGCAAATTATTGTTTAACACATAATTACTTGGTCAAGTTTCATTTTACCAAATTTCATGTAGTCAAATGTATCGTTTGGCATAACATACTCGTCCCAAAATATTGTATGGCATACAATTTACATCCTAATTGAGTAGTGCATAGGATAAAATTTAGGGTATGATTATATTTCGTTAAGTGGGTAGTTTTCTTACTGCGTGCTGGCGCATAAACGTCTTATTTGCGCAAACTTGGTATTTGTTTTTACTGAAAGTAGATACGATGGATAGAGTTATTTCCGTGACACAGTCGACGAAGCCCCGCTAAACGGGGCTTCTATTCTGCGTAGATTGGCCCTTCGGGCCTGATGAACTCTAACCTAACCTAAACCTACTCACCTAATTTTAACCTAAACTAACCTAACTGGACATGCTATAGATTGAGTGTGCGAAATAACAATTTGGACAAATTTTTTTTGGAATATAATATTTGCCAAAGGAAAACGTTTGCTTAATAAACGTTTGTCTTAATAAAACTTGACAAAGTAAAATGATGCCAAATGATTATTTGACCAAATGAATGAAATGCGAAATGTAAATGTGCTAAAGATTCGTTTGGGAAATGAAACTACTGCGATAAGTTTTTCGGGAAGTGAAATTTGACGAAAAATACTTTGACCAAACGGCAGTACACCTATGTATGACTGATGATTGTCAGTTAAAATTTAGAGTGTCCAAAAACGGTGTAAAGATGGCCAAAACCCTACTTAATTGTGGCACGCTAAAGGTATTCTATAATGTATAGTACTCGTAATTTTATAAATGTTTAAAGTAATGCTTACTGCTAAAAAATCATTTCATGTAAAAATAGGCTACGTCACTAGCGTTAGAAGTTCCTCAGATGTTATATATACTCGAAAATCTAATTTAAGACCAAAATCTTAATCTCAACGGGAGCACATACGCTGTGATTACTGCATTTTGGTTTAAGTGTAGGTATTTTTATCAATAAAACTTACCCTAATATTACTAGTTACACGAGTTCTCATTCATATTTTTATGAAATAATGTTAAAATAACGAAATAATCAAGATGGGAACTGTAAAATTTTGGTCTTTAATTAGATATAGTATAGAGCAAAGTCTTGCTTAAGTACTTACTCCTATGTTTTTACATATTTAACAGAATGCTTTCAAACGGATTTTGAGCGCAGAGATTCTAAATTCTCGAATAAGTGAGAACTGCTCAGTTTTTTCTTGTGTTTATGATTATTGAGTCATTCAAAAATAAGTAAAAAAATTGCTATATTGTCAATAAATTGTTAAGTTGCCTAGATACAGAGCTCAATAATTTTCCGGGTCTTCCTTGCTTGATTTTTCGTATATTTACTAAACTTCAAACCAGTTTCATTTATTTTAATTCCGCACTTAACGCCGTGACGTAACCGACAAGTATTTTAATACGGGTTGGAGTTAATGGCGGGATTTGGAAATAGTTTAGTTCACTCACTTAGTAACCTTAATAGGTTAATTAAAAGCGTCAGTAATTTAATATTTCTTCATGTAAGTTATGGAATTTCCAATAATCAAGACAATCATCAAACCAGTGGCGAAATAACAAAAATAGGCGTGATTAACCTGACTTTACCAATAATTTGATAACTCATTGGATGAGGGCAAATTAAACGTGACTTAAACAATTTAAAAATAGAGTCAGTCATTGCTACGGGTTACCTACTCACGTACCCCGAAGTCCATGTCAGGCCGTTTCCTGACTATAATACGTGAGTAAGCGGCAGCAGTGTTTATGTTTACTTTTAATGATTATAATTTCTTATGATTATTACACAAAAATGTTTTTATTTTTTTGCCTTTTTCATCACGCAAACTCAGAGTAATGTTTACACAGTTAAAGAGCTTACTTTTTATCGAGGAATAATCATCAGTTACCAAAAAAGGGTTAATTAAATCCCTTTGTCGCTTAATTAAACTCTTAAACGAATTCCACCACAGTACGTATAAGTAAAGTAATGTACAATAATTACAAGTTATTCTTGGTTACTAAACATTAAATATTAATTATAGGTTTATGAAAGCAAAGGGTACACGTATTTAATGTTTTATGCTGCATTAAACATACCTTACTTTAAGATTTTGCTACTAAAATAAAATGGATAAGTATTTTTCCTAATTCCTAGTAGGTGAAAACGATATCAACTCGGTACAGGTAAATAAATAATAAATAAATATCAGGGGATAATGTCACCATTTGACCTAGTCCCAAACTAAGCTCTAGGGTGCTCTAGGCTTGTACTATGGGTACTAGACAACGGTATAAATACTTATATAGAGAAATATATAATTAAATACTTAGAAAACATCCATGACTCAGGAACAAACGATCGCGCTCATCACACAAATATCTGTCCTGTTCGGGATTTGAACCCAGGACCGCTTGCTTCGTAGGCAGGGTCACTACCAACTAGGCCAACGCGTGGTCTGAAGGATATTATAGTTAGGATCCATCCTGATTCTTTAAAAGAATATCGTTGCCTATTTTTTGCTCACCGGAGCTGTCTGCTAGCTTTCATGCGTCATCAACTCGTCAGAAAGTATTTTCGATAACTCGAAGTCCCATGTTGCCAATTTTAACAATTATCCTAAAGAATACCTCTTCTTTTCAGACCGACCCAAATGATCTGGGCAACAGCCGCGTCCGACAACATCCCAACGCGCTTCAATCTGCGCCCTACGAAGGACTTTACTCCGCCCTACACCACCGCCATCACCCTCATCGACCAGATCGGGTACAAGATCATCCGCACCACCGAGCTCGTCGCAGACATCCTCAAGAACACCGTCCGGGCCGTGATGATTGGCCGGTAAAATTAGGAGACAGTTTTATAACGCTACAAGTTGCTACAGATGTAAATAGTCAAATGACGTCGTATATTGTCGGTTAAGGTCGTATTCGTCGTGCTTTCTCAATTTAGGGTACTAAAGCTGACTACAAAAGCGAGATAAATGCTAAAAACGTCCGACCATTACGATGCCGTAAGATTATTCAAGGAAGTAAACACTTTAAGGATGCGGTCCGGTATGTCGGTGTATGGATAATTCATTTGCAGTCTTTACATAGTATAGCAAATGTCTATTCGCCTTAACGCCGTCTTATCATCAGGTGCCTCGTGTGCTCGTTTGATTTCTGCATGCTATAATAAAAACAGAACAAAATGGAAACACGTACCGGTGCTTATCTAAGATTGAACGTCAGTTGCAATTATCATCTATTTGTATACCTCGTCTACGTCAGCAAATGATCAATTCTACCAGAACGCTTGCACTCGTTTGATAATTATCTATGACCATGACTTCACATGCTTATGTAACTAGGTACACAAACACAGGAGCGAACCGAGCTATTTTGCTACCCTTCAAAAAAATCATTCAAGCGACGGTGTGACCACGTGTTTTAACTTGTAGCATTATAAAACTAGAAAAATGTACATATTTGCAATTCATTGTGTTGACCGACTATGACAGTCACAAGTCAAATTTTGTGACGGAATATCAGCTTTACTGCAATGGTTGTTTTGTTAAGTCAAATCTTACTGCGTATCTGTTGAGCTCAATGCTGCTAAATACATAGAAACGGAAAAGGAAATGATTATGTACATTGCTATAACCTGTCTCATATCTTGATGGTAATCTGCTCGGCGGGATCAGCTTCTAATTGCTATTTCCTATCGACATTAATGAAAAGACCTTCAAGAAGCGAGCCTACTTATTTATCAAATGGTGGCTTCGCGCTAACGCTTTCTCGTATCATGACGATGTTCACGATTATTCACGAAGATCCAAGACATCATTTTTATGCTCTTAGAAGAGAGGCAATTTCAAAAGTACATTTTCAAGAACCGTTCCATTTATATTCTTCATATTTCTATTGATTCATATGGTGGCACTTTACTTGGCTAATAGGTACCTACAATGTTTTTTTTTCATTTGGCAAGTAAAATATGAAGGATATTATTTACCAAATAAAGACAAGAAAAGTGGCCCCAAATCAAAAAGCGGCATTGGTCACGTAGTCAATAATTTAAAATGTAATATCCGCACGACCTCGCAGAAATTATTTTTGCAAAATGCAATGACCACCGATTTTCTATATTTATCGAAAATCGTGCAGATTATACGGATGACTTATAGGTAGCTGTTTCATAAATCCATAGGGCTTAAAATAAGGTCTAAAACTCAGCCTGATTTTTGGTAGAATAGGATAAAATTCATTCTTATTGCCTGCCAATTTAAGTACTTGGACAACATCATAAGTTTTAAAGTTTGCTAAGTTTAATATTACCCAAAATCTCATGATACTCTTTAAATTAATGTCCTTAGTAATTATGTCTACTTACTATAAAAAACTAGTGTCTTCTCTAAAAAAAGGGTTCAGTAAATTCTTTTTACACGTATTCCATTTCTGGGTCCGTACCTAATCAGCATAATTCCAGGCGATATGCAAGACTTAATTAATAAATTAAACATATTCGTAGTAAGCATACTAGCGTTTCGTCTTGCTTTATTAAGACTACATATAATAAATAGGCTGATTAGATTTAATTTAATATGTATTTTTGAATGCGATTTAAAGCCATGACATACCTGCCGACATGTCAGTCAATACAATGTTCTCGTTTTAAGTGTTAAATTATTTATATTAGTATGTTATAATACTTTTTAATGTTAGAATAAGTTTTTATGATTACCCGTTAAAAGTATGTTCAGGGTAACGCTATGTGTAAAACATCAGTAATGTAAAATATTTATGCATTACTTTGAATTCACAAATGTTGTAAATATTCTTCTATCCCTGTCACTCTCATAGTCCTCATGGGAGACGCATTGCTTGTGTTCCCACTCGTCAAATCAAATATACCTCTACAACCCACACTGGCCAGCAAATAAAAAGGACACTTGAAAAAAAATGTCTACACTCACGTAGGTATTAATGTCAGGAAACGGCCCGACATTAATACGTGAGATACGTTGATGATACAGTGTGTAGTGTTTTGTGTGAGACAGTAACATTAAGAGAAGGCCGCATAATACGTTTTGTTAAAATACACAAAGACAAAAGGTATCTCCTGCTAGCCATGAATTTGTATTTATTTTAATTGTAAAATCATTGCATTCCATAGCGCCTTCAATGTTTTGTCCAAGAAAAAATGCATCTATTTTTTACATAGGCACTTAAAAATATTTCATACTTTCACTCAATTTGATCTGTAAATATTGAAAAATATATGTCGATTGTAATTTTTAGATAGAATACAGTAAATTGTTCTTAACGTTGTTTGCAAATGTGATTGATTTAAAAACATATGTAGGTAGATTTAAGTTTTTGTATCCATAAGTCGGACAGTGACTCAATAAAGAATTTTCTAGAAAAACGAATTTTATTTTTCATCTGTTTATCTATTATTAATTCCCTTTGCCCAGAACCGATTTTCACAAACGTGACAACAACAGGTAACGTTACAATACAATAAGTCAACATTACAAACATCACGATTATCAACATTTTTAGACCTCATAGTACCAATGTTATTATAACAATTGTCACCTGTCGCCTGTCATTGTCACAAATGTAATAAAAGGGCGCATTTCCCTAAGTGTCGCTGCCGCATCTTGTTTTATACGCTACTGTTCAACTGTACCCTCATTAGCCTTACCATGAGTTACAATCACCGTAGTCGCTAGCGAGTCGAATGCTCTGGTCCCTCGCAGAATACTGCGAGGTCTGCGAGGGACAGAGCATTCGACTCGCTAGCGAGTACGGTGATTGTACAGGTACCTACTGTAAAAACGCACATACGCTTTCAAATGACAGCGGTAAAAGTCAGAAACTGATGCGGCAGTGAATGTGTTACACATAATAACTGAATCAGTTTTGTGACAGTTGAAAAGTTGAACCGAAACTTCCAATTACCAGTCTAAAAGAGAAAGTGGTTCCGCAACTCCTGCCACGCACAAAATAATCTGTGACACGATGGAACCATATTAAGTAACAAAATTAAAAATAAAAACTGCAACACATTCGCTATGTAAAATGTGTAATGTAAACTTATCGTTTTTGATTCGGCCGTCATTACTCTGAAGCAAATAAGAGCTAACGTAACGTTGACAATACGATAACATGTCAAGAGCAATATGTTTTTAAAGAGTGTAATAGAGCCCCGAGCTGTGGACGTGTTAATTGTCCATGACCAATGCAAAACATCTTTGATGAACAACAAATTGTTGGTAGGTAATGGTTAGGTATTTCTCATTACTAGGAATTCATTAGGAATTTATCAATCTTACGCTTAAGTTATATCTAATTGAGATAATAAATGTCGTGATGCGTTATACCTAGAAGTAATGTTTATTGCCTGGAGGAAAACTAACTAGAATACTGAAACTAACTTATACACAAACCCAAATATTGACTAAGGCACTTGTCCCACTGCCGGCGAGGAAGCGATTAGCTATCGACTATTTACTCACTCAAGAAACGAACAAAAGATATAGATCCTGTGTCAATAAAAGAGACACATATATTAATAGTCGATCGCTGGCTCTACTTACTTCCCACTCGTCCCACCGCCGCCGACGATGAGCGGGAAGACAGTAGAGCCAGCGATTAACTACCTATAGATAGCTGTATGTGTCTCTTTTATTGACACGGGATCTAAGTATATCTTTTGTTTCGACAAACTAGTGGAAAGAGTTCTCGCCGGCAGTGTGAACAGCCAGCGATCAATTATATAATTATATATGTCTCTTTTATTGACACGGGATCTACAATCTTTTGTTCGTTTCTTGAGCGAGAAAATTTAATGGTCTATAGTTAATCGCTTCATCGCGGCCTCGCCGGCAGTGGGACGAGTGCCTAAGGCCTAAACTGAAATCATGACTCATGCCTTCAGGAGGACTCGAACTTACATTTCCTCTGGCTTCCGACCTATGCAGACTCAAAAGCAATTTATGTCACCACTACCACTGATTAATTAAGAGTAGGTACTTACTAAAGCTACGAATTAGTCATCGTTTCCACGAAGTCATAAACCAAGCTGACTTACTTCGCATTTTCGCAATCCAGTCATTTGTTTAGCCTTTACAGGGGAAGAACCAGCTGGCCTATTGCCTAACGCCCTCGCAATCGCAATCGACTTCAAAGTGGAACAATTGTTTTCATTTTGTATGCAAGGCGATTGCGATTGCGAGTGCGTTAGTCAATAACGACGCTAAACACAACAATTCGAACACTGCTGCTTGGCTAGATCAAAGTATAAGGTGGTGGTAGCGATACTTACAAACAAGTTAAAAAACATTACCATTTTTACTTCGAGTGATTTTGTCCTTTGTAATATTTGAAATGCATAACTCAAAAAAACAAGTTTAGACCATTGAGTGAGTATTAATTTAATTAATACCATTAATCCGTTTGAAACTTTTTTGAAATTTCAATGTTCTAATCCCATCGGGGAAATACCGAAATACCAATACGGGTGCGTCGCGGGCGTTTTAGATTTTCCATAATTAAAGTGTCTAACAGGAAAAGCCGGTGCGTATAGTGCTTCGCAGAACTGTTTATGGCGGGCGACAGGCGACAGTCAGTAATAAGTACCTATCTGTTTCAATAGTAATTCATAATTCATGATGTTACCTAATGATTGTTGAAAAAATATAAGTTTGTTACACATAAGATGGCTTCTTTATAGCTTCATTTCAGATGAAATTTACTATTCACTATCTTAATTTTTTATTGATTAATAAATACATCAACTTTACACACTTAAAAAGCTATAAGGCAATTTACCAAAGTATTTATTACCTTGTTAATGATTTGGTTGTGGTGAAATCTTATGAAATCTATGTGAACATAACAAGTAAGCTGTGTTCAATAATGTTACCTAATTAGAGGAAATAGTCAGCTGAGGACAGTACCGTTAGTACAGTGGGTCTTATAATTAGCACACTTTTGTAACATGTCGCTTTTAAGCCTTTGACAGATAAGTGCAGCAGTTTGAACTGTATGTTAAACCTTAACATACAGTTCAAACTGCTTCTCTTTAACAGTTAAAGAGACAAAGCGCAAATGTGAGCAGCTACTTATCAGGTCGACCATACAGTCGAGTTCATAAATTGTGTACACTTTAGTACCTTGTCTATTTAATGTCATGTTTAAACTGCCTATATGAATAGTAACAGCGATTAATATGACAAGGTACTAAAGTGTACACATATTTATGAACTGGACTGTACCTGGGTACCTGATTTATGTAGTGGGTTATTATTTCACTGGATCAATGAAATATTCAAATTCCACACTATCTGCTAATGCTCTTATCTATCAGAGTAGTTTACTCAAAAGGTTTTCATCATCTTGACCTTTAATGATAAGTTGATTGAACTTGATAATCCTTTGCACTAAAAAATAAAACATTCATATTGAAACAACATTTATTTTAAATACATGTTTAAATATTATATCTACACATACAGTACATTTATTCTTATTGAGATTGTTCCTTTATTGTCCGATTACTTTGTAATACATACAACATTCATACATTTAAAAAAGCAGCATAAAATATATTATGCAACATATCACACATACTAAGTACGGCAAGACATTTTGTGCACATTTATAATTTTGGTCGTAAAATTCCCATATTGAATTTTCTTTCATTCTGTGATCAACTCGGTGACATTAGCTGTAGTAACAAGTGAGACTAAACTGCCACTTGCCGGCCTCTCTTCTCCCTTAATCCACTTGTCAAAAAGCTGAGCAACATACGTCAACGGTGTCCAAGAGCTGAAGTCAGCCTTTGGCATCCACTTCCTATTCATTTCTGTATCCAGTGTCACAGGCATGATAGCAACTGCCAACGCATTCTCTGGCAATCCTGAGTCTTTGGCACCCAAGGATTTTGTGAGTTGGTGAACAGCACCTTTGGCCATACCGTAACCGATCATGCCCGGTGTTGCGTCCAATGCCGCTTTGGCTCCGGTGAGAGCCAACAATCCTCCAGGGGCGAGGTATTTGGCAGCAACCGTAGCTGCTATGGTCGAGCTCCATACGGATTGACGCCACATCAGGTCAGCCTGCTTGCTTAGTTCCTTAGCAGCGTTACCGCCAGCCCAACCGCCCGCGACGCAAATGACAGCATTCACTTTTTGGCCTTGCAACGCGGTTGCCAGCTCGCTCACCACGTGTTCCTCTTGCTGCACCCAAGAAGCCTCTTTCGGCACAGTAATGTTCACATCCGCGCTCTCATTAGGGGTCAGATCGACATTAGCCACCCACCAGTTCGCAGACTTGAAGTAGTTAACGCACGCTGCTCCAAGCGCGCCTCGGCCGCCGTAAACAACAATCCTTCCGCTAGCCATTATGACGTGCAACCGTGGCCAAAGGCAGGAGACAACTAATTATTGAGAGCGAAATGCAAGAGCCTCGTTATCTGTGCGCGCCGCCGCGCTGCGGTAACCTCGCCTCTCACTTTTTTACCAAGATTAGCGGCACGAATGACCGAAAAACCTCGAAGGACAAATACTATTATAACGAATGCGGTGTTGTGTGAAGAAATAAATGTTATTGAATTGTTCTACGTTCTGTTATGTCTCAGTTTACGAAGTAAATGTCGTTTATTGATTTTTAGTCAACCTGTTGAAAGTTATGCTTTCTTTCATATAATATTTGTGTCATATTTGACTTGACACTTTGACAGGAAAGGAAAACTTGGAATGGAATGGATGGATGACAGAAGTGAGATGACAGCAGCTAAGCATTTTAGGTACATACTACAATCTGTGATAACTGATAATCTTGCAATCAAAATTACGGTTTTGTGACTAGCGGAAAAATATTTGTAAATATTCTCCTAAGACACACGAAATTACATATCAAATGTATTTTTTTTAAATTCCTGTTCATTTTATATTTAAAATTTAAACGGTAAAACCATTGAGGTAAACTAACTAGAGGAGCAGTAACCACGCATAATCCATGCCACTCATTTTCCTACCTCTATGGGTGTGGGCCTGCAAGCCCTTATGAGTTATCGGCAGCCTGTATGGATCAATGTCCTTTGCCATTACCTCTGGGATAAAACACAAGAAAAAAAAATGAGTTCGCGGCCTTATGTCAATGTCAAAACTTGGCTGCATGGGCTAAGATCCCTTCGCCTTCCCCTTGTGGGGTAAATTAAACTAAAAAAAAAAAATGTCAAGTCAAGTTAGTTGTCAAACAGACTCCGACTCGACCGTAAAAGAAGTTGCGAAAAATGGGGAAATGCGCGGTGAAAGAGTGCTTATCAAAGTCTGAAACACACACTAAGGCACAAGGCATTACTTTTTACAGGTTAATATATTTTTTTCTGTATCTAAATTAATGTAATTAACACGATAACTTTAATAAAATATCAGATATTATTTTTATATTTGTCGACCCAGTGTTGCAAGCAAAGCATTGTATCAGTTCCACGAGTTTTCGGGGGAATGCATTATTTTCGGCCATCCGTAAAATAAATAAAATACATACATACATACATAATCTCACGCCTTCGTTCCCAGAGTGGGGTAGGCAGAGCTACAGAATTACAAACATCTCTAAAAACTTGTTGATAATTCTATAACCACAATTTGCACAAATAGGCTAAGATGTTTACCAGCGTATTAGTGACAGGTTGCAAGCCCATCGCCTAATAGTACTACAAGCCTTTATTCCCTTAGTCGTCTCTTACGACATCCACGGGAAGACATGGAGTGGCACTATTCTAACTCGGCAACCACACGAGGAAATAAAAAATAAAATTAGATCTAATAATTAATGTTTCTAAACGTTTACTCTTGTGGGCGCTTAATTATGCTGCTTGAACGTTAACAAGTTACTATAGTGATGCGGTGTAGCCTTGTATTTAGGTATTTGGAGTTCTTAACTTTAACGGAAAACAATCAAACTCAATAACTCAAAACAATATAAAAAGTTCCTGGATAACTATCACGAATGGCACGCGAATAAATACGACATGAGCGTGACGTTTTAATTAAAACAACAAGGAAATGGCGGACATAATTGTATCATGCGGCTGATTAAAATTCCAATATGCCAAACGCGTATTGTTGCGGGACACGATCTCTTTAACTTAGTCGCATTATACGCTTTAAACGTTCTGGGGCCTGTTTTATAAAGCTACATATTACAATTTACAGGTTACAAGTTTCCATTTGACACAACCTCGACCAATGAAGACCAGCCATTTTAGCAGTGTTGCCAGTTTAGACCTGTAAAATTGTAACTAGTAGCTTTATAAAACGTGCCCCTGTTTGTTTAATACATCGCTTCTTTGGGTTTTTTACTGTGCAATAAGTTTGTGAATTATGAAAAATAACACAAATAAGATATTAATGCATTATAATTAAATAATAATTTATACATAAATGCAAACAACAAATTTTGCAACTGTCCATAATGATGCAAAATGGGCCGAAAATGGTTTTGATACTGTCATGCCTTACTTCTGTAAAGTTCTTTCTAATGCTAAAAAAACTAAGTATACGTTACCTATCTCGCGACACCCCAGAGTGCCTACACTAGCCCATATTTATGCAAACGGCAAGCGTGATGAGCCTAATTCCGCGTGATGAGCCTAATTCCACATGACTTTGCCACTTACGCTAGCTATACGTATTTTGGAGTGCAGCGTGATGTTTTGAATGCGGTTTACCTTTTTACACCTAAAATGCTGCGCTTCATGCCCCGTTAGAAAAACAGTGAAATTCATAATGTGCGTGTTCTTAAGAATTAGTAATAATAGGGTAGGTGTTTTAATAATATTGCAGGGTTCCTGAAGATCCAGTACGCCGTCTTAAGTGGGTGGATGTCATCCGATTGTTGAGGAAAGAAACGGTCTGGATCCCTTCGAAATCCACAAGAATTTGTTCAAAACACTTCAAGGATCGAGATAAAATTGGCCCTAAAAGCTCTGGCGGTCGAGGTCGTTTGTCGGATGAAGCTATTCCTGTGCTTGCTGTAAGGATAATAAAATTGTTTGTTGCTTCTATTATACGGTCTGTGGTTTTTGTAAGTAGTTCAGTTAGAGAAAAAGTTACAATTTATGACCACATCAAACGTGCTAGGGGTCGTTCAATAATCCCGTGATGTTTTTTTAGCAACTTTTTAATAAATGTAGTACTGCTTAAAACAGAAAAAAATAATTCAAATATCAAAGTTCGGATCAAAAGGGCCTATTTCTTGTAGGACATAGGTACATTTTATGTAGGGCTTCGAAGTTTGAAGTTGGCCACTAAAAATAAACAGGAGCACGTTTTATAAAGCTACAAGTACCAATTTTACAGGTCTAAACCGGCAACATTTCTCAAATGGCTTGTCGTCATTGATCGAGGTTGTGTCAAAAGGAAACTTGTAACCTGTATATTGTAATTTGTAGCTTTATAAAACAGGCCCCAGGTAAAGGAAAAAAAAACATTGAGCAAACCTTTTGCTTTCAGCGAGACATGTCATTGGAATAATTTCCCGATAATAAATAATCATTTTTATTACGGCACCAAAATCCCTTTTAGATTTAACAATGATCATAAGAGTTTATTTCTGTAATGTACAAATCAAAATTTAGTTATTTCTCACTAAGCCACTATA
The DNA here is from genome assembly GCA_946894065.1 of Acleris literana. Taxonomy (NCBI): domain Eukaryota; kingdom Metazoa; phylum Arthropoda; class Insecta; order Lepidoptera; family Tortricidae; genus Acleris; species Acleris literana. Next base: position 14,941,149 of record OX335679.1, read on the forward strand.
AAACGTCTCAATTCCAAAAAAAATGCATCAATAGAGCTTATTTATCTATTTATTTATTTATTTTAGATATAACAAACAATTGCACAATACATTATGCTAACTATGATTACAATATTATATTTCTAATTGTGCAATCAACAGCGTTATCCACAAATTGCACTTACGTAATGGCTTGCCGTGAGTGGGTCAAAGATATACATTATGTTTTAGTTAGCGATAAATAGGTAATACATATATTTTATAATAATATTTTGGCATATAATAATAATATTGGTATTATTTTGGCATTATTTTGTTGAATTTCAAATTTCACCTAACATTTAAGTTCAGCTTTTCTGAACTTAGCAGTGAGCAAATGAAATGTGTCTATTTGAGTGAAATGCCCGTTATACATGGAGAGCAGCCTGCGAAGAGGCGCGCGCGCACCGGCATTGGTCCGGCGCTTGGTCGTAGGCCGCAGCAAACTGGCGATACGCGCGCGTCTACCGCCGGCTCGCTCTTCTGGGCGCAATATAAATTATTTTGCTGCCTAAAGCTGCTTAAAGTCCATGCAAGAACATTGCCAAAAGGAAAATGCGCCTCTTCTCTAGTGTGGTTAGTCCGTATTTGGACATGAGGTCTTTGTATGTTAGGCGGATGTTCCTGTGCATACTCTAAAAAAATGTATGGTAAATTTAGGTAGATAAAGCAATTTATGTAGTGCCATAACATTTATGTCAACTTACTTTAATACAATATCGAAAATAAAATAATGATTTCGAAAAGGCAACCGTGGATTTATGTTTTCCTCGATTTCCCAAAAAAAGTTCATAGTGGAAATAAGCCCTTTTGAAAAGACACTCCTCAATTGACAGATGGCCCAACTAATGTTTTATAAGTAGTATTTATGCTTGCATATCTTTAGGACAAATCTGATGTTGAAGAGAATTTGGAAGCTGCAGGAGCCGAAAATATGGACGCGGATGGGATAAATGACTTGAAATCCGATGAAGAAATGCAGGAAATAACCGAATCACCACAGGAGCAAAAAATGAGAAAAACTATTCATCGTCTAAAATTAGTGTGCACACAGAGACAAAAAAAAATAAAAAATGTATTACAGAAAAATAAACGACTGGAAACAAGAAATATAAAATTACAAGAGGTCGTTGAAACATTAAAAAAAAAGAATTTGCTCCTCACCCGGATTATTTATCATCAGTCCAAATCTTTTATTAATATAGCATAAATTCAAAAATACATCAAAATTAGAATGTACCATGAGAGCAAATTGTTCACACAAACCTAAAAAAGGAAACTCTTATGATTCAAGATTCATCACACCGTAGTTCACCGTATCTCAGGTGTGTTATTCTCTCAAAAAACGGCGGCCGGTCGAACGGACAAGCGAATAAAAGCGGCGAGTTTAAGTAGTCCCGTCCGACCGAACAAAACACATTTTAGCGCGTGCATTGTCAATTAGGGAGCCTTATACGATGGTGAAGTCATGCTGCCAAATTGAATACACGCGCTAAAATGTGTTTTGTTCGCTCTGTCGGGACTACTTAAACTCGCCGCTTGGACCTTCACTCGAGCGAACGATCACCTTTGCTTGTTGAGAGAATCACCACCCAGTTCCATTCTTTGTTTAAAGTCCATACCAAATTACCAACTGACTTATCTTATTCAGTAAACACTTTTATATCCTCAAAATGCATCGTTTTTGGCTAAAACGGAAAACAGCTGGTGAATAAAGCAACTAGAGACCACATTTTGCACACTCTTTTCCTGATTTTACATTATGGATGGTTTTTTTTATGACAAAATTTTAGGCGATAAGGCAGAATTTTGAGGTTATAATAGTGTTTACTAAATAAAACAAGTTAGATATAGTATAGTATATATTAAATTAGCAAATTTTATTTAAAATTATCCTTAAGGGTTTATTGTTTATCGATTTTAGGTCCCAATATCTTGTTATGTTATGGCAGTGTAACGCTGCTTATTTGTTGAATATTACCAAGTGTACCATGGTAGCCAGTAGGTACCTACTATTGGAACTTTCAAGTGAATTTATAATTTTATCTCTCAAAATAGAAACCTTAAATTGTAGAATAGGAAAAAGTGTTCATTAAAATATTCAAAAGTTTTAAAGCACATTTAAAACTAAGATTTTGCAAACACTAAAATCTTGGTAACATGTATTATTTTCTTTACTGTAGTCTTTTTCAAATTTATTCACTGGACACTAGTGACCCGTTTCACGAAGCTACAAGTTACAAATTACAAGCGGAAGTCTCTTTCTAACTCCTTTTGCTAGAAAAAGAGTTCCGCTTGTAATTTGTAACTTGTAGCTTCGTGAAACGGGCCATAGGTATCTGGTTGTAACATAGCGAAAGCAAACACTTTGGTTTTACTGACTTGTATATTTTACAGAATATTTATAGGGTTAGATTTGTTATTCCTAATGTTAGGTGTAGTTATGTTGTTTTTTGTTGTAAATAATGCCGGTATTAAAGTTAGACCAAAGACATTTTTTTTAGTTACTGATAAAACCCAAAATAAGTTTCGAATAAAAACAATGGAAACTTGTAACCTGTAAATTGTAATTTGTAGCTTTATAAAACAGGCCCCTGAAGCCCGTTTCACTAAGCTACAAGTTACAAATTACAAGCGGAAGTCTCTTTCTAACTCCTTTTGATAGAAAAGGAGTTCCGCTTGTCATTTGTAACTTGTAGCTTCGTGAAACGGGCCACTGGGGCCTGTTTTATAAAGCTACAAATTACAATTTACAGGTTACAAGTTTCCATTTGACACAACCTCGACCAATGACGCTGCCATTTGAGAAGTGTTGCCAGTTTAGACCTGTAATATTGTAACTTGTAGCTTTATAAAACGTGCCCCAGAGGCCCGTTTCACGAAGCTACAAGTTACAAATTACAAGCGGAAGTCTCTTTCTAACTCCTTTTGCTAGAAAGAGAGTTCCACTTGTAATTTGTAACTTGTAACTTCGTGAAACGGGTCACAGGTCGTTAATTTACCTGTAATTCCAAAAAACCTAAATTATATGTATTTTTAATTTGAAGTGAGTGAGAAGAGTGTAAGTATGTTAGATGCAGTAAGTCCTTCGGAATACAATGTTATATTTATCTACTTTTTAATAGGTATGTCAGTCGTCGACGTCCATTAATATAGTCATTTAATTACATAAATAATTGCTAATTTATTACTACCATTCTTGTAAGCGAGAAATGAAACAAAATGAAATATTTAAACAATTTATTATCCATAACGATTCCTATTATCAAAGAATTCACTCAATTTTTTGGGGGAAATTTACATGTAGGTAACACTGAACTTTTCATTTCAGGTGAGCTTTACTAGCTTATTAGTGTAAAAGAGATAGATATCGTTTTTTTGTTCAAATATAATATAGACAGTTCGGGGAAACGGGAGACACTCGGCCTAGTAGATAGAACGGGAGCCGAGCTACTGTCTCGCCACTTAATTTGCACGAGCGCTCGGCCGCTCGGCGCTATGTTTAAACGCACCGAGTACTCGGCCGAGAACACTGTCTCGCTCGGTACGTGTGATCAAGGCATTAAACGAGATAGGTATCTCAACTTTTAAACATTTTGGTAATTCGGTACCCTGGTTCACCATTTCCAAAGCCGCGACCACAGTTTTTAGAATTTTTCAGTTGCGTTTGTTGTGAAAGGAAGCTTATTAAATTTGCTTTAAGATTCTAATAACAAAATTAATAAGTAATGAGCATTTTTTAATTCTCAAGTCAACTTTAAGTTTAGAAATCTGAGTTTACCTTCCGGCAAGTTTGACATCGCACGGTGTAAAAAAAATGTACCAAAACCTGTAATGCTGCTTTCTTAAAAAATTGCCTGTTTAATGGAGATTTTAAAATTATATCACAATTGAGATTATTTATTATAGCAGCGAAGATATTATTCAGTATATCCAATAAATTTAAAAAACGACTTTTGCTTCCGTTTAAAATCAAGTTGACTGATCATATTTTCAACACTCCTGAGCTGAGCTATCCAGCTCTATAAGGTAGCCCACTATTATACCGGACAACCTGTATAAAAAGTTTATAATTACTTAGTTGTTTTATAGCCCAACTTTTATTTTGGCGGGGCAAATTGGATTTTTTTTAATAACGGGCGGTTGGCTTCCTTCCAATATAAAAGTAGTTCAAAGTACGTATTAGCTATTATTTACGTGTATTACGTGGGTATAAACTAATACCTACCTACCTTGAAATTAAGTGAAACAGTTCATCAGATGTGTACAATTTAAAAACAATATAATGTTGTACAAAGTTTTAATAGTAATCTTGAGTATTTGATAGAACCATATCTTTCCCTTAAATACTTATAAAATATCACAGTGCTCTTAATTGCTAATAAATAAATAAACTAAAATTACAATTAAATTAATTTCATAAGTTAAATAGAGTAGGTGAACGGTGAACATTACATTTATGATTAAAATTCTATGTAAGTTTAAAGCGGATATTCATTTCTAGAAGTTGAGTAACTATAGGTATGAACTCTTATTATGCAAATAAGTATTAAACTTGAAGTAAATAAAATAAAATATTAATCACCCTTTTAATATGTGTGTCTAACGTATCATTTGATATTATTAACTCGAAATAAAATAACACATACATTATACAAAACTAAATTAAGTATAAAAAGTAGGTAGATACAAAGTTAACCTTAATAATTATGGATATTGTAAATTTACAACTTATTAAATTTAGTTATGTCTTCCATTTCTATGGAAAAGAAAACACTTATTAAAACGTTTACAGTAATGCCAATAATTTTAAATATCAGGCTTCCATCGTTCAATACATTTGCCCTGCGATGGTCGTGCTCATGGTTGATATTGTACACGAGGGTAAGTATGACCGCTACGACGGCTGACAACACCTAAAAAAGAAAAAACAAAAAAAAAACAATAATATAAACCAATAAGAAAACAAAAGGAACAAAAAAATACAAGGTGCATTTTTTGAACCGAGCCGTAAAACACGTCTATGATAATTATCTATTAATACTTAGATATTATATTACCTATTAATAAACATTAAAATCTAGTTAATTGTGTAAATGGCACGAAACATTCCTTTACAGATCTCTAGTTAATATTCAAGAACTTATCAACAATGCTGGTTGTTCTATTCCCATAATAATCTTGCGTGGAGAGCGCGGGGTCGAGGCCGAACGTCATTTTAATGACGTCACAGAACACCGCGCATGTCATCAGCCCCACAGAGGTGTGGTACAGCCAATCAGCGATCTTCTTCTCTCTATTGCTCCCTTCATTGTCCATGAATGATATTACAAGTGCCAAAATTCCCGCGCTCGCCTGCGTACAGTAAAATTTAATTTACGTCAAAAACCAGACGACTACTTGCTAAGTTTTACAATTTATTCATGACATGACGGCTATTTTAGCTATTTTAAGTCCAAGTCCAACCTAGCTAATACAGAATATATTTGTTTGATTTTTAAATTACATGTTCCAATAGCCTACAAACTACTTTCAAGTTTTCAAGAAACTGTGCTATTTCCTTTCCTTAAGTACTGGTTGTTAATAGAATTAAGTCGTTCTAATATTAAAGGGCTATTTGAGTATTCTAGGCCGAAAGCCGAAATGACGATGTTCACTACTGAAATGACGAAAATGAAAATGACAATGATGTCATTGAGTATCACTGCTGACGGCTGGTCGTCATGGTCATTCAGGTCCAAGCCGCCGATGATGACGAAAAGCAAACCAACCAGCAGCTAAAACAAATGGTCTTCTGTTTAACTAGAGTTTACTTACTTACTTACTTACTTACTATGGTTCGCCTACTTCGAGTAGACAGTTTAGCTTCTCATCTCATAAAATAATGGTGCCATTTAGTCATTTTTATCAGTTAGGTGCTTATTATATGTATACGCACTGCATTTTTTAATGTCATAAAGTAGGCAAACGAGCTTGACACGCCTGGATGGTAGCTACACTCTGTTTCATCTAAGATGAGTCCTGTGACAGCCGTATTTCGTAATTTCAATCAACGAGGAGGTACTTAAAAATAGACGATTAATTATTTAAGTTCCAGAACCGCGTCGCAGGTGTGTGCCAATGTAGTATTTATGTAAAGTTAAAGAAACAAGTAATAGGTGTTTATATGAGCTGTCACAGGACTCATCATAGATGGAAAAGAGTGTAAGTGAGCTCTAATACTCACGGATATTTGAAATATCAAGATTGGGAATGCGTTGCAGTCTTGATATTTTAAAGAGGTCTAAGATAGACATGTAAGTATCTATCTATGCTTGTCATTTCACCGAGTAACCCCACACCAGAACATAAAAATGCATTGTAAATGAGTACACAACTTTGTCATATTCACTCAAGAAAATGTACTACAGGCAACCTTCCTAATTACTTTGAAAAAAAAAAGCTTTTGCTTTCTACATTTATAGGCCTGTAACTTGAAGAAATTTAAAGTCATAAGTACTTAGTCAATTATTTGCAAAAGCGCCATAATCTACCTGATTCAGCCAATGTTATTATGAGTTATCACGTCACAAATCCGTATTCCAAGGCAAACTAAGTAATTTAAATTGCTGAATTTGCTAATTAAAATGCAGTTTACTATACCTAATATCTACATCCGATGCAAAAAATACCTATTTGAAGGAATTCTGCTATGGTTTTGAGAATCATTTGTGCTAAGAATCTTGTAGGGAAAAAGACAAAAGGAAATGTTTTTTTTAAAGTACCTATTCTAACTGTAGGCGTAGGTATTGTTTGCACCGAATAGGCACCTCGAATTTGCCTTGCCGTGTGCATCAGGCGCATGCCGACCCAATACTTTCTTAAGTATTTTAATTTTAATTTGTATTACACATAGGAACCTGCGACCCAAGTCAAAATACAGAAATAGTAGTTTATGTGACGGTTGCGTAATGCTAATTACGCAGAGTCGCGTACAATGCTTTACCTACCATTACCTACACACATATTATAAGTACTCTAAGATGCGTTCAGAAGCCGAAAGGCAAATGATCAGCATTAGAGATCCAAATTTGGAACATCTTCCAAAATTAATAGCTGTCATCGCTGTCACCTACTACCACAGGTAAATGCTGGTCATTGCCTACGGGTTTTGAACGCATAATAGAGGACTTACGATATGTGTGTAGATAAATGTTATTAAACACACTGTGAGAGGGCAACAACTTAAGAGTCATCAACTCATCATCTCCTTGCCCTCAGCCCAATCATCTGGCATGTTGAGAGCGCCGCTTAATAATTCATTGACGAGAAATAATGAGAGTTGTTTAGAACCTAACTAGCTAGACAGGCAGTGGGGCCAATACTGATCATTTTCTTTGGTTTTAAATATCTGTAAACCTAAATTTATAAACGTCAAACTCTATTCTTGTTAGTTTGACATTTATAAATGTAATTTTATGGATATAATTTAGAGACGACGATTTGATTTGGCCCTAGTGGATACGTAGCAGTTTTCGATTAGCGTAAGGCAAATATACATACGGTCAGGAACGTTAATTTGAGACCCATTTCAAGAAAACTATGCTTGAAGTCGTCAATGTCATTAGAGATGCCAAGTCATTTGTAACTTTTAGGAAACTCAACCTTATTGTTGTAGAATGCCAGATTTTTTTTGGACCTAAGGTGGATCACAAATTTAAGTCTTTGACTGAACATACACGAATAACACCCGAGCACGTAGTTCAGTCAGTATGGCCGTTATATCCCAATATTAAATATTAAACCGACCGAACCGTGGCTCGCGTCACAAGTGCCAAAACATGCCAAACCATGCATTGCAAACATGCATTTTCTTACAAACCAATGCTTGGCTTGCTAAAAAAATAATTTCTAGCCCGCGTCTTTGGTAAAGCCGCATCTTAAACATAATCGATTTCTAGATATCTGGCCAGCGAGGAATCGAAAGCTGACACCAGCACGTTTAGCACGGTGACGATGAAAGCGGTAGCGGTGGTGGCATAGTTCACTTTCAGCGCGGAGTCTCGATGTCTCGGCTCGTGGAAGCGGCAGTCTCGAAGCAGGTTCAGTGATAGGAGCACCATACCCATCGCCACCTATGGATCGAGTTTTAATCGTCGAAATGTATGTATCGGAAAACTGACGTTAAGCTAAGCGCTGCATGGACATTAAACTCCGTTCTTCTCTGGCTCTGGTTTAAAATCTGTAGATCTTATTACTCAATATTTCATGATTCAAACGTAGCTTTATTTATTGGACGGTGATGTAGTAGTTTCTCTAACAACTGTTGTTATTACTGGGGCAATATTGAGGTTATGTACTAATAAAATATGTGTTGTAGAATACTCAATGAATTGACAGTAACTAAAACTAACACAACAGCTGCCACTTTTAATTTAAGCTCCTCAGAGCAGAGAACCGCTATTAAAACACCGATAGCATCTACCTAGGCTGCTTTTAATACTAAATATTGATGCTCGGACCCAGACGCAGAATAAGCAGGGTCTCCATAACTCTTGACGTCTTTGGGATATATGGTTGGGACTGTTATACTTATTACACTTACACTTAAGCATTTCATTTTAACTAGAATTACTATTCGAGTGTGTAAGTTTCCTCACGATGTTTTTTCTTCAACGTAAGAGCATCGGGTAATGTACTTAAGTTAGAAAAGTTATTGGTACATGAAGAAACATTATCTCCATCCCTTTTTCCCGATTAATCTCGAAGAACAAGTGATAGGGATAAGCCATGCGAAGTTCTGAATTTAGTACTTCATAGTTACCATCCAGACGTTAAAGGTCGAGCCACTCAGGTGTAGCGGTAGCAGGCTGTGCGGCGGGGAAGGGAAGCTTGCGCAACGTGCCATGTGTACCGCCCTAGCCAAACTACAAACGCTACCAACGTTCTTCTTTTCTATCACTCAAAGTATGAGATGACATCCTCGTGCGCACGATAAACCACGTGATCAACTGTCATCCGATACATTTTGGCTAGGGTCCCGTGGAAGTTTACCTGTCACCCCGCGAAATGGAAGCGCACGAAATTGTTTGACTATAACCCCTTTATCTCACCTGAAGCACTAAAGAGATTGATATAAGCGTCACGAGCAGCGTGTAGAACTCGTGCTTGGGGCCCACTTGCAGGACGTACTTGAGCTGCGAAGCGTTGGACGTCAGCAACGCAATGTCCAGCATGCCTTGGGCGACTGTCTTCTTGGTGGCATACCGGTTAGCGTCGAGGCCCTTGATCTGAGAAAGAAAATACAGATATTTTTGAACAAGCTTTCATGATTATATTTCTTCGTTGGACCAGAATGACAGTAAGAACCTTTAGCAAACCTAGTACCTATAGAAGTATTTATTTTAGGAAGAAACAAGCGTATTTAACCAAAGATATCTTCTCGTTGTCTGCGAATTTTGAGATCCCAAATGCCCTTGCTAAAGAAGTTAGTCAGATTTTCATTATACCCACTGTGCATTTGTAATAATAGCGACAGTATTAATTTAATGAAGATGCACTTTTTTTTTATTGTCTTGTAACTGATATAGGTAAATGATTAAGAATGTGATATTATTTAGAATGTAAAATATGTGTAAAATTTAGTACCTGGAAGACCGAGCGTCGCTCGGGTTGAAAACGAAATTTCCCGAAGATGACAACTTGACAGATCGATTTTTCGCCCCCGTAAGTAAACCCCTATATTTCAAATTTCATCGAAATCGTTGGAGCCTTTTCCGAGATTCAGATTATATATAATTTATATACAAGAATTGCTCGTTTAAAGGTATTAGATCGATTTTACATACACTGTACCTATTTCCTTTCCTACAACTATGTACCTACCTACTATGTTGTAGGTAGCTCGTGGCCTGTTTTCAAGAACTCCTCTCATGAAAGAAAGCGACAAATAAAATAGATGTTAACTTACCTAGTAACTGCACTAAACTAGCTTATAAAAGAACAAATAATACATTTACTTGAGCGCTTAGTACTCCTGTAGAAGCATCCTGCTCCTTGGTTATTATTTCGTCCAAAATAACTGGTTCGACAGGCGACACCGTACTGTCAGAATCCTTTTGGCGCTCCATTTTAAAATCCTTTATCTTAACACCTTTATATTATTAACGCAGCACCAATGTCTTTGTGCGTACGAACGGCTACTGAGGCAATCGTTTTTCTTTAGACTGAGGGAAATTCGTCATATCCTTTTGACTAAGCCTTCAAGCGCGGTGAAACTAACTGCCAATGCCATCGACCACTACGGTGTTATTGTAAGTTTTATTAATACGAAGTATTTTTTTTAAATCTTAGTTTACTCTAATAAAAGTAACAACTTTTTTTTTCATGTGCATAGACATTTGTTAAATTATCCCCAACTTTCAAAAGGTACGTTACTATCAAAGTGGTGTTATTGACCCAATGGTAGATTTTTTTTCTTTTTTCGATCCCCTCGGGGGGTCTTAACCCTGACACACAAACCTAAAGTCTATCTACAAGGTACAGGCAAGATCAATTTAATAAAAAACTACAGCAGAACATTTTTAAAGATTTATCTGTATGAGGTTATACAATATTGCGAACTAAATATTAGTATTACCGTTACATTCTAAATATTCTAATCATGGAGATGTCTTTCTTAGCCTGAAGTATTTGGCACTCCTGAATACTAATTAAAATAATGCTAACTTCTGTTCTCGCACATAAAACCTTTAGATATTTGAAAATAACGCTCTACATGTTAATGATTTAAGTTTTCACAAACGGCAGCAACTCTAAAAGATACGAGCAGAAAAAGGTCGCAAAAAAAAATGTCGTGTCCTTTTTATAGTTGCCGTTGCCGACGTGCAAAAATTCAGACTTACCCCATTTCGCAGCCCAGCCGGTAAAATCGAAGCCATCTTTTTAAGAAGATACCTCTATATAAAATTATCAACTATCACACATTTAAATTAGGATACAAATGGAGCGCTCCTTGTGTTTCGGCATCGATGGCTGAATTGCCAATGGTAAAGACGAAACTAAAATCGATGCGGTATCCAGACAACGGGGGCAAACACTAAATCATCAGTTATGTCGTACGTATGATTTTACGACAGAGATGGCAATATAGTTTTCAACGTAAGATAAAGTTCCATTTCACGACTGTAGGGATAGAGGAGCTGCTATAGGATCTCGTCATCGTCGAAAAAAGGGGTCATTAAAACGCATGATACTATGATAATTGCATCCTATTACTACAATACTTGACTAGCTAGCATAGAGGCATTCCATCTTAGTCCTTAGGGTTGGGTTGGGATTGGGAACGCATTTGCTGTATTGCGATTTTCAATGTCTATATACGCTTTAGAACATTATTTAACAACAAACCCTACAACCTTACAAACTTAATAATAAAACAAAGTAAAACCCGGTCAAGTGCGAGTCGGACTCACGCACCGAGAGTTCCGTATTTAAGATAATATGCTTGGTAACCACAAAAGAAAATACTCATTTTTTATTTTCTTTTGAAGTTATTTTTTATGCAATTTTAAAACAGATTTTCAAAGTTTTTTTGATAAATCTCAAAAACTGTAAATAATTAGCACTTCATATTATTTTTCGCATAAAATATAAATAATAATCTATACGCCAGGATATTTTCATCTTTTTTGATATTAATAAACTTCGGAGATAGGGGGGAACGGTCATTTTTTTGTACATTTTTGGCTATAGGTAGGTACATCAAAAAACCCTAAAAAAACCGGTCATATGCACGTCGGACTCGAGTGGGTAAAGGCATAACAATAAATAATAACTACATGTAGAAGCGAAACTCCCGGCTCCGGCCGCCGGCTCGGCGCGTTAGATACCTACCGCCTGGCGACACCTGAGGTGTCTTGTCAGTCAGGGGCGTCACACACGGAATATACAGGGTGGATAAAACGAACGCCAACATGACGGCAACTACTACCATAAATATTGGAAATAACAAGTTCTATGCAAAGGAGACTTACTTTTATTTTTGATAAAAATTGCATCATTGGATTTTTGAAAAAAAAAACAATAATATCCGGTTAAGGCAGGCAATTTTTTTTTTTATTGATATTGTGTCTGGAATTGGTTTATATTTGTGTTGATTTTAGTGTTTTTGGTTGAACTAAGGTAGTGTTTTAAAAAGTGAACGACAAAACAATTAGAAATAATTGCCCTTTACGGGCTTCGATTTTCATCGGTTGTATCGTATTTAGTATTAAAAATAGCCTCTTTATTATTATTTTGTACTTAATGTGAGTCTACTTTACTTCGTATTATAGGTATGTACCAATACTACCTAAGCTAACTTTTAAACTAAGTACCTACATAATATTTTAAATAATAATGACTAGGTATGACTACAACGGCGGGCGAGAAGCGGCGGGCGGCAATGCCCCGGCAATAAACAGCGTTGTATAAAGTACTAGCGACCCGCCCTCGCTTCGCTTCGGTTAAAATAAGTTAAAATAATCCAAGTTCATCTGGAATAATATACTTTTCAAATTATAGATAGGTGCATTATGCATAGAGGTTTTATTTCATGACGATTTTAGAAAGACGACCAATTTTGCGAAATTGAGTTCTTGATGCCGTTAGATTTTAAATTCAATTCAAATCATGACTGCCAGCTTTCACAGAATCTCTCTATATACAATGTTTACAGCGGACTTCTCATTGCACAATACAAACAATTTTTTCCTGGAAGTGACGTGCGAAAGGGCTACATACCTCTATGGGAAAAACACTCAACGCTCAGGCCTAGTAGCATGGCTGCGTCAATATCGCTCGTCAATTGTGGATAAACCATCCGTTACTCACGTTCTTATTTACGTGTCAGAAGGTGACGGATGCCTTATCCTCACTTTGTCACGCGATAAACGCAGCCATATTAGGCCCACAGGTCTAAGCCCGCAACTTTGAATGTTTGACCTTGTGACTTGTAAATTGTCATTGCAGTCGTTTTTAACTGGAAAGTATGGAATCCGGGGAATTAAAACGACTTTTCCAGCCGCACATCCGGTCAGTATTGTGCACTCTATTATCAACGTTTTTAAAGATGTTATTTGGGTGGATTAAGGTTCCGCTGTGAAATAAAAGGACACCCTTCTTTCAAAACCAATTTATGCGGGACGATCCAGAAGGTTGTAAGGAATTGAGAAATTCCGTTGGGGAATGGATAGCATCTTCCAGGTCGAGCACAGTGTCTACAGAGTAGTATGTTTGTGTCTATGCATTGATTATCTATACCTACTTGACTATTAGTTGGTGATAAAATAGCTCTCTCCTTAGTACAGTCTTAGAATTAATATTATTACACGCAAAGGTTCTCATTTTGAAGATTAATGCTCCTAATCTTACGGCTTCTGTCCATTTCCTATTTTGAGCAACGACTCTGCAAAGAGCCGTTTTCATACGTGCAGACAACGAAACTCATATTTGTTTTGAGTTCTAATCTATGTTGCGCGTAATTTTGAATCTGCCATATATTCTAAAGTATTTATTTAAATAATATATTGTACGGGACAATATTAATCTACATTAAATGCCCAAGGTAACCAATGTATTTATCTGGATAAGGTTAAATATTGAATCGGACAGAATAGCTTCGGTGATAACCTAATATTTTAAAATAAAATCATAAACATAAAAATGGTTACTGTGAGTCAATCTTAGGAGATAGACATACGCCATCGAGGACGTTTCTCTAGTTTTTTTAGAGAACTACGATTCTTCAGTACATTATTTTGACACATCTCTTAAGGTTTATCCAGCGTAAGCTATGTAAGGGCCCGAAAAACGATTTTTGACGGCGTGGTAGGAAAACATTAAGTTTTCTCAACTATATTAAAACTTAATTAGAATGAAATGTACATATAAACCATCAAGAATAAATTCCCTACATGACAGTGAAAACCGTATCATAATCCGTTGTGTGGTTTAGAAGGAGTTAGCGGAGGAACATGCAGACAACGCGAAGCGACTTTAATTTATACTATTTAGAGAAGAGATTAGAGAAGAGATGCATGATTTCGGTTAAATTATTAGATACTTAAGTAATAGATTTCTCATCATCACATACACTCTTGAAAGTGAAAAGAAAGAAGTGGTATCTGCCTACCCATCTGTGAAACAGGCGTGATTTAATGTACCTATGTATGTCATACACTCTTTCTCTGTTGTAGATAAAACCAATTCAAGACACTTAGAGGGCTGTTTCAGCCTGTTTCTTAAATTTCAATTTTGATAATTATTACACTCATGATAACTTTTGAATGGTATGTCCGATTTGAATAATTCAAAAAGTAATTTACAGGTACTAATATAGCCTTGAAAACGAAATGATTTATTTGGATACGGATTAATACCAAGGTACGAATAATGGAGCCTAGTTAGAACCGGCGTTACTATTGCATATTTTAACATGAAAAAGTAGTTATTGTGACATAACTGTAATAGTTAGACATATGGTATTGTGAACTTTTTTGTAGAAATTGATGTCTTCTATAAAACTGTAGTACATCACATTGCTCTATTGTCAATAGTTTCCGCAGCGTACGCGATATAAGGATTTTTTTTGGTATATTTTTCACACCTTGGGTTACATTATCGAAGCTTTCATACGGATCCCTAACTTTTTTGAAAATATTATATAACCTATGTTCATCAGGGATAGTGTAGGATTCAAATGGTGAAAGAATTTTCCAAATCGGTCCAGGAGTTTCGGAGCCTATTCAATTCAAACAAACAAACAAAAATTTAATCTTTCCTCTTTATAATATTAAGTGTAGAAGTGTAGACAACATAAAAATAAAAATATATTTTAATCAAAACCTAAACTCAATCGAACTACCTACCCATTTCCCTAATTTAACTATTTGAAAAGCTTAATATAAATATAAGTACCTACGTAACTAACAGTAGAGCTCCGGTGTTTGATACTATGTGATGCTGCAGGCTGTAGGTACTAAAGGGCGAAGCGTGGCTATACGTGGCTATAGGACCGGCGGCCAAGCGTTTCGATAATAGTTACAGATTTAGGTTGCGCGTAATTTTGAATCTGCCATATCTTCTAAAGTATTTATTTAAATAATATAGTGTAAAGGACAATTTTAATCTACATTAAATTCCCACGGTAACTAACGTATATATGGATAAGAATAAATATTGAATTAAATTGAATAAAAATGGTTACTGTGATTCATCCTTAGGAGATAGATATATGCCATCGCGGACTTTTCTTTAGGTTTTTTGAAGAACTACATTGTTTTGATATATCTCTTAAGGTTTAGCCAGCGTTTGCAATGTAAGCGCAAAAAATGTGTTTATTTACGACATCACATTAGAAACCTCTAAAATTATCAGTGTTTCTGTACTATATTATGCATGTATTATACATATAAACCTTCCTCTTGAATCACTCTATCTATTAAAAAAACCCGCATCAAAATCCGTTGTGTACTTTTGAAGATCTAAGCATACATAAGTACAGACAGACAGCGGCAAGCGACTTTGTTTTATAAATTATGTAGTGATACCACGACGAGCGAGACTTTTTTTGCTACCCTTACTTAGACTCAGTGCCGGATTAGCCATTAAGCAAAGTAAGCAGCTGCTTAGGGCATCACGACTCAGGGGGCACCAAAATCTCAGATCAAAAATCAGTTTGTTTTTTCTTGATAAGTATATAGTTGAAGATCTCGAATCTCAATGTAGCTTATAAGAAAAATTACAGTGTGTGGCAAGCTTCATAAAATTGCAATCGATTTATGGACTTTTAAACGAAACGCTTTCAGTTTCAGAACGAGACATCCAATTTTGGTTTTCCCGCGAAAATCATAAATTGAAATCGATTGCTTCGAGACCAATTTAAAGTGACCAATTTCTGTGGATTATCTATGAATGATACAGTATAATTGATAGATTATATACCTGATTATACACAGATATTCTTAAAAGAGGAGAACATTATCATCAAATAGCAAGCAGGTTTTTATTTTTAAATTTATTTCCTGATCCTGGTAAAATTATGCGTCCCGATTAAACCATGGAATACCAAAAAACATAGTATGTACAAAATTAGTAAACTTATATTCACAGGACCTCAACACTGAATAATCCACAAAAATTCAACAGTTTCACTCATTTGTGTCGCCCATAAAACTTATTCCAGCGACGTGTCTGCTAAATTTTAGACAGACGCTGCGCACGCACAACTTAATCAAATCATTCACGACGACCCCCTTACTTCTACGTCCAATAATCTGGACACAGCGTTATGGATATTTCTAAGTTTACTTAATGATGACCAATCAGCAGAGAGAACTTTTTCAAACATGAAAATAAACGTTTTAAAAAACAAACACACAGCTTTTATGTTTTTAACCGACTTCAAAAGAGTGGAATTTCTATGTTCCCCTGTATGCATTTTTTTATGTATATTGATCTATATGTATGCTAATATTTGAAAAAAACTTTTAATTCTCCATGGCTCCCCTCATCAGATTCAGATTTGGTGACAGTGGGACGTGGGTGGGACCACCTAGGAAGTATGCCCTATCAAACAAAAAAGAATTTTCATAATCGGTCCAAAATCGACGGAAAAATTGGTGAATATACCTACATAAAAAATACAGTGAAACATAGAATCTCCTCCTATTTTGAAGTCGGTTAAAAATACTGAAAAATTAAAGGCGTTCTACAATGAGGCAGGAAAGGCTCGATGCATATATATAACGATTATACATAGAAACTGATATTCTCTACGGAAAGTATAATGTTTATTCGACAAGTTGCGTCCCTCAAAAGTCGCAAATTAGAGTTTATAAAGATAAGTTTAAAATAAATCTCTTTGATTTTTCTTCTTCTTGTCCTTGTCTAAAAGGTTAGGAAGTCTTGGCGTACTGTGTGGTCAAACTGAATATTTGTACACTCCGCGCACTTGTGTTTGTATTGTATGTACGTAAATACTTAAATGTATCTACAAAACATAATAAAATACAAAGATGACAGAGGCGAACTCATCCCTATAGGTTGTGCTCTTTTCCGCAACTCGACGACTTAAAAATGCGCCTATTTTGCGTGAAACTCCGTTAACCCTATGGGTGATTGAGAGGAAAAGTAATTGAATAGGTATCCATCCATATTAATATCAAGTGTACCTAGTGTAGATATTTTTCCTTGGGTTGAAGAACGGCAAACGAAAGTATAGTTTAACTACGAAATCTTAAGGGAGGCCTTTGGGTATGTAATGGCTAGGGTCACAGAGGGCACCACACACGAAAATACTTAGGGCACCACGGAGGGTTAATCCGGCACTGCTTAGACTATTAGACTATAAATATAAAAGTGTTTTATTTTTGTGTTTGTTTGTTCCGTGGTTATATGGTTAAACTGATTGCCATATTCGAAGGTGCTATGTGCTTTGTTACTCGGAGACAGACAAAGGATAACTAAACTATTTATTCATATATCATGTAATAAATTGAATATTAATATGTATATCCAGATCGATAGTTACAAAGACTTCTGGACAGTCAAGTTCTTTTTTTAAATCTGGATCCTCATGAATGCTTAAGAGTCAAGATTAACAGCTTAAAATAACCCACTTAAAAAAAAACCATCTCCGGCAGTCATCGGGTAAAAACATGACATTTTACTCACCCGACACATCCGCAACAGAAAAACAAGTAGGTAGCTATAGTTTTTTTTTAATTAAAATAAATTAACGTTATTTTATTTTACAAACGTTTTCACCTTAAAGAAGTCAAAATTAGAAATGAAATTAGTACAATTGTATCCTCTTTATGTACTTTAATAACGAGGATTAGAAGAATAAGATAAACATATTTAGTATTATCTACGTTGGGAAACGTGTCCGAATTTAAATGTAATTATGTTAAAGTGAAAAAAAAACCCCTTAAAACAGGATTTCTGAGCAGCGCCGGATAAACTCAATCAATGCGTATTTTTCACAGATAGGTACTTAATTCTTTTTAATTTTTCAAATGGGGAAATAAATTTAAGATTTGTTTACCAGATTTAAGTTAAAATTGAAATATTGGCAATGAGAAATCTATTCGACTCAATAATTTAAAAAACACACTAAATAATTTTGTTTGAAAGAGCGGAAATGCCGGAAGGAAAACGATTGAATTTTGTTGTAAAATGGCGCTGACCTACAAATACAGATTGTATAATAATCAGATTAATGAGTGATATATTTTGTAAAAACCAGTTACCTTTGTAAATTTTAGACGCAGGTAAATTGATTCAAAGTGCACATTGCACCGAAATGTATTTTATGAATTCCCAGGATGACTCCACCACCAATTTCTGCCAACAATCTTCCGATGATTGAGGAAAATGTAGAAGATGACTAGGTACTATTTTAAAACATTAACTGCCGCACTCAGAGACGTCAATTAAATTTAATACTTGATCAAAGTTGCTGCCGTCACTTTTTTTGCTATAGCAATAGAATAAGACAACACATCCCTAAAAAAGCATTAAATTTAATTGACGTCTCTGAGTGCGGCAGTAAGTACATGCTCAAAATTAAAATAAGAAACAACACAAACCAACACAAAATAAGCATATTTAACTATGATTTATTTTACGTATGTATATACTTTTACAATTGATGTTTACAGAAGTAAAGCGTACAAGTATTTATGCGGGACAATTACTAATATTATTTATACTTGCGATATGCAAAAGCTTACTAAAGAAATGACAAGAATTTAGTAGTTACACAATTATATTATATGACACTTGTTTAATCACCTTTTTTTATGCCACAGCTAGCAAGTTCAAATTCAAAGTAGGTACGGTAAAAGTTTTGAAAGTGGCGGGAAGTTTCGCTTCCTAATTAATTTTATTTAAAGTACTTCAGATATTTCAGAACATTTGTTACATTAAAAGTCAATTAAATGAGCTTCATTTTGAGCAATACGCACTGATAATAAACAAAGATATATTGAAATAAAACTAACTTAAACTTTCTTAAAATGAAACGTAGAAATTAGCGCGTCCATCGTCGTCGTTGCAATCTGTCAAAAATGATTCCGTTCATGCTCGTCTTGTTTGGGAAAATATAAATCAACAAATCATTATGTTTTCGTTGCTAATCTCACATAATATTATCTTTATATTGTAGTTCTATGTTAGCTTTGTCAAGTGTTTGTGTTTTGAGTGTTAAATAATGAGGGAAACGCGGTAAATTGTCAAGTGGAATTTGCAGTGATTAACATTGTTTTAGCGGGGACGAGCCCTGATATTTTCTAGATGCTGCCTTCTATGCCAATTTTGTTTACAAGGGACAGCCAAGATGCATTTGGGAACAAAATTGAGCCCAGTACGAGCTTTTTCAGTCAGAATTTCGCCCCTAAAGGCGACATAAAACCAGAGGTGAGTCAGATACGTCGTTGTAAAGTATTGCGTAGACATGGTATTATTTGTAGTTAATGCATATTAACACAATCTTTGAATTCATGTAAATAGGTCAAGTTAAAAGATATTCTGTTACTTATTTACCAATTCATTTATTATGTGAGTAATTTCCATGATTCTAAATTGTGCAGACATTATCACAAGTGTTTCTAAACTTGCCAATATTATGTGACTCTATTTTGCAATGTTGTTTCAGCCTCCTCCTGTTAAAGAAGTTCCAGGTCCTTCAACATCATCTCAGGATGAAAGTAAAAACAAGGCTATAAATAAAAAAAAGGAACCTGTTAAGCCAAATCCTAGTAAAACAAAGGACTGTGCATTTGATGCAGGTAAATTTCACAACATGACATCTTTTACATAATTATAGCTGTGTTGTGCATGCTTGAGTAAGTGTGTCAGCAAACTAGGTCATGAGACTTGGCAGAAGCCATGTTTTTTTAATAGGTAAACAGAACCATCAAACAATATTCTTTCACCTATTTTTTTGACTCCATTTTCTAATGGTGTTCCGGGTGAATGTAAATGTATTATTTAAATCTAATTCTTTTAAAATAAATATCCACTCAATAATCTCTTCTTCTTATGCAGCATTTTATTTACACTGTTCGGTATATGCCTCTCTAATTATTTCCATTTTGCCCTATTTTGAGACAGGCTTTTATATGTTATAGTTCCATAAAATTATGTACAGTCGAGTACACTTTAGTACCTTGTCTATTTAATGTCATGTTCAAACTGCCACATACAAATTATCACAGGGATTAAAGTGACAATTTACTAAAGTGTATACATATTTATGAACTCAACTGTAACTAAGGTCCTAGCTTGCAACTATAGTCCCCATTTTGTTCACACATTGATTCTAAAGTATGCAGCAGTTTTAAATTTTTCTATTATGTTACTTAAAATATTAACACATAAAAGGGTAGAAAGTTATCATATTTTTCAGATCATTTACAAGGTAATTCAGACTTGTTGCAAGCTAGGAACATAGTTGCACGAGTTTACAGTACTTAAATCTGTCTTGTGTCTGTCATAAAATGCTTCACCTACTTAACCTTTAATTGATGAGGTGATTTCAGAGCATTCTTAAAGTAACACTTAGGCCATGCAACATGAAGTTCAAAATAATAGTCACGACGTCTGTGAGACGTATACCACGTCATTTAAAGGTTAAGTAAAGCCTGTGTTTTCTGTCTGTTTCAGCTTTAGTTAGATCCTATTACACAAAAGTACAATCAAAGTTCTCAGTAAACCAGACGGTGCCTACCAATAAGTTTGTACAGTTCCAAAATATATTAAAATCGTATGACCCTTCAAAGGAGACTCCTATAGAATTATATAGAAAAGTAGAGCAATTATTTGGCCAAGAGCATTATGATATTGTGGAGGAGTTTCTGTTGTTTCTGACGCCTGGACAGGCAGCACAAGTCGGGAGGTTCTCGGACCATTTCATGCTGACCAAAATGACCAATTTTATTGAATTGTTACAAGTAAGTATTGCAGGTTATATTTTTCTTCTAGTAACTTTGTAAAACTAGAACTCATTTTGTTGTTATGTTGTGTTTGGCCATAGTGTGTCTGTTAATATGTTATCATTTGTATGCTGAGCGAATCACATGCTAATATTCCTTGTATTTGTCCTATTGTTTTATTTATAATTTAGTGGAATTGAATTAGATGAACATAATTGGGTTGAAACATTATTTCATTGGCAAAAATTTGATTGTCTTACTAGACGTAATAACATTTAAAGTTACAGACTCATGGTTATTGAATACATAGCCAGGGTTGTCTTGGATTCTTCCTAGTGTATGTGCTTATTATATCCCACTGCTGGGGCCATGCCGCATGTCGTGATGAGAGGGCTGAGTTCCGGCAGAGGTCCAGTACTAGATACTCGTAATGTTTATGCGTCTTTGAATCGGATGTTTTTTTCTTATAACAGGTTAATCATACATATTGTATAGTATAACAATATGAATAATTTGTAATATAATAAGCCTAGCCTGTGCAATGTTTGCTTTTGCCTTTGACCCGTAAAAGTATCCTATAATTTACATGCGCTTTAGATTTTGTAGAGCTATCAGTTTATTAAATAGATTAGGAACCTATTTACTCATAGATATATATTAGAAATCTCTTTCATACCCCGGTTTAACAGACCAATTCCTGCCCTAAGTATGTATGTCTTAAGCATCCCTCTGTTTGAATAGTTACTTCGAACATTTGTTTAATATTTTGTAAATCCATATTAATATTATAATTATGCAATAGTAGAGCCTTATCTCACCACACCCCTGCACCTCATGCCTGCCCTAGCTCTCGATTAAGTAGTACGCCTATAAGAAAGTGTACCTGGTTTTCGACATATACCTACGTGTAAAATCTTGTATTTTTAATGCATTACCAATGTGTTTAGAGTTTAGAGAATTGCATGATATCATACTGTGGAGTGTACAGTCCTTTCCGAATGTTGTATGGCTCAGAAAAGCCAAAAAAAGCTGGCGATTGCATTTTTACACATACACATGTTCTCATTCCGTGTATAGCATATTAATGTTGCCATAAATTCCTCAGTCTTCGCTGTCCCGCAAGCCGACGGTGCTCCGCAAGGTGCTCCGCGCGGTGAGCGCCGGGCTCGCGGGCGGCGCCGTCGACGTGAAGACGCGCGTCCTGCCGCACCTGCGCGCGCACCCCAAACTCGCGCAGATGTTCAAAGCCCTGTTCCCTGACGAACGGCCACCAGACAGGTCAGTAACTAAAGAATCCAACTACTAAATTATTATTTTACACCAACCTGCTAAACTGATGCCTTACTGAAAGTCCTAAATTGCAAAACACAGCTTGCTCAGCCAAGAGTAACTGTGCTCGTTAGTCACCATCTTTGGGCTGCTCATGGAGTCCTTACCCGTCAGTTGCCACCTTTGGGCAGCCCATGGAGTCCTCATGTCTCTTGGGCAGCCCATGGAGCCCTCACTTGTCAATTACCACCATTGGGCATCCCATGGAGTCTTCATTCGTCAGTTTCCACCCAAAAGCTGCTCATGGAGTCCTCATTTTCCAGTTATTACCCTAATGCAGCCAATGGAGTCCTCCTTCAACAGGAACAACCATTTGCCAACCCATGGAGTCGTCATTCGTCAGTTTCCGACCAAGGGCTGCCCATGGAGTCCTCATTTGTCCGTATCCGCTAAGGCAGCCCATGGAGTCCCAATTCATCAGCCACCACCCGTTGGGCTACTCATGGAGTCCTCATTCGCCAGTTCCAAACATTGGGCAGCCCATGGAGTCCTCATTCGTCAGTTACCATCATTGGGCAGCCCATGGAGTCCTCATTCATCAGTCACTATCCTTGAGCTGCTCACGGAGTCCTCATCCGCCAGTTATTACTCTTATGCAGCCAATTGAGCCCTCATTTACCAGTAACAACCATTGGGCAGCTCATTGAGTACTTATTCATCAGGTAGCACCATTAGGCAACCTATGGAGTCCTCATTCGTCAGTAACAGCTATTGGGCAGCTCATGGATTCCTCATTCGTCAGTTACCACCCTTGTACAGCCCATAGCGTCAGTTAACACCCTTGGGCTGCTATCGAGTCCACATTAGACAGTTATAGTCACTAGGCAGCCAATGCAGTCCTCATTTGCCAGTTACCAGCATTGGACTGCCCATGAAGTCTTCATTCGTCAGTTACCACCCCTGGGCTGCTTTGGAGTCCTCATTAGTTATTACCCTTAGGCAGCCTATGGAGTCGTCATAAGTGGTCATCCCATAGAGTCCTCATTCGTCAGTTAGCACCATTGGGTAGCCCATGGAGTCCTCATTCATCAGTTACTACCATTGAGCAGCCAATGGAGTCCTCATTGTTCATTTACAACCATTGGACAGCCCATGGAGTCCTAATTCGCCAGTTACAACCATTGGGAAGCCCTTGGAGTGCTCATTCGTCAGTTACAACCATTGGGTAGCCCATGGAGTCCTCATTCGTCAGTTAGAACCATTGGGCAGCCCATGGAGTCCTAATTCGTCAGTTACCACTATTAGGCAGCCCATAGAGTCCTAATTCGTCAGTTACAACCATTGGGCAGCTCATGGAGTCCTCATTCGTCAGTTGCAACCATTGGGCAGCCCATGGAGTCCTCATTCGTCAGTTACAACCATTGGGCAGTCCATGGAGTCCTCATTCGTCAGTTATCACCCCTAGGCAGCCAATGGAGTCCTCATTCAAATATCACCATTTGGCTGCCCATGGAGTCCTCTTTCGTCGAATACCACCATTAGGCTGCCCATTGAGTCCTCATTCGTCAGTTACTACCATTGGACGGCCCATGGAGTCCTCATTCGTCAGTTACAACCATTGGGCAGCCCATGGAGTCCTTAATCGTCAGTTACAACCATTGGGCAGCCCATGGAGTCCTCATTCGTCAGTTACAACCATTGGGCAGCCCATGGAGTCCTTAATCGTCAGTTACAACCATTGGGCAGCCCATGGAGTCCTCATTCGTCAGTCACTATCCTTGAGCTGCTCACTGAGTCCTCATTAGTCATAGTCATTTATTCAGAAACAATATACATTGCATTTGAAATATCTTATCATTACATAATTCACAAATTAATTTAAAATACATACTTAATAGATCATTAAAAAGACACAATATTTAAAACATTCATTTTACCATACACATAAAAAAAAAAAACGTAACATGTTATCGCAATTTCTTTTTTATTTTTCATTTAATAAATTAATTCATTAATTACACGACTCACAGAAATCCTCAACTGAGTAAAAACACTTCCCTATCAAAAAAGCTTTAAGCTTATTTTTAAATATATTTATATTTGAAAGCAACTTCATTTCAACAGGCAACTTATTAAAAAGAACAATTGCCTGGTAACCCGCCGAGTGCTTTAATACTTTAAGCCTAGTTTTTGTGGACTGTGGCAGGTTTTTCCTCCGTGTCGCCAGTCGCTTTTTTCGCTCTTCGGGTGTTTCTAAATCAAATCAAATCAAATCAAAATATTTATTTGTTAAAAGTGGGCAGGTGTACAAAGTAGGTCTTAAATAATAAAATAGCGTCATCCACTTTCTACCTGTTAATAGGCGTACAAATTATAGGTCAAGTAATAGAAAATAGAATACATCCGTTACCTAATAAAAAAAAAGTCACCTTGCCTTATATTACGGATATTAATTAGAAACATAGATTAAATTCAATTAGGTTACGTCATGCTAAATAAATTATAATTTAATCTAAAATCTAAAATGTTAAATCGTGGAGCCAGATGATGTAATTAAAGTCATCAGTATACCATATTATACAATTAAGTTATATTTTATTAAATTGACTAAAAATTAATTGCGTTGGAAGTGCTCAGAGACACGATAATACATTTTGTTTATGCACCATTGGAAAAGCTTGGATTTAAAGGTAGGCATGTCAAGTTGTTTTAATTCTAATGGTTCCAATGGTAAATAGATTTTAACACACATGAATATAATATTCTTATTAACTAAGGCAGACGTTGTCCCTGGGTAATGTAAATTCACCCCATGTCGAGTATTGTGCATGGACGTAGATGCAATCGTAGTGAACAGTTTGGGGTTATTTTTTACAAAAAGATAACCTTCAAAAATGTACATTGACGGTAATGTAAGTATTTTAAACTTGCTAAATAAAGGCCGACAGAAATCAGTTTGCAAAGTGCCATTAATCGACCGAAGACATTTTTTCTGCATCCTAAACACTTTCTCAGCGTTTGTACTATTCCCCCAATGAATCAGCCCATACCTCATATTCGACATGACATATGCGTGGAACGCTATTAGACCTGTTTCCTGAGTAGTAATATTTGTTAATCGTCTTAGTGCAAAAACATACCTGCTTAACTTATTTAATAGATTGTCCACATGATCTTTCCAATTATTGTGACAGTCCATTGTTATTCCAAGAAACCGAATTGAACTAACTCTCTGTACTTCATATCCATTACATTTTATGTTAATATTCATAGGTTTACCTTGTGGCGCAAAAAACTCGATAAATTTCGTTTTCTCTAGATTTACTTTTAGGTTGTTCTCGCTCAGCCAAATTGTGACATCATTAAATATCTTATTTACTTCTGATTCATATGTCAGACGATTGGTAACTAGGGAACAATCATCGGCAAAAAGAAGAATTTTATGTTTAGTTATG
This sequence comes from Acleris literana, assembly GCA_946894065.1. NCBI lineage: Eukaryota > Metazoa > Arthropoda > Insecta > Lepidoptera > Tortricidae > Acleris > Acleris literana. Next base: position 14,966,848 of record OX335679.1, read on the forward strand.
CGAGGTAATTCATTAATGTATACTAGAAACAATAACGGCCCTAGTATACTGCCTTGCGGTACTCCATACCTAACCGAGCCATATTGTGACCTAGATGCTATAAGAGTCTTAGTATTTTCACAGAAGCTCGTTACTTCTGTGCACTGTTCCCTGTTGTAGAGGTATGATTTTAACCATTGATAAGCATTACCTCTTATACCAGAGCAGTATAATTTTGTTAAGAGAAGTTTGTGGGACACCCGATCAAATGCTTTAGACATGTCCATGAATATAGTCATAACAGGTAAGCCTTTGTTTCTGCAGGTCATAATAACTTTAAGAACTTCGTAGATAGCCAGGGTAGTAGTTAAATTTTTTGTGAAACCAAATTGACTCTCAGACAAAATGTTGTATTTCGTAAAAAAATAAATATTCTGTTATATAGGAGGGTTTCAAATACTTTAGCAAATATTGGTATTAGAGCTATTGGTCTGTAGTTACCGGGATTTTGCTTATCACCCTTTTTAAAAATGGGTTTCGTAATAGTAGTTTTAAGGCTATCCGGGTAAATACCTTCAGTAATTGATTTATTAAAAAGATATTTCAGAGGTGCGGCTAATGTCAATACATTTTCTTTTATAATTGAAGTAGGTAATTCATCATAACCCGAGGCACGGGAATTTTTTAGAAACTTTATAGTTTTAACAACTTCTTTCGTATCCGTGGGTTGAAGGTATATCGATTCTATGTTAGTGATATGCTTCATAAGGTCAGAGAGAACTATATGGATGTATAGGCAAGGAACAGTGAGAATTTCAAAATCCAAGAAGTATTTCTTACAAGATGTACTCTGAGGTATTCTAGCCATAATCCTGATAGCCCTCTTCTGGGCAACAAAAGCAGTGCTAACATTATACTTAAAGCTATGTCCCCAGAACTTTATGCTGTATCGCAATCTCGATTCCACCAGTGCATAGTACACCATTTTGATTTGGGACATGTTTACCTCTCTAAGGCTTCTTAGTGCGTAGCAGGCAGAACTCACGGAATTTGCGATCGCTGACAGTTCGGTTTTCCAGTTTAAGCTGGAGTCAATACGAACACCGAGGAATTTTACTGCATTCACTTGGTGGATAGGAGCATCATTTAAATGGATTTGCAGCACATCCTTGTTTCTCGCAGTGGTTTTATAAAGCAAAGCATTGGTTTTACTGTAGTTCAGTCTTAGATTATTATTTTCGAACCAGTTATGAAAGGCTTTCATTGCGTTGTTTACCTTGTCATTTAATTCCGAGATACTTCCTGAAGATATGATTGCATTGGTGTCATCTGCAAAAACTACGAGTTTCGTATCATTCGCCAGTTATTGCCCTTATGCAGCCAATTGAGTCCTCATTTGTCAGTATCGACTATTGGGCTGCCCATGGAGTCTTCTTTCGTCAGTTACCACCATTGGGCAGCCCATGGAGTCCTCATTCGTCAGTTACTTCCATTGGACAGATCATGGAGTTGGTAATTCGTTAGTTACCACTATTGGGCAGCCCATGGAGTCCTCATTTGTCAGTTACAACCATTGGGCAGCCCATGGATTCCTCATTCGTGGGTTACAACCATTGGGCAGGCCATGGAGTCCTCATTCGTCAGTTACCACCCTTGGGCTGCCCATGAAGCCCATATTCGTCAGTTACCACTTAAAAAAGCGATCAGTGCGGCTTTGGTCCAATATGAAACACGCCTTTAAAAATAATCCTTTATTAATTTCTCACACTAGCCTTTGTAACTTGCGGCCTGTAAGGTTAAAATCCTACAAAGCTTAAACCTAAAATCAGTAAGAGAAAAATTTGGTTGCAGTTTATACGAATCTGGCGTGGACGTGCTGAGTGAGAGTTTCCTCACGGAAGACAAGGGCTACGACGTGTGGATGTTCCCGGAAGAGAAGTGCAACAAGCGGAAACCCGAGGACGTCACGAGTCTCGACACTGCGGTGAGTACTCGACTGCCCTGGTAAGCCAATAAAAAAGAGATTAAGCCGCACGGGCACTTTCACACGTCAAAAATCTACCAGCGCTTCGCAAGATACCACTGCTGAGAAGAGACGCCGCAGGAAACTCAACAGTCGTTTTTTAAACATTGCTTATGATATTATACAATTATGAAACTTAACCTGGCATTATATAAAACAATGAATCTAACAAAATATATACAGGGTGTCCCAGTAACCGACGTCAATCCGCCTAGGGGTGATAGAACAGCTAAAATGCTATCGATTTAACCCCTATGTATGTTCAGCGATTTTTACTGGTATCGGAGATATTGATAATTTTAATCTGAATTTTTGTCTCGAAAAATCATTAATTTCATGTATTATTTCATAAGTTTTTCAGGGGTATCTTAGATAATTAGAATCATTATGAATCAGCGAAGTTTTTAAACCTACTTGGCCTTATTTTTTAGTAATTTTTTAAAGAAAATAAATGTTTTAAAAATCTAACCGCCTTCAAAAACGCAAAATATAACTTTCATTTAAATGGTAGGGGGTGGGATCCCACAACACCTTATGTTCACCATATAGTTGAATTAAACGGATCGACTGCTCTTGAGAGTTCATAATTATTTAAAACGATTTGCGCTCGCGAGCCAAAATCACCACCGTCCACTCTGAACGAACAGCGCACGCTGAGGCACCTTTGAGCATATCGCATTTACCGACAGCCAACGGCTCGAGCCCGAGGCACGATCGGCCGAGCCAACGTGCGCCCGAACGACCCCGAGGCACGTCCACGCAGACCGAGCATTTGACTAGCGAAGCTGCCGCGCGATCACGTGTGCTTGGTGGATATGCGGATTACCATTTAAAAAAAAGCTATCATTTGCTTTTTAAAAGGCGGCTTTTTGTTTTTTTCAAACACTTATTTTCTTTAAATCATACGATCTATTTGAAAAAGGTACCATAGCTTTTACCGAGCATGTTATTTCCAGTATCTGCACGGGCGGGTGTTCCTGCAGCACGGCCGGCTGGCGCGGCCCGCCAGCGTGGCCTACCCCTACAGCAAGGAGCCCTACCGGGTGCGGCGCCCGCCGGCCCTGCCCGCCGACCAAACCAACTCTCCCAAACGAAAAAACCCCAAAATCACACAGAAAAAAACGAAAAAACCGCCCAAGTCACCCACCAAGAACATTAAAGACGTCAACGACAACACGAAACATAAAGACGCAGCGCTAAACAGCCCGAAAGCGACTAAAGGCAAAGCGCAAAACGGGAAAACTAAGTGCAGTAAGAAGGATGAAGCTAAAAGTGATACGCCGAAAAGGGAGAAGAAAGCCTCGGACAAGAGCGCGAGCGAGAAGAGAGACGAGGCTCCCAAACCTAAGCTCGCGAAGATCGAAGTGACGGCCACCGAGATTAAGAAAGAGACGAAGAGCAATTGGACGAGGGAAGAGGACAAGACGATGCTGCAGGTGCTGAAAGGACAGGCGGGCTCGGAACAAGTGTTCGGGCGCCTCCAGGAATCTCTGCCCCATAGATCTTTCACGGAAATCAAGGAGAGGTTCTGCCACGTCATGAGTCTGCTTCAAGAAATGGCCGTCGGAGAAGTCACATAGACACGAACTGATTATTGTTAATTGTAGGTATTTATATTATAATTTTGTAATGAATAAATTTATTTTTAACTTTTATATCGTGTTTAGCTTTTTTAGATAGTATTTACTGGTATTTTTTATGTAGTATTCCAATGTATGCCTGTATTTAGGCTAGTCCTTTCGGACAAATTCGGTACTTTCGGATAAATGTTTCAAGATCTTATTACAATAGTTGCTATCAAAGTTTTAGTATGATTGGCACCCGAAATACCAGTTTTTGTAGAATTATCGCCTCTAATACTTTTATATAAAGTTCGTGAGACCAATGATCGGTAGGGTATCAAAAATAAGGCACTTTTCCCTAGCGGTGTATCGAACATCTTGTTTCGAGCCAGCTAGCCGACAGTCGGTCAGAAAGTGTTTTCCTAATGGGACCGCAGCCTTATCCAAGTTTGACAATAACATTCTGTGTACAGTCGCTATCAAATACATAACTCTACTACTTATAGTTAAAGGCGTTAGAATGGGTTATTCAAATTTGTTCCCACTGGTAACAGCTGGGATTTTTTTCCCCACGTGTTACCACTAAAGTACTCGGTGGTAACAAGTGGGAATATTTTTCCCATTTTTTACCACTAAAATATTTGGTGATAACTACCACCAATTAGTTTAGTGGTAACGGCTGGGAAATTTTATTCCCAGTAGTTAATAGTGGTAACAGGTGGGAAAAAAATTCCCAGCTGTTACCAGTGGTAACAAATTGGTGCTAACAGGTGGGAATAACCCGTTACAATGTGTTCAGGTATTATTAAAGACCTTGTAAGTCATAATATATCTGACAGTGACTGTACGTGTCATAGAAAACTGCCATTTCTGATGTGTCTTGCTTGACGGGCATCTCAGCCAAGGTATAGCTTATAATACAGCCCTTACCTCAATAACTGAGTCGTGATGAGTTAGGTGTTACGACGAGCGAATCGAGTAGTGTTTGGTTGAACTTCGACAAATAAGGCCAGATTTATATCTGGTATATTCATCCCTTAAGAATCCTAGATTCTGATAGACAATTCAAAGTTCTTAGTCGCAGTTAAGCTTCAAGTGGACCTAGCACACATTTTCGTTTCGCTCGACGTCGTACAAATGGACACACGTACAAAGAGCCCTGAGCGACCTACCTGCGCAGTGAGCAAATTACGGACCAAATTGGTGGGCGCGGCGGGGGAGCGTAAACCGATTCGCTTTGCTGCCACGCTATTGGTTCCCAGTAATACACTCTTATCTATGATTGGTTTGTTAGAAGACAACATGCGCAAATATATCCCCTCTACTAGCCGCTCGGAGCTCTTTTTACGTGTGTCGACCTGTACACAACATCGCTCGTTATTTTTCGTAATTCACCCGGATTATTTTTCAGGATGATTAGCTTAGAGATCCTGTGAAGCAATTAATTTGAAGCGATTTAAAACGGGAACAGTTCGGGATTCAGTTTTTTTCCGGATATTCATTTATTCTAATTTTCATTTTATATTTCATCTATTTTAGCTTCAATGCATAATTTAATTGCTCAGGTCAGGTTTGGTTTATAAGTGATGACGAAAAATAAAGTATTTTATTAAAATATTGCATTCGGAATTATGGGGCAGACCCTTGGACCCACCAGCAAACTAGAAATTGGAGTAACGAAAAATTCTCTATTATTTTGACTCGATAAAACGTAAACTCAGGCCCTACTTTGAAAATCGAAGTTCGAAGTTACGTTAGCTCCATCCCTTTCTCTCGATTTAGTCTCGAAGGACGAGTGACAGAGATGGAATTAACGTAACTTCGAACTTCGATTTTTAAAGTAGGGCCTCTGTTTAGTTTGGGCTCCATTTTGGACCTTCGGTTACTAAGCTACGCCTCTGCATGTGAAAAAGCCGTTAATGATTAGTAACATTCAATTCAATTAAATTTTTCTCGGAATGGCTTCTGTCCATATAAACAACTTTGCCAGTGTCAGGGTTTGAGGCTACAGGTGATCGGTGAATTATTTCTCGTACAGACTAAAAATGAAGCGCTCAGTTGAAAATCTAAAACAAACAAGATAGCATGAGGGTAGTATTATAACTACAAAAACTTAAATAAGTGTTATGATAGGTGAGCAAGCACATTGAAGCGGGTATGAAGTGGACAAAGCAGTGGGCAACCAGTTTTACAATTTAATGTTAAAGTCTGTAATAAATTTGGTGAGTCGATAGACAAAAGGAGAGGGAACATAGGTTAGGAGAAAATTCATATTAGCGGGACGGGGAATAAAGTCAGGAAGTAAATCATAGAGTGAAACAGGATTGATAGGGCAATTAAAGAAAATATGGTCTGGAGAACCTTCCTCTAAGCCGCACTCACACGAAGAGTGATCACGAACCCGGATTTTTGCCAGGAATAAAGGAGAACAAATGTGGCCAAGACGTAATCGAATGATCGTGGAGATGGCACGCTTGCCAGCATTGTGGAATTTAAAAAACCAAGGCTTCACGGGCAGATTTGGCTGAATGTCACCATAGTGTTTACCTTTACAGAGCCTAGAAGCATTCCATATATCGCCCCAGCGATCAACTAAATGGGATTTAGCAGAAGAGCGTAGGTCCTGACTATAACATTCAGAATATATAGGACAACCAATTTCAATTGCTTGTTTGGCACTGGCATCTGCCTGTTCATTACCTACAATACCTGAGTGGCCGGGAATCCAACGCAAAGTAATATTGAAGCCAAGGGAATTACATCTATAGAGGGCTTCTCTGGTTTTAAGAATAATTTCTAAGTTGTCCCTGGAACGAAGAGGAAATTTTGAGATGTCCTGTAAACAGCTAAGAGAGTCCGAGAGAATTAGAACCTTATTTAATTTGTGAGATTCAGCATAAGATACAGCTTCATAAATAGCAATAGCTTCACCTGTAAAAACAGAAGTTTGAGGAGGACACTGGAAACTTAACAAAATTTTAAAGAAGGGGATCCAGACAGCACAGCCCACAAATCCATCCTTAGACAGTTTGGAGGCATCGGTGAATACTGTCAACCAACCTTCCCATTTCTCAGTCAAAGCCTTGTTAAAGAGAACATTAGCGTTGGATGAGTCTTTATGAATACCAAGAGAAAACATTATTTGGGGTTGGAAGATAAGTGCGTCAAAATTTATTGTAAAAACTGGATTAACTGTTAATTGAGATAGAGGGGGACCAGATGAAAGTTTTTGAAAACTTTTTATTAAACAAGGAGGCTTTTTGTGAGCAAAATATTTAGCAGAAGATACTAATTGGGATAAGGAATTTAAACGAGATAGTAATGGATGATTGGAGAATTGAGCACAACTGAAAAAAAACGATCACATAGAAACTGCCTTCGAAGAGAAAGGGGCGGCTCTAGGCATTCTATCTGTAAGGCATTAATAGGGGAAGATTTCATAGCACCTGTTATAATGCGTACACATCTCGCTTGAATCCTGTCCAAATAAGATAAAGCCAATTTATTGCATGGTTCCAGCAAGAAACAACCATAGCCAAAGTGACTCCGTATAATAGGTAGCGTTATATAAGAGCTTTTGAGAATAGGGGTGGGCACCCCACCAAGAGCCCGATAGAGCCCTCAAGATATTAACATTTTTCTCACATTTGTTCTTAATATAGTTAAGATGAGGGATACCCGTCATACGAGAGTCCAGAATCAAACCAAGAAACTCCATTCAATTTCCATTGCCATTCATTGAGGTATCTCAGAGCAGTGTTTAAACGGGATGAGCAATCCAAAATAGAATCTGACGCGTAATACAACGCGATGTCGTCCGCGTACTGAAGGACCTCACAAAAGCAATCAACGGACTTACATCATGTTAGTAAAATCGTGCGCAGGATTGACAGACCGGCGACGAATCGTCCGAATCTGGAAGAAACGCAAGTGTGCTAGGTTTCATAAGATTTCATACACAGAATTCTAAAATCCGTTTCGTTCGACGTTCGGCTCGGATAAGTGTAGGTTCACCTTTAAACTTCGAATGCAGGCATAGACCCCTTCAACCCCCGGCATTCTATAGGTACACTAAATTGGGAGAAGTGATGGAGTTGGGATGGATGAACGCTGAGGGTGCGGGTTGGGTTGGTTCGTAGATTCAGAAAAAAACCGGTCAAGAGCGAGTCGAACTCACGCACCGAGGGTTCCGTATTGAAGATAATATGCTTGGTAACCGCAAAAGAAAATACTCAGTTTGCTATGAACATTGTTTTCTATGCCATAAGGTCCATTTTGACTAGCCTAAATTTTAATACAGATTTTCAAAGTATATTTTGTTTCTCAAAAACTGTAAATAATTAACACTTCATTTTATTTTTCCCATAAAATATAAATAATTATCTATGCATGAGGATTTTTTATTTCTAGACTTTTTGATTAATAAACTTTGGAGATAAGGAACGGTAATTTTTTGTACATTTTTGGCTATAAATCAAAAGACACAACAAAAAATAAAATAGTTTTGAAATATGCAGATTGCGCCCTTTCATATGACACCCCGTTTGCTATAATCAAACCATTTTAATTTTTTAACCCCCTTTTCAATTATTTATAACATTAATTTCATATTTTTTTTACTAAAAACGATTAAAAAAATATCGCACTAAAGTTAAGTCACTTACCTATAGCCTTTGGACACCTACGCCACGGACGAAGTATGATCGATAGGTCATTTGTGTAACCTATTCCTATTTTTACATATTTCGTGACAGGCCCTATAATCTGTGTTTGTGATAAGGTTGGAAAATGATGTCAAATGTCAAATCTACTTGTCTTTATATTTTAATATTATTTTGCAACATGCTAACATTTTTATTTCATAAAGTTTAGAGTATGAAAAATATTATTTTTATGAGTATACCTCCCGAATATCTATAACTAGTATTGTTAACTACTAATAGTAGAGATTAAAATGGCTACGTACGACGAAAACTATTACCATAGAAAATGTTATTTCGAAAGAGAACCGCAAGTGCCCACGCAGTCGGTGATGAAGCAGAAGATGGGCGAGCCGCTCGCGAAGGTCTACTTCAAGTACATGACGCCTAAGCTCAAAGTCCTCGCCGGCCTGGAGCCCCCCATGAAAGGCGGCGGCAGCGATTGGTACATGCCCCCTTACGACATCCTAAAATCTACGGCAGTTCTTAAACCTGTCAAAAAGGAGCATCTTGCAAAACTCAGTTACGAAGGCATCTACGGCTTCTCAATGAAATTTGGCGAAGATCATTTGAAGAAGTTGGAAGAGGAGAAGGCAGCAGCTCTAGAAGCAAATGATAAATATTGGAAAAAACACATCGAAATAACGTGTAAGGCGCAGTGGGATGATAAATCCGCACAGGCGGCAAATATAAACACGGCAAAAATACAACAAGCTTTACGGGAGTTCATCTCTATGTACACGACTTCTTTAACTAAAGTGGAAGTCCTTCTGTTTGACGCAGCTATGAAAGAGATCGAGCGAGTCAGAGAAGAAGCATTTAGAATAATGCAGAGTAAATACGAAACTCTTTTAAAGCAGCAAGCGACCGCGCTGTACGACAAATACGAGGAAAAACTTAGGAAGAAAAAAGCGGCCATGAAAGCAGCATTCATTCGCCAGGTTGAGGAGAAACGCTTGTATTTGAATGAAAAGGTGCGAGATATTAAATTGGAAAAACATGTTGCCGTGGAAAAATTAAGACATTTATTGGAGTGTCAAAACACTGCATGTCAAGTGTACGTGGCGTTGAAGGAGAGAGAAGAGTGTGAGAAAGAATTGGCGCTATCTACATATGAACACAGTAAAAAGATTAAATATCTGTTGGAGGACATAAAGCTCAAAGATTTTGAAATTAAACTGGCAGCTGAAAAAGAACACAAGCGTCGCGAATTCAACAGGATATGGCAAAGGAAAGTATTTGAGGTCGTTAAGAAGTTTCAAATTTTCGTGTCGTACAGCCTGAATGTCCTGCCGGAGTATGCGGAATTCTTCCTCAACATGGAGAAGCTGATGATGCTGCAGCTGGAGGAGGCCGTGGACAACCCCAGCGCAGAGAGCGTCTTCGAGGCCGAACCACCGGATGAATACAAAACACCAATTCCTGACGTGCACCCTTTTTACGTCGTCTGCGATGAAGGCTACAGACCGGAAGCGATCGATCGTAAGCTCTGCCCTCTTCATTACACTGCGAGCGCTGAGCAGTTTCCAGTTCTTATCGTTAATAAAAGACATATCTACTCCGCTTGCGATAACTTTGAGCTGTTCCCAGACAATATAAAAAGTTTTCTTGAAGGCCAACAAGGCGAAGACGCAGATGTCGCCGACCATCACAAGTATGCCTACGATTATTCTGTTAAGTACACGGACTCTGCTCGGTTACGAGAAATTCAACTAGAGAGTTCGTTGATGCAAATCATACAGAAAGAGCGACCAAATACAAGAGACGTGCCGGTCGAGTGCTATATCTGTAAACTACCGTACTGCTTCTGCAGTCCTCTGCGCTCGGCAAAAATGAGTTACCACGAGCCACCACCTCGCAAGGCGCAATCGTTAGGATCTTTACCTTCCGGTACTAAAATAAACACAAGAGGTCAGGAGCTTGAACACGAACGAGAACCAAAATGGGAGAGCTATTTGGAGTTCGTTAAGCCTAAATGCGTTTGTGCTAAAAGAGCCAAGAAGCATTTGCTGGAACATTTGCCCGCGTACATGAGGAACATGTCCTGGTTCGACGCACCGGACCTGCCCAACTACGAGTGTTGCGACGTCGCGACCATCAAGAAGCTGGTGTTCAAGGCGCAGAGGAAGCACTTGCCCCCGCCGCCGCCCGAGAAAGTACCGTCGAAAACGAGAGACGTCAGTACACAAACCGTAGATGAGATATTCGAGACCCTTTGCACTTGTTTCTCAGACGACGAAATTGAGAAACTTCTCCGTGATATATTGAGCAAATCTAAATTAAATCAACAACGTGCGCACAACCAGTTCAAAGTGGTGGACGGCTCACTGTCTGTAATTGATATGACGAAGGCGTCGACCTCGTTCGCCACCGACCGCGCGAAGTCTCTCAAGAATCTGCTGGATGATTCATCGCAGCTGGAAGATATCTTTATGAAAGACGATTTATCATTCCAGACGCAGACGTCGCCGTCGCCGGCGTCGCCGATTTCGCCGACTTAGCGTCACATAAACAGCTTGTGCTTGGTCACATACGCCACGTATCGAAATTAAACACCTATTATTCGCTTGTGTACCTTAATTTCATAGATTATCCCCATAAACTTTAATAATCACGTTTATGAAAACTTTACTTTTAGCTAGCGGTTGTTGCCATTTGCCGTGTTATTTGTACACCATTGAGCTAACTGGGTGTCGTATATATAGTTTTAGTACATTATTGTTGAGGCCGGGAAGCAGCGGTTGCTGGGCGAGTATGAGTTGGCAAGACCGCACTCATAAGCACTATTTCCACCAAACGGCCCGCAAGTCCCGCAACGGATCGGATCGGAAAGAATTTTATGGTCTTTAAACGATACTGAATCATATATGTACTGTTTTTAAGTCTACATTACCAAGCTGCGCACGAAAGCTTGACTGCGGGCGTCTTCCACGACATGTGAACGTCACCGAAAGTATGCTGCGACATGCGTACGACTCCGTTCGCTTGCGATCGGCTCCTTTCACTTGTCGTCGTGTGCGATCGGAACCTTTCGGCCGTGACCGGGCGAGCCCACTCATTCTTGAAAGTGCACTCAAACACGTGGTAGGAACGAAACTATTTGACTGGGACTAGTTCGCAAGTAACCGTACGGTGCCGATCGTGTGCGTCGATATCCTGTCGACCGCGAACAGCTGTTACCGCCCGATCGTATGCGTCGACATGCTGCCGGGCGCGATCGGCTGTCGACGCATCCGTACGTATCCTTTTCGATCCGGTGCGATGCGAGCCGATTGGTGGAAATCATCCTATACAAGTGCAGTAGTCTAGCAACCGCTTTTCAGACGAATAGTGATTTTCTGTAACATTCACATTTAAGTCAGATAAAAATAAATGTTTAAAAAAACAAAAAACCGCCTTCAAAAAGCAAAAAATAACTTCTTTAAAATGGTAGGTAGGTAGTCTGCTTTTGATTAAAATATTGTTGGACGCCGACTTCAGTTGGACTGACCTATTTACCTACCATTTTAAAGAAGTTATTTTTTGCTTTTTGAAGGCGGTTTTTTGTTTTTTTAAACATTTATTTTATTTTATACTTTTTAGTGATCCTATTTATGCTGTTACGTAGCTCCACTTCTAAATATTAATAAGAAACTATAGAACATTTCAAGCTCGCCGCAGACAACGCCGCGGGAATGTCATAGTCATATTTAAACCTAAATGTGCTTCGTCATAGTCGCTCAACTTCCTTTATCGAAATATCTTATCGCCACCCTTGAAATAGGACCCGTTAAGGAGTTCCGGTGGCCATCTGTGGTCTTCATCATCAGTTCCACTTCACCATATAGTACTTTTCAAAAGCAAATGCATGAGTTACAGTGAAAAATACCAAAATCGCTATAGGTGTGCCTATAATATTTGAGGAGTTCTCTTGATTTCTCCATGATCCCATCATCAGATCCTGACGTGGTGACAATGGGACCAACTAGAAAGTATACCCATTCGAACAACGAAAAAATTTTTCAAATCGGTCCTGTGGTCTTCGAGTAATCGGGGAACATACATTAAAAAAAAAAACCCGACGAATTGAGAACCTTTTTTTGAAGTCGGTTAAAAAGCGGCCATAGTAGTGTTAAATGTTCATAGGTACATTATATTACGTTTATACATGTATTATATATGTGCATACATGTTAACGTAGTGTTATATTCTCTTTGTCTGCACGTTTTATAGGAATTATAGGTCGACAATGCGAAGGGGCGTTCAGTTTTAAATAAGGCGATCTCTAAATGTTCCCGTAATTAGGTAGTTCGATCAGCACAAACCATGGATTGCTACCGCGTTCGTGATTGTGAGGCAAACATGACTCCAAGGAACAACCGAGAACTTTTATTTGCACTAGTTCCTTCAAATTACCAGAAGGAACTTTCTTGCAAAGGAACTAATGCGAAAAACAGGTCTCGGTTGTTCCTTCAGCTCTTGTAAAGGAACAAAAAAGAAAAGTCGCAATAGTACCTTAAGTATTTTGCAAAGGAACAAAGGCGAAAAAAAAGTCGCAGTACGTGCTTCATATCTTGTGAAGAGACTAGTGCGAAAAAAAACCGCAATAGTTCCTTCGAAGGAACATCCAAAGGAACTACCGCGAATGATTCAACCCAGCCAGATACTCGGTCGAATTCGAGTGACGTAACGTAACGTAAAATCACTACTCGAAAATCAAATTTAAGACCAAAATCCTAACCTCAACCACAGTATAGAGAACAGTAGATCGTCTTCAAACAAAGGTACATCGCGCGGCTTGCGGCTGTGGGCGGGGCCTGTGGCGGGGCGAACCAATACGAAACGAGATCTCAAGAAATTTTAAGGGAACTTAGTCGGGGCCGCGGCGTCATTGCGTTCGGTTACGTTTTGTTTTAGCGCGCGTACTTAGCTATCGAGCGACAATGTCGCTGCCGAAAACGCTTAAATATTGTTCTGTATACGGATGTCTAAACTTAGCTTAGGTAGGTACAACTATATCCAGATTTACCGGACCGAAACCGGTTTAAATATTAACCGGCTTCCGAGCCCTGCCCACTTTTCAATCTAAAACGTAGATGCGGCGCGACGCTTGTGCACACGCGCCTCGACTCTTTCACTTCGACCATGCCGCGACGCCGCTGCCTCTACTTCGCAGAGCGACTTCCCATAAACTGGCGAGTGTGTAAACGACGTCCCTAATGAAAGTAAATTAATTATGACGGTCCTACGCCCGTAAAAATATAAGAGCGGTTTGAGACTAGCGTTTTTTTCGGATTATTCGCGGTAGTTCCTTTGGATATTCCTTCAAAGGAACTATTGCGTTTTTTTTTCGCTAGTTTATTCAAATTACCAGAAGGAACTTTCTTGCAAAGGCACTAATGCGAAAAACAGGTCTCGATTGTTCCTTCAGCTCTTGTAAAGAAACAAAAGCGAAGGAAAAGTCGCAGTAGTACCTTTAGTATTTTGCAAAGGAACAAAGGCGAAAAAAAAGTCGCAGTACGTCCTAAATCTCTTGTGAAGGAACTAGTGCGAAAAAAAACCGCAATAGTTCCTCCGAAGGAACATCCAAAGGAACTACCGCGAATAATCCGTTTTTTCTACATCTAAGCTCGCTTTTGGATAAGCTCGTATGCGCTGCATTTTGCTACAGTCTACGCTCGTATGAGACGCGTGTGACAATTTTCGCGATTATGTATGAGCGTACAAAAACGAGTTAAAAAAAACGGAAGTCTGTAACCGCTCTAAAGCAAAAAAAAATAGAATCTTTGGTTAGCCCGAACCAACTAAAAGCAACTATTAGGATTTAAAAATATGGTTATAATGCGTAAAAATAAAAAAGTGTTTTTTTGACTCAACGACATTTTATTCCCATTAATCATATTAAATTTTGGCAGGGGACCCAAAATTAACCCTGTACTACACTCTTAACTTGTAAATCTTAATAATACATTTATTATAATAGCTGTAGTAGGGCTTTACCGCTTTACCAGTCCTAAGCTTGAATTGTGCCTTAAATTATACTTACGTTGTCTAGCTTTCAGAAACTTATACTTATTTTTATAAACATAGAGACAGAAGCGGGAGAGGGCCTCTCTTCTAGGCGGTAAAACGATACAGGTGAAAAACTTAAGTAAATGACCTCTTGCATATAGTTGTAACACATCTGTATAGACCGTTCGACATTCTGTATTTGAAATTTGACGTAAATTTCATATTAGTTTTGTACACAACTACATGCAAGAGGTCATTTACTTAAGTTTTTCACCTATGATATCGTATTTGACCTGTTATGGAATTGATTTTAACTCGGCCGCTATTACTGTCAAGTAAATAGGAGCTATCAAAACGTTGACAGTACGATAACAGGTCAAAGACGGTATGGTTTTTACCATGAAGTTATAGTTGAAGGTGGAGGCAACACTCTATGAAGCCAAATGAAGCGTTCTTGAAGCCATTCTATCTCAAACAGATACAAAAATAGATTGAGATAGAATGACGAAAAAGTACATTCAAGACGCTTCATTTTGGTCTAGAGAGTGTGGCCTCCACCTTTATCTATAACTTCATGGTTTTTACCTCCTAGAATACCGGCCCAGGGAGGGTGACACAATCGTGAGGATCTTTTTTTAACAAACAGTTGTGGGTAACTGGTACTAGTTTACAATTTTTTAAAACGTGTAAAACCTTGTTTTGCAATCACGCTGAATCGATTTTACTACCATTACCCCACATTTCAAGGCTCAACGGATAATACTTTCGAGGTAAGGACAGTAAATTACTTTTAAATCCGTTGTTTTTCAAAGAACCCTTCATTCGTGACTTGCGCTAGCTCTCAGTCTTGTTCCCTTTGCCAAAGTGATTATGCCACCTCGGATATGGATCATCTATGCCTATAGAAATCGAATACAATAAGATTTGTGTATTAGTACATCGTAACAAACAGCAGTACTATTTGCAGTAAAGCAAAGTCGTGTAAAAGCATTCTGAATTAACTTTTAGTTCATTATACGAAAAATTCACTTATACTACCCACCATCAAAACAGTGCTTGTGTCATCGACGTAAAGATACGGGGTACCCCATATTTTAAGCCCAGTCACACCGCTTGCGTAACGTGCACGTGCACGTGCGCGTTCGCTTTCCACTGCGTTGTATAGTATGAATTCTCATTACGACATACACACAGTGGAAAGCGAACGCGCACGTGCACGTGCACGTCACGCAACCGATGTGGCTCGGCCTTTAATCGGGAACGAAAACGCGTTGCTGGCGGCGAGCTTGAAATATGCTAGGGTTGCTGGTTTTTGTGAAGTGTTACCATATAACAGCATAAACATGTAATATATTTCATGGTTCAACCTTGAAATATTGAAATTCATTTCATAGTATATTTTACTTCGCCGAATTTTCATTTCATGGACAGGCATTTGCACGTGCATGAGTTATAATTTTTTGTTGGTCACAGGTCTAACCTAACCTAACCTAACCTACGTAACCCATGCTTAAGATAACCTAAAAACAATAAGGTATCTGCAGAAATTAGGTTTCGATGAAATGATATATTCGATCAAATGTGTGTCGATGTTTCAAGGGGATTCCATATTTCAAACTAAAAGCACACTTCAGTTCGACTGACCTAGGTCTAATAGTTTGGTTGTGATCAGATATTTTTTCCTGTATGCTACAATGTATGTATGGTTACCGCCGACTACCTCGCTGTCACACTAGTAGCACTTGGCACCTTTGAATCCGTTACGTGCGATCGACAAAATTACTTAATTTTCCTTACACATTTATTGAGTTTTTTAATTTTTCTGATTGATAGAAATAAGTCGGTTGGGATGAAAAAATATCCGACCAGCAAGAATAAATTAAAAAAATTACGATTGCAATAATAAAATTAAGAATTTATATGTAGTGGAAAATGCGTGTCTAAGTATTTTCTTAAAAAACTTTTTTGTTTATTTCAGTCGGCCACTCTAACCTTACCCGTCAACATTGCAAGTAAAAACACCAAGTTGGTCTATAAAAATCTTTTATTAAAAAATCACTGCGATATTGTGTAATAGTCGCCTACGCACAGGATGACAAATACAGTTAACAATTATTCTATATCATATGATCTTACGAGCTCGCCGCGCGAGCGGTACATTACATTATTCAAATTACAACTAAACACAAGCGAATCGGAACATAACAGATGCCGGAGATTGATTGAAATACAAAATAAATACACTTAAATTCCAGTGAAAACAGTTCGGAGTTTAATTTGAATCTGTATCAGTGTAAACGTGGACATTTCCTTGTTAGCTCGATACGTCCGGATCCGTCCCACCGCGGATAACTTTACCGATAATCCTTAAGTGATAATTCAGTCCTAGAACTGTGGCGGCCGGCCTGGGTGTCGGGCCGGATCTAGCTGTACAGGTCGTCGTCGCCGCCCTCCTCCTGGAAGGTGGGCTGGTCGCCGCCCGACGTGCCCGTGCCGCCCGCCGCGCCCGCGTTGGCCGGGAACCTGCCGCAATTGGGATACACCTGCTTTTAACAATCTCTGGACGATTTTAAACAAGTTCGAGGAATACGCTTCTCGAATCGATCCCTGCTATTAAATTTGAAAAATATCAAACAATGTATTAATTACTTTAAAATTAAGAAATGACCTTCTTCGACCCCTAAATAGTTAGTTTTCATAATCGTGTTATAATAGAGAGCTTTTGAGTCGAGTACCGTGTGTAGGCCCCGAAGCTTGCTGAGTGGCCTAAGTAAGGTAGGAGATTAAAAAGCTTGATTATGACACTATTGTGAACGATACTTTTTGTACGAGTTCATTAAAATTAGTAATTTAAGTGGTCAGTTTTTATTTTAACTTTTTAAGCTTATCTTTGAAAAGAAAAGTTATCACACCACCGGCGTCCGTAATGTTGCAGTACTGTGCTGTGATTGGCTAAATACTAGCCAATCACAAAGCGTAGTTTTTTTTTTATGCCCTGTATACAACAGCAAGTTTAAGTAGATTTTTAACGGATGACGCGTCGCTGCTACGTTCCGAAACGCCATAGATAGGCAATTTTGTATCGGATCGAGTCTCCTTCAACAAGGAAACATATTATTGAAATACGAAATTCTATTTTAATTTATTTTTCGGTTGTGTAGAGCGTATCGAAACAGTTATTTCGGTTGTTTCGGAAGTAACATAGATTATTCAACGATGACAAGGGTGACGTTGCAGTATTCTCTACGAAATCTTAATACACAGACGAGTACAAAAAGCATTCTTAATTGAAAATAATAAACATTTAAACACAAATTCACCGTATGTTAAGTAGGAAATACCGTCTCTGTAAAATTAACACATAAAATGAACCTAACTAACTTACCGATAAATTTTGTGAAGTGTTCAGAAAATCTAAAAAATATATATATCGCGATTTCTTTGTTTACGTTATGTTTAAATGACTTCTCCCTATCATGTCCTTGAAAACAGATCATCTTGACAATTTTACACAGGTAACAAAACAAAAAAACAACGAAATAAGCACGATATTTTGCCGTTGTAAGTAGGTGAGGTTATTTTTATTTAATAAATTATTTCAAATAAACACTTTGAATATTGAAATGCTTCAAATTGGATTCTTATTGGCTATTCTTTCAAATAAAAATACAGAACAAAAAAAACATACATAGGTGTATCCCAATTATTATATTTGAGGGAAAGAAGGAAAGTTCTCTTGGATTTTCACTTCAAAAAGGTTTGTAATGTTGATATTGACTTAGTTATGCATTGTATTTTCTGTTTTTGATAACGTCTATAGTAATGACGATGCCAGTAACTATTATGTATTAATGAGATTCAGTTCGGCAGAGCTCTGGTCAAGTCAAGTGTATAACTTTACTGCAGAAAAGTTCTAAAAAAACAGCCAAGGAATGAATAAGGTAGAGGTAAAGATTGATTTTGAAACAAATTTCGTTATAGAAGATCAGATTCTTCTTGGGGCAGTTAATGAGCACCTGATTTGAAGAACGCAGATAATTTTGGTCACCTTTAGTTAAAATTAGACTTTTAGCGTGGCAAATGTCAAATTATAACCTTTACGTTACCAAATCTACAACCTCATGAAAAGAAAACGGGTTCGGTCTATATTTTCAAGTCGTTATAATACACTGTAAGGAAATGAACTTAATGATACAAAATGAAGAAATTATTGTTTTTCAAAGAAAGTAATAATGGTAATATAATACTATGGTAATATTGTAGCTTAAAATCTCATTGCCACTGTGTTTTTCTTAGCAAAGGGGTTTGTTCATTGTAACTATACTCGAAATAACCGGAAGTGCCCGTTTTCTTTGCAAAAGGAACCTATCACAAGGTCGAATTTCAGTTACCACCAGTTTCGTTTGTCCGAATTTTCATAAATTAGAAAACATTTCTTCTGAAACCGTGTAACTTCCCTGGATTGTTGGAAAACAAACTTTACCAGGGGCCATTATATGGCTGCGTTTATATCGTGACAAAATGTGGATAAAAAAATCCGTCACTTTTTGACACGTATATGTACGAGAGTGACGGTTGCTTTATCCAAATTTTACCACGCGATAAATGCAACCGTACCCGCAGGTTCTATACGTCAAATACAACAAAATGTGCGCCACACATGTTTGCTAACGTATGCGGAATGAAATCTGGACAAAGTTCAAAACAATATTTTATGACAATATTTTATGTAATAAAAAATGTGTTTTGTTTAAAATGTTTATAATAAATAATAGTATTATTAACAATGTTTAATGCAAAAAATAATTTACTCCTTTGCGAGCTGCTTTGCGACAGTTCCGTGGAACTTTATCCATGACTGACGTAAACACAGATGTTGGCATTTTATTTAATTCTAATTTAATATTTCGAGTAGATTCGCCGTTTCAGATTTGCCCAAAAATTTTTCGATTGGGCGAAGTTCTGGGGCGTTAGGTGGATACGCTAATTTGGGGACATACGGGATTTTTAGCTTGTTCATTTGGCCTCACTTTTTTTTGAGTAGTGACTGAAAGTCAAATCTGGCCAAAACACCAAATTAGCTTCTCTATGTTCCGATTTTATAAAATCCCGCACAATTGGCAAACATCGCTGCATGTATCCGGTCGGCATTAACAGCTAACCCAGATTAAAAAGAACTGCCTTAGACCGCGAAGGCTGATGGCAAGCCACAGTAAAACTTTTTTGGGAACCGTCGTACGCTCCACATACACCGTGTCCTATAAGTTTGGATACAATTCGTTTCGCACTGGTATAAAATACATGAAGCTCCAAATAAATAGTTTTATTTATAAAATTGAAATATATAGTTACAGAAACAAGATACAGTAGTTTCAAATGTCTGCCATATTTCATTCATGGGTTAAACACGATGAAGCAATTTCGAGAAATAATTTTTACCAAATACCGTAATGGCGAGTTCCCTAGCGACATTTTCAATACGATGAAATCTCTTGGGATCAAACGTGATTTTGTTTATAAAACATTAAAACGATTTAAAGAGACCTCCTCAACAGAAGATCGAAAGAGATCGGGTCGGCCGCGATCAGCGAGAACAGATCGGGTAGTTAAAATTGTGAGGGAGCGAATTAGACGTAAAAACCATCGCTCTATTCGAAGACTAGCAGCCGAGTTGAACATTTCAAGAGGATCTGTCCATAACATTTTGAGAAATGATCTTGGGTGTTACGCGTACAAGAAACGTAAAGTTCATGGACTTTCCCAGGCGTCTAAGCAGAAGAGGATCGAGCGATCAAATCAAATCGTATCGTTATTTCTCGAAATTGTTTCGTGGCACGCTGGGGATGAGTTTGTTTTCTCGGATGAAAAACGATTTGTTTTAGAGCAACCCCACAATGCTCAAAATGATCGGTTGTGGGCGGCAAAGATGGCAGACATTCCAGAGAATCAGAAATACGTTCCAAGATTTCAGGGTGCCCCCTCGGTAATGGTTTGGGGAGCAGTGTGTAAGCGGGGCAAACTTCCTTTGATATTCATCGATAAGGGTGTTAAAATCAACGCTGAGTATTACAAAACCGAAGTTCTGCAGAAAGTTGTTGCTCAAAATCTGCAACGCATGTTTGGAGATGACTATTACATTTTTCAACAGGATGGAGCACCTTCCCATATCGCAAACAGCGTTCAAGCCTGGTGTAAGGCAAATCTAACTGATTTCTTACCCAAGAATGAATGGCCCCCGAGCTCTCCGTATTTAAATCCTTTGGATTTTTTTGTATGGTCGTATATGCTCTCTAAACTGAATAATTATAAAATATAAAATTTGGACCAATTAAAAAAATATATCGAGCGTATTTGGGATGAAATGCCTATGAAAGTAGTGCGTGCCGCATGTGACGGGTTCGAGAAACGTTTAAGCCTGGTTCGGAAACTTAAAGGCGGAGTAATTCCAAAAAAAATATTGTAAATATTTGTTATTTGTTTCTTTTTAATATAATATACTTTTCATGTCATTTGGTATCGTGTACTTATTTTTATGATATTTCATAGTTGTATTCAAATATATTGGACACGGTGTATTTCACGTTTTCTTCAGTTGGGCCATCTGTGTTTATGAAATAGTCCCTTGCCATTAATTTCCGTCCAATGTGAAATATGATTCGTCATTCTTTACGCACAAGACGTCACTTTTAGCGTGATATTTATTTTTGACCAAATTGCAAAGCCGGTTTTTTTGAGTAAATTTTTGATTTTCTGAGCCAGTCGTCTTAACTTTTCGTGATTGTTTCTCAATACACATGTCTTTAAGGTACTTTTAAATGTATTTGCCGTCGCATTAGGAGTTTCTTCCGAGCTTTCTATATGATTTTGCGATACGGCCGGCGGTCATTTTCTTTCAACGACTCCTCTCAGTAGACTGGCTTAAACTGGATAGTCTTCCATAACTGGGCTTCCTTGTATTCGTTTTTCTGAGTGGGTAGGATGCTAAAATAATATATACTGTGCTTTGACTCTAAACCCTTTGTGTAAAATGTTCCACAACCTTCGCATTCGACCAGAGGGGATGTGTATCGAAGAAATTACAAACAGTTTCGCGACGTATTTTTTCTCGATTTGCCATAATTATTGTTAAAAAAATCCTACGTCCATGAAATTTGTCGTAATTATGTGAAGATGAGTTGTTAAACAATAGACAACTCACTTTCGTACTTTTTTAAGGAATTTAATATTTTTAAACAGAGGGTCAAAACTTGTCCAGATTTCATTCCGCATACGTTATGCTATGCAACTACGCCAAACATGTTTGCTATGCTGACATGTTATAACTGAATTCACGAAACAGTCTCTTTTAATTGTGTCCTTGTGTCGGCTGTGGCCTTTGTCGCGTCAGTGGCAGTTCGGATAAATGAAACAGTTGGAATACAAAACTTTAGACTTGTGCAGTCGAGTTCATAAATATGTATACACTTCAGGACCTTGTCTATTTAATGACTATTTGAACTGCCATGCATGAATTGTCACAGCGATTAAAGTGACAAGGTACTAAAGTGTACACATTTATAAACTCGACTGTGCAAAGTGATTATGAGTGCACGAGTGAGAGTGGCAGTGACCAGTGGTAGTGGTAGTGTGTAGTAGCGGGCGATGCTCACCGGAAGTTGGTGCCGAACCCGCGGCTCTGCTGCAGCGTCTGCGCGAACAGCTCGTACTTGCGGATGTCGTTGTCGGAGACGGAGCGGCGCGCGAACTTCATCGCCTCCTCGAAGTGCGCGCGGCTGATCTCGGGCACCGGGTCCTCCTCGTCCATCTACCACGACACAACCGTTACTACCTATTGTTGTTTACTGACAATCAAAAACAATAGAATCGGAGGAATCTCGGAGTGCTTCTCAACGGGCATTAAAGGCGGCAAATATCTTTATTTAGACCAGTACTATACGATAAGCTTAGTTGAAAATTTAGAAACCTCTTTAACCCGTCAGGTGTCCTGCGTACAACAGTTGTGCGCAGGACGGCGCTGTGATTGGAGAATTTAAATTTCATAAACGAAGAACCTGCTAGTGTAAAAAAATAACCCTATTGATTTGTCACTTATTTGGCAACATATTGGATTTTTTTCCCCAACAACCAAGCATCTGAACAAGCGAAAAAATAATAAAAACGAAATTATTGCTCAATAAGATGTGCTCGTCCGCAATGGCCGCCGCCTGCGCCGCTCCGTAAACAAATAATTATTGTGATATTGTTTATGTGTCTAGTGATAAATAAATTGTTGAATTCGGCGCGTAAACTTATAATGGTGATAGTTTAACAATAGAAAAGTGAAATGTTGCAATATATTAAGTGCAGTGTGTCAAAGAATAAACCGATCGGATGAAAAAAATATCAATACCTAATAATAATATATTTGATTAATTGAATCATTTATTTTCATTATTCAAACGTAAGCGTAAACGTATATCTTTATTCCTTTCTACGTGCATTGCCTGTTCTTTTATCTTTAGATTGATATATCAATCATAAAATATAATTATACCAATCGTAAACAATTCACCTTTTTCTAAACTCAAACAGAAAATAAAAATATCTCGAAAAGCAGCTGGACATTTCGTGAACTTGTGTAAATCAAGGGCCGGACACTTGACGGGTTAAAGCGTTTACAATTCTATTGGCATTTGCGCCTTAGATAGGCGACAGAACAGCTTTATATAGAATTATAGACGATGTCTTTTCGGTCCGAGCCTTTGACAAGTTTAAAGCAAATATCACTAATCATAAACACTAGAATCAGTGAAATCTCGGGGCGCTTCTCAGCCGGCAATTTATAGGCGGCAAATATTGTTATCAGACCAGCACGATTTAGTTATTAATTTAGAAACTAGTTATCAACGTGGCAATGCAGCCAAAATTTTAGGAACGTTGCATACTGATAGCGGCTTATAAATTGGAACTGTGTTGCAATAACAATAAGGTTTATTTTCCTATCTTCATAAACTGAAAATGCCATTATCGAACAAATGTAATTGAAATTTATTGCCTTGATGGTAGATTCAAAGTCCCACTTAAAAGTACTCCCTGTTTGTCTTATGTTGGAATAGAGGCTTTGAAATGTTTATGGTGCCGATTAATATGTTGCTAAAGTTTGTTTTCGATGCTGATAGAATGATGTCGGAGTGTACTCACGTCCATGCCGGCGGCCTGCTGCGCCTGGCGCGCGCGCTCGCGCGTGATCTCCGTCTCGATGGCTTGCCGGATGGCCAGCTTGCAGGCGCGCTGGCAGATCTCTGTTAGATCAGCCCCGCTGAACCCTTGTGTCACCTGCCAACCAGCCAGAGGTGATAAGACTGCTTCACAACGATCTTATTGTATAACTAATTGTAGTTCCGGATTTTTTCGCTATATACCGAATAATTCGATACCATAAAATTGCATTAACATATATATTTAAGGTATCGATGTAGGAATTTATACTAAACTAGCGACCCGCCCTCGCTTCGCTTCGGTTTATGCCAGGTTTCTGGTGCACCCACACATAATCCAGAATTTATTATACAGAAGAACCTTCCCCTTGAATCAGTCTATTGATGAAAACCGAATTAAAATTTGTTGCGTAGTTTGAAAGATCTAAATGTACATACAAAGGGACAGACGTTTTATGGTTTTTTTTTATGGCAAGGAGAAGGCACGCGAGCACTCAGGCCACAGCGGCAGGCCACTAAGTGGGATCTGAGACCCATAGATAATTGAAATCACAAGACTACAATCTCAAAACTGCAATCCTAATGGCCGTATTAATAAACTGATCTCGACTGTAACGCTCGTCTCGAGATGCGTCAAAAACGACAGTTTTGTATGGCTTGCCGTTTACTTTGACGTATCCTGTGACGGGCATCTCAGCCAAGATGAGTTTATTAATACGGCCCTTCTTCAAATGCGTTGCCAACCCTGAGGACTAAGATGGGATGCCTCTTATCCCCACACCGGAACACAGCAGTTTATGAACACAAAGGACAAACATGCATTCATATTTATTCATATAGATCAATTCTGGATCATGGTGTAGAAAACTCACTGTTAATATTTAAGTTAGTTGTTGTAAATTCGTGGTCGAGTGTACCTTGGCGATGTAAGTGAGGTCGACGTCCTTGGCGATGGGCGACTTGCGCAGGTTGGCGCGCAGGATGGCCTCGCGCGACTTCTCGTCGGGCAGCGGGATGTAGATCAGCTGGTCCAGCCGCCCGGGCCGCAGGATCGCCGGGTCGATGATGTCCGGCCGATTCGTCGCGCCTGGGAACAAACCGTGAACAATGTCTCTAGGTACGCCAAATCGCTTCAAACTATGATACAGTAAAGCTTATAAATAAACAAATATACTACAGTAGAACACAATTTATATGGTGTGTCGTGAATCTTCGTTCGCGCAAACACGAACAACGATTCCGAGGTTTTCCGAAAGCACGATTAAAACCCTCGATCAGACTTGTACCTAATAAGTATAAGGTGCAAATTAAATTGCATCTACTTTTCCATCTCACTCACGGCTGACTGAATGACACGCGGGCGCGCGTGTACATGGCGTCACTAATAACCAATAATAGCACAGAATACAGACGCGCAACGTGTGGATCATGCTGATTGGTTTCCGCGCTTCGAAAATTCGTCATCTGCGCAGGTACATCGGTAAGCCATATCAATTGCGTTTTACTGTACTTTTGTTTCATTCAAATAGAACCAGTAGTTTTGATTCTACGTGATGTGATGTGATGACGTCATCATCCGTGAGCGCTAGCCTCAGGGTTTAAAGCGCAGCATACGAATAAAAAAAAAAAGTCGTCGGTGAAACTGCAAAACCGCGTAAGAAACATTTTTAATAAGAAGCAAACTGCACCTTTTCTCTTAGATGTTAAGGTTTATTTTGCTCTATATAATAAATTTGTTGGTTACGCGGTTTTGCAGTTTCACCGACGATATCTCAAAATGTTTGACGAATCGAAATGATTTTTTACTGCTATTTTCTGATTTCAATGAAGAATACTTGATGTCACGCTAAAAGCGAACTTGTTGTAAATGCCCACCTTCTGTCTCCAATATCACCAACTCGGTGGTACAGTCACCAGCAATAATATATTATTCAACATTGGCCGCAAAAATAGCTGCCCCGTCTTTATTACTAGAGCTATAAGAGCCAGTCAGATATTTTGCGCCCAAGTTGGTTAATGTAACCATATAAGTAGCTGCTTTGATCAGGTCCTATATTCGTATTATCTCTTTTTCTAAGAAAATCTATGACTATTGTCTCTTAGGACAGAATAACAACAGCAAACAGTTGATCAACCCTTTTACACAGTAACCGTGAATGAACATAATGTACGTGTGACGTCGTGTGCCACGTGTGTAGCTAGTAGCGTTGTGTGTGGTTACCGATGATGAAGACGTTCTTCTTGGCGCCCATGCCGTCCATCTCGGTGAGGATCTGGTTGATGACGCGGTCGGCGGCGCCGCCGGCGTCCGACACGGAGCCGCCGCGCGACTTCGCGATCGAGTCCAGCTCGTCGAAGAACAGCACGCATGGGGACGCAGACCGGGCCTGGACAAGAAAAAAAATAATTGACAACATTAAAAAAAGCATTTTTGTTTTTTCGCTTTTACAATAGCTGGTTAAAAATTAGACTACCCGTGTTTCTCGGTTTTTCTTTAATTAACTTAAATTTTTGGTTAATAATTTATTAAAGAAATAGTCATTAAAAACTCCTCGTGTGGTTGCCGGCTTCGTGTGGTTGCCGAGTTAGGCCTCGTGTGGTTGCCGAGTTAGAATAGTGCCACTCCATGTCTTCCCGTGGATGTCGTAAGAGACGACTAAGGGAATAAAGGCTTGTAGTACTGTTAGGCGATGGGCTTGCAACCTGTCACTAATACGCTGGTAAACATCTTAGCCTAATTGTGCAAATTGTGGTTATAAAATTATCAACAAGTTTTTAGAGATGTTAGTAATTCTGTAGCTCTGCCTACCCCACTCTGGGAACGAAGGCGTGAGATTATGTATGTAGTCATTAAAAAGACCGTATATACAAAGTTAGGAATACTGATGTCGTGATCTTAGCATGATATAAAACAAAAAGTAACTTTAAACAGAAACAGAACTGACCGTCATGTCATGTCACTTGTCAACCATAACAACTGTAACTACAATGTAAATATTTGTTTTCTTTGTAAGTATATGAAACCGAAACATTCGATATTTTATTCCTCTTTTCAAAATTGTTCACTCTCTTCGTTAAAACGTGTGCCTTCCTTAAACCTGACATTGGCGTAATCATAGTGGCAACACAAATGACATATGCCACAAAACAAAGATCTATCTATCTATTTAAATTCGTCGACTTTGGGCAGATTGCGGCTATGCGCTTTTACAAATCCGTTAGTCACTTTTATTTTAAATAGCGTATATCAAAACAATAGTATTACGAGAATCCAAAGCGTGTCGTTAGAATCAATTAACCCGTCAGACAGATGAGAAATGGACATGACAGTTGTATATTTTTTTCAATTTCAATAATAAATGGACTAAGGGCAGTATAAGTGAATTCCTATCATTCACAATCCAACTTTTTTTACCCTTTCTCCTAAATATAATATAAAAAAAACTACCGCATAAAAAAAACAAAAATATTTTTACTGTAATCAGCAGTGTAAAATCTACAAACGGTATTATATTTTACTACCTTAGCACATTAATTGTTGTCAATTGATTGTGCAGGAAAAGAAATATCTAAACATTCTACGGCAATAACGTTGAGTTTCCTATAAGTTTCAAATGACTTTGCATCTCTAATAACATTGACTTTAAGCACATTTTTTTTTGAAATGGGTTTAGGAATTAACGTTCTTGATCCTACATGGTGTAACCTCTCTTTCTGTATCGTACCGTACTCGTATATAAGTGATATAGGCACAATGCTGGGGTACTAGTGAAAAAGGGTATAAGTCTTCTGAAGATCAAGTGAAAAAGGGTTTAAGTCTAGTATACTCCGTTCATGTATATACCCTTTTTTATTACGAGTTAAGTCGACTTGTACCCTTTTTCACTAGGACCCCAGTGTAACGGTATTTCATTGAGAAAGATTCTTTCGTTTGATAAATGAATCTAAATAATAATAAATAAATACTGCAACATTATGATCGCATTTTTCGCTGCGGATAGATAAAACAACCGTATTTTTTTGATAAGGACGTAAGTGCAAGCGTGACGAATGTCGTATCCTCATGTGTACATAGCGATAAAAGGGCTATATTAGACACGCTGGGGATTGAAACATGAGCCATAACACAATATGCGTTCCCGATCAAAAAAAAAAACGAGTAAGATAATTTGACAAACTTAAATTTAGGCAAAATTAAGTAATACCCTATAAATTGTGTATGCTCACAAATAACCCCATTTAAGTTTCCAAAAACTTTTAATAGAAATACACAATAGACAATAGTAGTCATATTACTTTGACACATAATATTATATTAGAAAACAATATAATTTATTAATTAGTTTTTCGGGTTTCAATAAATTCGATAAGACTCGCATAAAAGCGTTTGCGTGAGAGAGAAGAACAAATCCTATGTCATTTTAAGAGCTCTCGCTCTAAACTGAAGTAATAAATAACACCAGAGTTACACGACACACCAATGTATAAAAAATAAAACTAGAAGAAGTGGTTACCTTATCAAAGATGTCTCGCACGTTGGCCTCGGATTCACCGAACCACATAGTGAGCAGCTCGGGGCCCTTGACTGAGATGAAGTTGGCTTGGCACTCGTTGGCGATGGCCTTCGCCAGCAGAGTTTTACCTGAAATCGTATGCCCGTTGTAACTTTACCACAAATAATTCAATTTTCTTAACACGCGCCCTTATAATGCCTTCTAATCTATCATTAGTTAGCTAAAAAGACGAGTTGAGGAAAACATACACCAATATCTAGAAGGCAAGTGGTGTTACTCGTTAAATTGTACTGAAAATAAATAATTAACGTGTATATGATAGACATTATCGCATCTTTCCTAATGTTGGGATTTCGAGTTAGGTTAGGTTAGGTTAGGTTAGTCTATAGTAATAAATATGGGTGCATCAAAGTTCATATAAAATTGCAAATTAGATTATTGGAACTCCGAAAATGTATCTCATATAATTTTACAACCTAATGATCACTCTTCATAATCTTCATAATATTTTTTAATACTAATGATCGGAACTTATAATCATCTGAACTTATAACGCCAATATTCATGGAACTGTACACTTTTAAGAATTTCTTAAATATCTTACGTGTAGATAAATTTAGGTTAGGTTAGGTTAGGTTAGATTTATAACAATCAAAAAAAAGTACCAGTTTTTGAAAAAAATGCATTGAGTTGCGATGATTATGACTTAAAAAAGTATGAACAAAAAAGTATGAGCAAAAATTTTCGATGAAATGATGAGTATAGACACAAATTGTTATTTGTATAAAAAATCTAAAGACCAATTTTATATGAGCCAATATGGACCCAATAAATATATGTCTCAAAGTCGACAGCGGAAATGTTGAATTAGGTCGCTATAATTCTAAAGGTACGTTATGCTGACGTGCGTTGGCGACGCGGGTCAATCTCCTAAATTTTGTAAATTACAATTATGCTAGGGCTCTCTGATAGTTAAACAAGCAGAAGCGCGATGCGGCGCGCGGGGATGTTGTGCAGTCTGCTTACAGTTGGCATGCAGTCCTATCAAATGCACATCTACTAAAAGCTAGCTGCATGGTTGTAGTTACGTCAACTGCATCAGAACTGCCCTCGTTGTAGTTCAAATGCTGTCCGTCTGAACCGGTCCTAAGACCGCGCTGCGTACTGGGCATGGGAGGCGCTCGCAACTGCCTACCATTGGACTCGGCTCTCCAACGTCTATCACCCAGTAGGACAGGCAAGTAGCTGGACTGTTTTGGTTGGTACATACCGCATCCAGGCGGTCCGTAGAACAGCACGCCGCGCGAGGGCTGCATGCCGAACTTGAGGAACTTGTCGGGGTGCTCCACGGGGTACTGCACCAGCTCCTGCAGCTCGCGCTTCACGGACTGCAGCCCGCCGATGTCCGTCCACGTCACGTTCGGGACCTCCACGACCGTCTCGCGCAGCGCCGATGGAGATGACTTTGTCATCGCGTACTGTAAAAAATGACGCACTTTAATATAATGGCTAATGAAACAAGTCCACTGTTGGCCACAGGGACGGGAGGATCTGGTTGGGCACTGTGTCTCGGCAAGAGATTTCTGACTACTCGTAATATTTCAGCGTACACTCCTGAATCTGCTTCCTTATGCTGCTTTGTCCCTTACTGTTTCTACAGTAAGAAGTTAAAAAAAACAGTTGTGGCTCAGTGCGTCTCTTCTGTTACAGACTAGATAAAGAAGGTTTACCGAGGAGCAAATAAGTCATGAGCAACTTATGCTAGCCGCATCAAAGCTTCAACATACGGTATCCTATCGAAAACACTAAAAACGTTTGCCAGCTGTTTCATTTGCCATAATTTTCATTTTATTCTGAACCCAAAAACTTTTCAAAATGTTTAATGATATATACTTACAGAACCTGTAGGTTAGGGTTATTTTATAACAATTCAGGAAAGTTAAACGGTTTTGAGAGAAAAATGACTTTCGGACAATTGAAAATTATGGCAAATGACACAGCTGGCAAACGTTTTTACCAATGCCTCGTGAAATATTTCCTTCATAAGTATAACACAATTTTCCTTCATAGAAATGTTTACTCAATAACAATAAAAATACTCTGCTTCGTAAACTATATCCACTGCTACTACACTTCCATCATACCCGGCAATTTCTGATCAATTACAACAGCGTGTCTTCATATATTTTTTGTTGATTTTAGCACCAAGTCTCTACTAGTGAGTTGGCTACATTTTTTTCGATACAGTCTAGATTAATTTTCTTGTGCGAAGACTGATTGCGATCTGGACGGACCCTGAAAGTCTTTAAAAGCTTTTAAAAGCCAGTACGTACCCGGAAGTTGTCCATGGTGACGGCGAGTGAGTTGAGCACTTCGGCGTCGATCTGCTCGTCCTCGAGGTCGATGAGGTCCATCTTCTCGCGGATTTGCTGTAGAGCTGCCTCCGAGCACAGTGAGGCCAAGTCCGCGCCCACGTGACCGTGGGATTCTGCCGCGATCTGGAAACGATATCAACATTAGAAACGTCGGAGAATTTTAATAGACAGCTTTCTTTTAGCTGGGAGCGTATAGGGAAACCCAAACCATAGTAGATACAGGGAAACTGTCTTAGGAACTGTCAAAGGAATTAGGTCTTATTTTGTGAAAGCAAATTTGCCATAGACATTTTTTTTGGTCAAGTATGAGTTGTGCGTAAAATGTAATTTGACTAATATTTTTAATGCAGTTCCTAGGGGATATTTTCTGACTATCTGTGTGTAAATTCAATACAAAATCATGCTAAATTGAAATAGGAGAGAGAGAGAGAGAGAGAGAGAGAGAGAGAGAGAGAGAGAGAGAGAGAGAGAGGAGAGAGGAGAGAGGAGAGAGAGAGAGAGAGAGAGAGAGAGAGAGAGAGAGAGAGAGAGAGAGAGAGAGAGAGAGTATTTATGTCATGTTAAAAATATGTAAAAATTAAGCGAAATAAATGTTTTCTATTCTATTCTTTTACATTTAATATATTAGTAATAAGTTTAATCCAGTTGAATTTTTATATTTTTGAAAAAGACCCATGTGTGTCTAAAGTAGCAGCTTAAACCTTGGTTTGGGACTAGGTCTATTTGTATCCCGCTTATATAATCTTAATTTAATTGAAAGCTGCCCAGTAGGTAACTTGCGTGTGGTGTACCTGTTCGAGGTCGACGTCGTCGCCGAGCTTCATGTTCTTGGTGTGGATGCGCAGGATCTCGAGGCGGCCGGTGGCGTCGGGGATGCCGATGTCGATCTCGCGGTCGAAGCGGCCGAAGCGCCGCAGCGCCGCGTCGATCGAGTTCGGCCGGTTCGTCGCCGCCATCACGATCACGTGCGACGACTTCTTCATGCCTGGGGAAAACATTTTTATTAAAGGTGGGAACGCGCTAAAACTAAAATTTATAACGCATATAAGCGTATTTAGAAACGACATTATAGTCGGCTCGGGATACATGGTCTACTCGGTCTACGACACTGACAGATTCTGTAGGTCCGGCGATCCTCCTCCGTCATAAACATTTAGGGCCAATTGCACCAAAATAATTATTCCTTGCTGTCAAGTACAAAGATTTGTATACCTTATTGTATTGGGATAAGGTGCAAAATTATACACATATCTTTGTACCTTACTGTACATTGACAGATTGGCACTTACACATACGACAGGTGGACAACCAATCATTCTCTGGACGAGATAGATGTGTACCGCCTTCATACATCTTGCTCATGTTTAGTAGATATGAACGCCACATTTACAATGTCATGCCATTGCACATCCAAGACTCACCACCCATGAGTGTAAGCAGCTGCTTCGCCGGACCTTACCGTGCGTTCATCCAGTGAACAACTGGTACTGATGGGTCATACACAGATTTTGGTTACCGTCTTTCCTGTGGGCATACCCAAAGTTAACGTTTTCAAGGCCCACCCACATCCGCATAACGACGTCAGGTCTACTTAAGTCCTATCAAATAAAAACAATGTACTGTATCCTATCCAGAGATGGGCAAAATTTATTCGAATGACGAATAATGAATAAGAATAACCAAATTATTCGCGAATAACGAATGAAATTCTCGAATGATTATTCTTATTCGAGTAAATTATTCGTCGAATAATTTATTTGCGAATAATTTATTCGTGAATAATTTATTCGTTTAATGAATTGCCACGAATAATTATTATGTATGTACTTACTGGAATACCTAATGCATTTTTCTCTAATAAATTAATAAATTATTCGTTATTCGAAAAGTAGTCGAATGATTCATTCGTGGATAATTTATTCGCGAATAAATCATTCGCAAATAAATTATTCGACGAATAAATTATTCGCGAATAAAAATACTACGAATTATTTTTTATTCGAATAATTATTCGAATAATGCCCACCTCTGGCCCTATCAAATATGCCTTTAACTATTAACCACAGGAGACAACTTTTGTTTTTTAGAATGTGTATGACCCTGATGGTATAGCTTATAAAATGATGACCAAGCATGGAAGGGCTGACTCATCTAGGTTTTCTCATTGGTTCACTCACCGTCCATGAGCGTGAGCAGCTGAGACACGATGCGGCGCTCGACCTCTCCGTGCGTCTTCTCTCGCTTGGGCGCGATGGCGTCCAGCTCGTCGATGAAGATGATGGCGGGCGAGTTCTTGTCGGCCTCCTCGAACGCCTTGCGAAGGTTAGATTCCGACTCGCCGGCTAGCTTGGACATGATCTCCGGACCGTTGATGAGGAAGAAGAACGCGCCTGAAAACAAAGGCTAATATTAATATGGGCTGACACAAATTATTTGTTGATAACATAACTAAGTAAATGACTTGCCGCACGATTTATAGACCCTCTAGTGGAGCAGTAAACAGACCCCACGCTTTGTTGAAGTACTGACATAAAAGTCGACTAATAAAAGGTTGTATTGCAACGTCATTATCTGCGTCTCAATGCGTTGGGTCTATACCGTGTTCATTCTTACTTGTCTAATATAGTAAACAACTTTCTAACCTCAAAATGAACCTCTTTTTGGCTAAAACAGCTATTTTAAATAAAATAAAGCATATGTTGGCCAAGTAATGCTCAAAAATTTCAAAATGTATTCTCAGTTTACTTTATTTACGAGCTGTTTTAGCCAAAAAGGTTAATTTTGAGGTAAGAAAGTTGTTTGCTATATTAGACAAGTAATAATGAACACTGTATACGTTAAGTATAGCGGAGAGATCCTGTCGCTACTCCAGCATCAGATCAGCTCTTAGATACCACAATATTGCATTGTCATCGGATTTACATATGTTATTGTAATTTCGGCCCATTCCATTGCTTTGCCAATGTAGAAGCGGACAAGATACATACATACATACAGTGCAAGTTAAATAAAAGCTTGTAACAAAGCTCCATCTACTTAAAGCTGCTAGAATCCTTTGTGTTAGTCAGAAAACGGTTAAGCGTCCCCGAGTTCCGCCATCTTGACCTAGATAGTTTAATGTCTGATCAGTGTTCACTCACCAGTCTCATTGGCCACAGCCCTCGCCACGAGGGTCTTGCCGGTGCCGGGCGGGCCGTACATGAGGATTCCGCGTGGCGGCTTGACGCCGATGGCCTTGAACAGCGACGGGTGCCGCAGGGGCAGCTCAACCATCTCCTTGATTTGCGCGAGCTGCTTGCGGCAGCCGCCGATGTCGTCGTAGCCTACAGCGTTCAGAGCTTCCTCTTCCTCCTAATAAAATAAATAAATATGGTTAATTTTCAAAGATTTTTTTTATACATAGTAAAACTAGGTGCCCACGTAGAAGTCATTTATCAATCGTCCCCCGGAAACTGTCAATTTTCAGGGATAAAAGTACCCTATGTCCTTCCTTCCTTCCTTTATAATATTAGTATGGACAGTGCTTTCGCCTAATTAATATTGCGTACACCGTGCACGTCATCTTGATTGGCGATTATCGCTGTAAACCAAGATGTTACATGGCATCTATTCTAATGAGAAAAACGATATTACCTTGACATGTTATCGTATTGTTTTTACCGCCTAGAATAGAGACCGTTCTCATTCGGGTAATGGTGTAAATACGATAAGTATTTATTTCCAACGGTATCCCTTCATTATTCATAATTTCATTTACCATAATGGTCACTGGCTATAACCTTCATTTTCCATAATATCACATAACATAATTTCATTTGACATAAAGAAATTTTTACTGAAATCGTAAACCTTGCAGGTAATTTTTACATACCATCGTATAGAGCCCAATAGGTTAGGTTAGGTTTGTTTTATTACAATTCTGAATAGTTCACCGTTTCAGAAAAAGTGCCTTTATGGCAAATGAATATTATCGCACATGATCGTTATGGCATATAATATTATGTCATATGAAATTCGGGCAAATGAAATTACTGCATATGAAATTCGGTCAAACGATAGAGAACCGTTTCCAACAAGACCCGGTTTGATGGATGGAAGGTTATAAAACGCTATTGTATAACTTGACTCGCGTACTAAGAGGGGTTCTCCACCAAACAATGGTGTTCTATATTTGCTTATTCAGTTTTCGTAGATTAACCAAAGCTATATTATATTTATAGTTGCCCAATCGATAGCATCCCAGTCGCGAGGTGATGACCAAAAGTAGGGCACGCTCGCATAACTTAAGCAATTAAAAAAAAGCTATGAAACTTTCCGTTGTGCGACAAAAATTTGCCATACAATTAGGAGGAAACTTTTCGTCGCCTAACGGAACTTTTTAGCCTTGGTTGTTTGTATAGTTTTATACCTACTACTATCTGCTAATTGGGTTCTACTTTTTGGCTTGACCTATTATTTTTAACCTGCATAATCGTACACGTAACAGATTTGTCGTGGAGTTTTAGTCTTTCAAAAAGGACCTTTAGAAAAAATCGTATTACAAATCGCACTGCTAGATAAAAACAGTATCAACTCAAAATCTTTGCCAGATCTGTTATAAGTTCATCGAAGTTGCATTAAAGTTTATTTTCAAATACAGTTGTATTTTGAGTTACTATTGTTTTGATCTAGCAGTGCGATTAATGTTCGCCCATTTTTATACAGAATCAAGGTATGTTTGAAAAAAAAAAGTATCTTACGAGTAAGATTGGATAAATAATATGTTTTAAACCTTGTTTTGATTTAAACACCGAAAAACTTAGTGTCATAATGCATAATTTAAATTTATCTAATTCTAATAATTTAAAACATTGAACTCATAGTTAGGATGCCTAAAGGACGAGAGTTTAAACGCTTTGTTCTATAATACAAAGAAACAATCCCTCAGGTGTTGATAAGAGTACAAAGCAGTTTTTGCTGGTATCTAAATTTAACATTATGATGATCTATTCAAATAATTCAACGCTCAGGGCCATACATTGTTGTATACTTCTAGAAAATGTATTGGTTTGTAGTGAAAAAAAAAAGGAAAATTATGCAAGAACAATTGTTCAAATATTCAGTAGTTATTATACGGAATATATCAATATATTTTATTCGTTGAATAAGCGTTTTTTCAATACACGGTAGGGCATCGGAACCAATATGGCGGCGGAAAGTTCTGGCAGCCGTGGAAGCGAAAATGTATGACGTGCCGTTACCGTCATCGTCGCCACGTTGCTCAATGTAAAAACGCGTCATTATTATCTTCATTATGCTTCGCTGCATTTGCACTCAATATGACGTTACAGTATATACTCCATACCATATAACTTGTCTTACTTAGTAAACACTTTTATAACCTCAAAATGCTCCCTTTCCGCTTTAAATTTAAATTTTGACATAAAAAACCATTCATGATGTAAAATCAGGAAAATAGTGTGCAAAATGTGGTCTCTAGTTGCTTTATTCACCAGAAAACGGCCGTGTTAGCCGAAAACGATGCATTTTGAGGTATGGACTTTACATTTTTGACCGTGTTTTTGCGAATACTTCTGAATATTTTACTATAAAAGTAACTATAAAATCTCGCCAAATGACTTTGAAATACGAAAAGACAAGTCTTATTTATAGTTTTACTGTTTTGGCTATGGAACTCCAGAAAGTAACAACTTTTTATTGTAAACTGCCTATTCCGAATAATCTTATCGCTGCGACCGCAATAAACACTAAGTGAGGTTTTGCTGTGTTTAATAGTTAGCCGTTACTATTATTTGCACACTGATGACGTTACTATACTGTTGTAGTGTGTTGTGGGTGTTGTTACAGTTAAAGGGCACGAATATGTTTATACTTTATGCTGTTTTTTCAAAAACATGTTTGGTACATATATTTCTAGAACTTGTTTGGATATTAGTTTCCACGATTGAGTAACTGAATTCTCTCGAATTAAATGCGCTTGGTTAGAAAATGTTACGAAATGGAAAACAATTATACATTTCCAAAAATAACTTAATATTTATTGATTTTATTAGTCTAAAAAAATCATAAATCCGTCAAATAGATCTTTTATGGCACTGCGGCCCCTTATTGTTTCTTATTGTATTCTCTACGTCCTACGTAAGCGAACTGTACCTAGGCGGGCGAAAATAACACGTCGCGTCACGACAGTCGGCTGCGGAACCGCGCTGTTTTGCGATCGCGAACTTTTATACGTAGGACGCTGCGTTACGTAAGTCAGTCTGTCAGTTAGAACATCCAATTCAACTATAACAAAGAAAACTAATCTAATTTCTGTCTAATTTTACAAATGACTAGGAAGCGCCCCTCTTGAGGAAGCATTCTTAAAATACTAATGAACTATAATGTCATGACATCTTAATTTAAGAGTTTCTGAAGGACTTTCATGTTCAAATATTGTAAAAACTGTTATCTACAAAATAAATAATGTTGAATACAAAACTTAACCCTTCTTTGCATGGTGCTGAAAAAAAAACAATAATGCCAACATATTGTTTTTTTTAATGTGTAAATTTTTTATGCTAATTCAAAATCAAATAGGGTTTGAATTCACGACTTTTTTCATTTTTATGTTATTAAGGGTTAAAGATTTACCCCCAAATCCTGACTGAGTAACATTTTATTTATTTGTTTATTCTTTATTATTTGAATTATAAACTCACCTCGTGCGCTTGGTAAACGCAACCGAGGGCATCCTAAATAACAAGCTTTAAAAAACCCGACTGTTGTAGCTAAGCAACTTTAAATCGTTATAAATCCTAAATGATCATTCAGAATTAAAAATGATTAAAGAAACCTAAAGGTGATTTTTAAATACCTATTCAATGATACCCCATTTGTCATAGTTTGTTGACTTTTACTTTTTTATTTTTTACAATATGGCATCTAGCTGCTGCCATATTGAATTTTAATTACTGTTATATCGTTAGTGACACTCGCAAGATTAAGACAAATCGATTGCCATAAGAATCATCAAAATCGGTCCATGTGTTTAGTTTCTAGAGCGCCACAAAGGAACAAACATACATATGTAGGCTGATAAACAAATTACCCTCCTCCTTCGTCAGTCGGGTAAAAAACATGGCGTCTCTCTGTGCACCTAGAGCTGGTCATCTTGGCAGGAACTTTGTGAGACAGCTAAATTACCAGCCCTACATTCCTATCTAACTGGGGAAAATAGGTATTAAAGTTAATTATGTTATAATGAAACCAACCTCGCGCTTGAAAGGGTCGCTTTTGCTATATGATAATGGTAGTTACACTGCAGAACGACGTATCAGTCTCGACCACGCCGCAACACCGCGCACCATAAATACGTCTATGGTGCATCGGCCGGTACGCCTCTATGACGTCTGAGCTCATTTATCGAGACAACGTCATCCGCAGTAAATTCAAACATATCTACCACCCCCGTGTATCAAAGAGCCGCGCGATGCGTGCCACGGCAGTGAATTTAAGCAACTCCCTTTGAATGCCGTCGCGTCTACCTTGATGTAGACGCCACAAGCGACCCGCAATGAACCTCGTCTAAATTTCAGCTCTATAGCTTATGCCTTATAGCATGAATGATGATGGAACTGACCTCGCGCTTGATAGGCTCGCCCTCGCAGTGGATGATGGTGTCCGGGGCCACGATGCAGTAAGGCGAGGGGTCGGTCTCGACCACCTTGAACTCGACGGCGCGCATGCCGCCGCGCACCATGAACGTGTCGTCGCGGTGGATCGGCCGGTAC
This sequence comes from Acleris literana, assembly GCA_946894065.1. NCBI lineage: Eukaryota > Metazoa > Arthropoda > Insecta > Lepidoptera > Tortricidae > Acleris > Acleris literana. Next base: position 15,004,961 of record OX335679.1, read on the forward strand.
GCTTCCATGAAGTACGGTTTCAAGTACACCTCGAACAGATTTCTGATGGAAGAAATGGGGAAATGTACTAATTGAACACGTAAACAATAAAGCTTGGGGTTAATCATATAATAATAGGGATGTTGACAGTAAGACAGCTTACCGATGTAAAGTCGAGTTGATAAATATATGTACACTTTAGTACCTTGTCTATTTAATGTCGTGTTTAGACTGCCATATATGAATTCTCACAGCGATTAAAGTGACTAGATACTAAAGTGTACACATATTTATGAACTCGACTGTACCTAACTAATTTAAATATAACTAACTAGGTACAAAAAAAAACTTTCTAAAATAAGTAACCAATGTCCAGACTGGACCTATTTGTGTACAGTCAACAGCATAAATAAGTGATCATTTATGTACCTTGTCGCTTTAACGTCGTGTTTGAAATGTCATACAAAATTTTGAAACAATTGAAAGCGACAAGGTACATAAATGATCACTTATTTATGCTGTTGACTGTACTTTATGATCAGAAAACCAGAGTGATATTTGACAACAAAGTCTTGTTACGACAAAAAATAATACAGTTTTTTACATATTGCGCATGATTATGCAACACATTGATAAGAAATGCCTAACGTAACACAATAATAGGTTCTAGCTTGTAATTTTGCTATTATATTTGAAACATATGAATAATTACAATGGTAAAACTTAGGTGCCCAAGATGGATCAATACTTTAAAATGGTCCATAGATACAATTTTTGCACGGTCATCAGCAACTTCTCAAGACAGATTCGTCATTGCTTCGTATCTCACATTTCGTGACGTACGAGTTTTAACTTAAATATGAAAAGAATTAGGTTCAAACTCGTACATCTCGAAATATCAGATACGAGTTTTTTCTAAAGTAGTAACGATTTACATCTAACAAGTGTAAACTCAGTAGGTCTACATTTAGTACAATGAAAATCCTGTTACCACTTACAGACTTTTTCAGATCAGCTCTCAGGCTTCTGATTTTGATGATGTTGAAGCTTAAATCTGTTATTGAACTGTTATACGCAACAGTCAATACAAAAGTACTTATAACTTTGTTGTATAATTATTACATTAATAAAATTAACAGCAAAAGAAAAAAAATACTGAACCATTTGGGTTACACAATCGAAATCTTAAATACTCGTGAGTTTTCGGGGGATTCCCCGAAACCCTCACCAACATCGCGCGAGCGTGCTCCGTAGTTTGCGTCGGGGGGAAGCCCCTTAACATTTTAGCCATTGCAGTGTAAATGTCATAATCGACATTTGAATTTCAACCCTGATCTAAATTTCAATAACAGGACCTGACTTCACTTGCAATAATTAGTTAAAAATCAACTCACCCAGTCAAACCCTCAACGGAGTCGTCAATAGGCAGTATGTGCACCCGCTTGCCATACTTGACCGAGGGGCAGGGTGCGATGGACACGACGTCCGAGAGCCTCACGCGCAGGTTGTTGCGCACCACGCGGTTCATGCGGATCTTCTCGTCGGGGCAGTTCTCGTCCGAGAGAACAATGCACACGGTCTCCTTGCGCCGCTTGCCCTTGAGGAGGACAGTGTCGCCGCGGAATAGTTGGAGCTGCTCCATTTTGGCCTGTATAAACAAGAACTTTATTAGTTGGTAATAGACCTAGTTGTGAAGCTAGCGGAGTTCGATCTCGAAAGGGGTAAAGGCAAGTATTTTGTGTCGGAGTGTTTATCTATATTGTTATACCGGGTGTCCCAAAAATCAACATCAAACCGCCTAGGGCTGATAGAGCAGCTAAAAGCTATCGATTTAACCCCTATCTATATTTAGCAATTTTTACTAGTTTCTGAGATATTGATCATTTACTTAATTTTGGTAATTTTCCCTTACGCCCATGTCACGAAAAATCCTTTATTTCAGGTTTTATTTCAGAAGTTTTTCAATGGTATCTTACATTATTAGAATCATTACGAATCAGCAAAGCTTTTAAACCTATTTGCCTGTTTTTTTTAAAATCAACTGTTTTAGTAATCACAAAGTGGTTTTTTCCATACAAAGTGAAATACAAACACTGGGACACCTAGTATGGAGAAACAAACTTTATGTCATTACTTAAATGTAGATAATTGCATAATGTATTGGAAGTTATCAAAAGTGTTTTTTTTTTTGTTAAATTATGTGTATAACTAAATTTTATTTCAACAGTTATTTCAGATGTTGCCAGCTTGTCAGCATCATTTGGAATAAATACTCTTAAAGTATTTATTAAATTATACTCTACATGTAACTAGTTCATTATTGAACAATCTTAAAAAGTTAAAATTTATAAAAAAATACTGTCCTAAGTAATATTTAACAAACCAATATCTTACTAACCTAATATTTATAGATTGCGCAATTGTAGGATATCCATATAGTAAAAATGTTACTGCAAATGACTCATTATTTTCATTGTAACCACACCTAAACAATTTAATAATAACTCTTCACTTCTCATTCATAATGTTCTAGGAAGTGAGTGTAGTTAGTTTGTTTTCACAAGACATATAATTATATCATACCAGAAAAAATATGTGAAGCAAACAAAAACCAAATGTTCTTTGTGAAGTCCTAAAATCTATCAAGATTCAAATAAAAAGAGACTGACAACATAGATGCTTATTATTATTGAAACAATTCTACCTATAAACAATTTAGAAGAAAAGAAAAGAGAAGAGCGGTTTTTGAAACAGTAATACAGTAAACAGTAACTGTTAACATTACCGAACAGTTCAGGACCAATTATATGTATGTGCCTAAAGGTGCATTTTAAATCTGCAGCAGTATCAGAAACCAATGTAATTAACTACTACGGGATTGAGCATGTGAAGTTTCCAATTTAGTGCTTTGATGCCACTAACTAAAGTGTGGCATTTGAAAATAAGTTTTATTTTTGGGATAAACTTGTTGCCGCCTGTACTTTTTTTGCATATTCATAACAAACTAACAAGCTCCAACACAGCAGGGTAGGCATACATAAAAAAAAATGGCTTTCACATCTGCCACCAACTCGAACAACACACTTCTGAGGGTCTACATTTAGTACTGCGGAACGCAAGTCTCCAAGTTCTCTATTATAAGATCAGATCAGGTAACATTGCATTGGGTTTACATAATTGATATGTATTCCAAATTTCAGCCCATTACATTAACCCATTGAGTGCCAGCTATCCAATATTACATACCTGGTAAATATTGTTGCAAACATAATATTTCAAAGCTAGCAGTCGATGGGTTAATAGACTGGTTCAAAAATGACTTGCAGGTTTTAATCCAAACACACAAATGCAACTTAACCCCTCATATGCGGGAGGTCAAAAAAGTACCAAGTTCTAGTCTCTTCTGATTACGATATAGTCCATAAAATTAAGCTTAAAAAATACAAAAAGATATCCTAATTTTGAGCACGGATCCGTGTCTAAGCATACTAGGGGTTAAATAAAAGCTTGTAAAAAGGTGATCTGTGCTCCACACAATTTAGGAAACAACCGTTATATGAAGCAAAATGACAGAACTTTTAATTCTAGCAGCATAACCCTTCAAGCGGCAAGAAAATTATAGTTAGTTTAAATTTGAATTTTCAGTTAATGTCATAAAGTATTGTTTTTTGACAGCAGCCGTTATACGGCTGCTTGCCACTCGAAGGGATAAAACACAAGTGGATAGCAACTATAACAGACAACTATTATAGCACAGCAAAGTTTTTTATATGATTTACACTGCATTCTGTTATTATTGGATATTCAACAATTGGTTTAGTACTAGAACAGGGCTTACGCAGCTTTAATTCAACAAGTGGCCTAAAGGGGCCTGTCAATTAATATTCTCTCATGCTAGGTACCCAGAAGCTCTTGTGAGCTCTTTCTTTTAATGGAAGCGTACATACATAGGCTGCATTAGAATAGTCACTAATTTACAGGGGTGTTTTAAGATTTTATTAGTTTGGATTCCCTCTATGATTATTTAGCAAAGCATATATACAAAGCTATTACATATATACTCGAGACCATAAGTGAGGCTTTGGTAGGGTCATGGGAGCACCACTGTATATTATCTTATTGGAAAAACCCTTCTATAATAATTTTGTGAAAATAAAAATCATAACAGTATCTATGGTGACTGAGTGAAATGATTCAAGTTGAACCAAATTTATGTAATAATATTTTAGAGATTTCATCAATAACTATGTATCATGTAACTGACATCATCACATAAGATATATAGGCCTCAGATAATCTAGGATATTTGGTAGGTGTTACCATTAGTGTTATAGCCTAGTTCACCAAATGGCGTGAACTATTTGGGCTAGTGATGCCCTAAAAATCAAAATGGAGACAAAGGATATCTGACCTGTGAGAGGGCAACGACCGAGTTGTCGTCGCTGACGGCCTCCTCGACGATCAGGCGGTTCGGCCTGTCCTTGCGGCGCAGGATTGCGGTCGACAGATCATCGGGACTGCACAGAACAACGGCAGGTGAAATAGCCGCAAAAATAACCCCCACTCGTCAAAAAGAAAATTCAATAAAACAATCATCTAAGCTTCCAAATAAGAATACTCGATTTTAATAAAATAATTAAACAATTACATAGCAAAATTTGATACTATGAATTCAATTTTCATTCAAGTAGACATGATGACAAGCCAATTTTCCGAACATCAGTTTCGACTTGAATCCTAGTGATTTACATAAAAAGTATAATGTTGTGGGGTAATTTAGGTTTAAATATACACTTACCTCCTATTGTCTGCCATTTTTAGCACAAATTAAAGTTACAATTTGAAAATTTATAAATTTTTAGAGACGCCGAAAGAATAAGCTGTGTAATCTCCTCTACTCACTAACGTCGTGACGTTGCCGTATTTCATTTGTTCGTCGATCACGACTGTGTTGCCAATGAACAAATATTGTCTATGACCATTGGTGCGTTTTTAATTACGTTTAGGCAATTATACAATGTAATATTGCACACGTATGAGAGCTTGGCAGAAGTTTTCGAATCATGTGAGGGCGCTGATTGAAATTAATTAAGCAATTATAATCACTCATTAGTCATTACGTAAGTATAACCAAGCGAACGCAATGCGACGCATCTGCTGTCCTACTTGAGATCGCGTCGCGTCACCTCGTGCCACCAAGATCCGAGGCTCTACTTTAAAAATCGAAATTCGAATTTACGTTAGCTCCATATCTTTCTCTCGAATTAGTACCGATTTCACCATACGATGTTAAAGGACACCGCATGGAAAGTATGGAAAGAAAAACTTAAGTATGGATAAAAAAAAAAATGTTACGTGAAGATTAATATATAAAAATACTTGGAGGGCAATAAAATCCTATAACTAGTTTTTGAGACAAAAAATATTTAGTGAAAAATTATGTTTTTTTTTTCTTCTTACATATGGCTTTATTAACATCCAACTAAGTACAGAATTCAACTTTAATACAATTAAAAATTAAAACGAAACGTATTTAAATTAAAATTAAACTAAGCTACTTAAATAATAAAGATATAAATAATAATCACCACCATAAAAAGAACACCCCCTCTAGCAGGTCCGCTCGCGGCATGGTCCCCATGACTCTGGCTGCATTACCTCTCTGGATAGCTAGCCCAATCCTTTGGGAGAGTTAAGCACCAGCTCTAGGATCTCCGGAGGATTTTATGAGCCGAGAGGACAGGGCCTTAATAAAGCTTTTCATATCAGCTGACCAAGGTCCCGTGGTTTCCACTGCAAGCGCCAGTAATTATTTAATAATGACGAATATTTGCGGCGCTTGAGTGTTTGGGCCTGATCAGCTGCTGCACCGGCCCGATTACGGGTTGACTGGACGTGGGAAAGGGCAAATGTGTCAACGCACGTCGCGTCCCACACCAGTGCCCTACCTAGTTTCCACGGCACCAATGTAGCTCCGTCTGGTCGCTTGCCATCGTCTCTATGCAATTCTGCTGGTTCTAGGACAGCTGGTACTGAGGCAGTGGCAAGCGAACGACGGATCACATCATTAATTGTGCCGTGACGGTACAAACGGCCGGCACTTCTGAAGCATGAAAGGCCATGTCGTCCCAGCTCACTCACTTCCTTCCCGCACGCGCAAGTATGAGGTTCACAGAGTCAAGCCCCAAGCCGCAAGTTTATTGCTATGCGCAAGCTGTTTGGGTCCAAGACTGTGCCTATATTGCGGGAAGGAAGAGCGTAGAGCCGGTGACCTGATTCGCCTGTTGAGACAGCGAGGAAACGGGCGCGATCTGAATCGTCCGGACTATTTTCTATGAGAGACGCATGAATTGATAGGAGGCGAGGTGTATCCCATGCTCTCTGGATATGCGTCTTGACTGGCATATCCACTCCCGGACTTATACATCCGCTAAACCGCTAACCATCCGTTTAATTGTTGGTGAACTCGGCCGTTAGTCTCGAATAATTAATGATAGATAAGAATGGAGCTAACTTAATTTCGAACTTCGATTTCCAAAGTAGGGCCTCTGACATAGTGCATCGGTCATGGAAACTCTTACGTAATGGTCGATCCGAATAGGAGACGACCTTCACCTAGCTGTTTATTCGATAAAAAGTATTTTATATCAAATGTAATATGCTAAGTAATATATTTATAATAGGTTGACTGGAAAATTTCAGTCCAGTCCTTAAAAGATTAAAAAAATAATTGAAAGCGAACTTTTTTTTAAAATTGCTATCGCTTGTTTAATAGACCAATTACATAGATACTAATCGAAATTATGAAGCCTATAGAATATGCAAACGACAGGTTTAGTGCAAATTATTAGTACCGACTTACCTACCTACCCAATAGTTAAGATGGGAAAAAATAGTTAACCTAACGATTGCATATTCTATAGGCTTCATAATTTCGATTAGTATGTAATTGGTCTACTAAACAAGCAATAGCAATTTAAAAAAAAAACATTTTCAGTTTCTTTTTTAATCATATAAGGACTGGACTGAAAATTTCCAGTCAACCTATTATAAATAATATATTACTTACCTAGCATATTAAATTTGATATAAAATACTTTTTATCGAATAAACAGCTAGGTGAAGGTCGTCTCCTATTCGGATCCCCTACTATACCGTAAAAATAATGACACATGTAAAGCAGGTACTACACAAATAAAAATTACGTACGTGTACGAATACGAGTAGTTCTCATTATTTTACACAATGCGTAATCACTATGTATCGCAAAAAAGCTCACGCGAATAAATCAAAATTTGCGTCGCGTTGCATCGCATCGCATTCAATCGCAATAAGTGACGTAGAACACTTCAGAGACCATTAATTTTGATTAAGAGAAACTACAACACGAATATTCCCCGAATCCTGCAGATACGGCTTTAGCATTAAGTACGTCGTGCAACCCTGTTGATGCCCCAAATAAATAATATAAAGCGGCGACCACATGCTTGGTGTTTGCCGCAAACACTACTTCACTACGTAGCTGTGTATCGTCTACATAGACTGAAAGAGGTCTCGAAAGTTCTGAATTCAAGTTTCAGAGTATTTAAACGCATGACGAAGGAATCCTTATACTCGAAAACCTAATTTAAGACCAAAATGCTAACCTCCACCGGCGCACATTCGCTGTGATTACTGCATTTTGGGGTAAGTGTAGGTATTTTTATCAATAAAACTTACCCTAATATTACTGGTTACACGAGATCTCATTCATATTTTTATGAAATAATGTTAAAATAACGAAATAATCAAGATAGGAACGATTTTCGATTTTCGATTTTCGAGTATAGTCATTGGTGTACTTCCAAATCAATTAATCTTATTTCAATGTGTACTTAGGTATATAAGTATAGAGTGAATCAATCCCCATTTTTTTTTAAACAAAATTACAATCAAATGATTAAATATAGACAGTTCCTACTTTTGGAAAATAGTAAGCTAACTAGATTTACTTTCTATCCAGCTTTTAAAAATCGTAGCTTATAAAATGGCGTGTCTACGTAGGTTTGGAAAAAAATAGTGAACCACTGTTCCCACAATGACTTCAAACGCCCGAGATTCCGGAATGTGTGTGCTAGTTCGTTGTAGCCTTATGGGCAAACTGCACGAAAACAACATTATTCTCTATGATGCCTCTCTGTCTTTGGTCAGGGAATTACTAGAACAGTTACGGCCAGATTAGAGTTTATGAGCGATTGTGCACTACAAGGAGTTTTACTGTCCGGCAGTCCGATTTTGCACAAACTAGTCCTTATGGCTTAGTATTTATGGCGTAATCGTAAAAAAATCGGACAGCTGGACAGTAATATTCATTGTAGTACACAATTGCCCTATGGATAAGCTTGTTACAGAAGACTCACATAGGTACACCGAAGAGAAGCGAGGGCGAGTCGCTAGTGCATTATATTTAAATGCAGAAATGTGTCTGTTTGTGTGTTCCGTTTTCACGTTCAACGTCTCCATACATGATCCGTTCTGCCTTCAGGTCAAACTGACCGGATGCAAAATAGCATCGTACATACATACATAATCTCACGCCTTCGTTCCCAGAGTGGGGTAGGCAGAGCTACAGAATTACAAACATCTCTAAAAACTTGTTGATAATTCTATAACCACAATTTGCACAATTAGGCTAAGATGTTTACCAGCGTATTAGTGACAGGTTGCAAGCCCATCGCCTAACAGTACTACAAGCCTTTATTCCCTTAGTCGTCTCTTACGACATCCACGGGAAGACATGGAGTGGCACTATTCTAACTCGGCAACCACACGAGGAGCAAAATAGCATCGTGTATGTGTAATTTGGCCTGAAGGCAAATCATATTCATATTCATATTCATATTCATTTATTCCTTTGCTAGAATGTAGTATTACAATGTAGTGATGGTGAATATTAGATCGTCCAATACATTCTGCTTCACTTAGCATGCAAAGATTAAGTAAAATTAATATTAAATTAAACAATTGGTACAGTTGTAGGTAATTAAATTATACATCTTTGTGGTTAAAATATTCCTTAAGTGAGTAAAAACAATTTTGTAACAACCAGTTCGTGACACTCTTCTTAAACATACGCATCTGCATATCTTTAAACTCTGATGGGAGCTTGTTATATATCCGTATGCACATGAAGTATACATTTTTTTTACTGTAAGCGAGACGACAATGCGGTATGACAAGTTTGTGTTTGTGCCTGCTTGGTCGGTTTCCAACATGTGCCTGCAGTCTGAAGAGATGAGAGTTTTGTCTCACAAACAAACATATCTCCTTAATGTACATACAAGTTAGCGGTAGGATACGTAGCGACTTAAATAGCGGTCTACAGCTTTCCCAGTTTCCCAATCGCATCCGTCCTCGTGAACGGTTTTCCTGATCGGACCGAACTCCATGACCGGATGCAAAAAAGCATCGTGTATGTGTAATTTGGCCTGAAGGCAAATCGCATCCGTCCGCCTGAACGATTTGCCTGACCGGACAGAACTCCATACAAGATCAGTTTTACCTTCAGGTCTAACTGACCGAATGCAAAATAGCATCGTGTATGTGTAATTTGGCGTGAAGGCAAATCGCATCCGTCCGCCTGAACGATTGGCTGTTGGAAAAACTGATCATGTATGGCCACTCGATCCGGTCAGGCGGAAATGACGCAGTTCGGCCTGAACCGATCGGCCTCCTACATGTATGGCCACTCGATCCGTTCAGGCGGAACTGACGCAGTTCGGCCTGAACCGATCGGCTCTCCATGTATGGCCACTCGATCCGGTCAAGCGGAACTGACGCAGTTCGGCCTGAACCGATCGGCCTCTACATGTATGGCCACTCGATCCGGTCAGGCGGAACTGACGCAGTTCGGCCTGATCCGATCGGCCTGTACATGTATGGGGGGCTTTAACAATTGGTGTTAAATTTGCTACAAAGATATTTCCATATCCTGGAGATGGTCATGTTACTTATTACTATTATCTGGGAAGATTGGAAAGTTCCTGAGGGAAGGGAACAGCGAGACTTCCACACGGAAGGATAATATTGCGTATTCTGAAGGGCAGGATCCGGACGGGATTGACAGACAGACACGCAAACATTTATCAATTTATTGCGGGCAAATAAATAAAATATCAGGGGACAATCTTACTACAAAATATTAAGCTGTATTGTATTTTGGGTACTAGACAACGATATAAGTACTTATAATGTGTAGATAAACGAAGACTTAAATACAAAGAAAACATCCAAGACTCAGAAACAAATACTAGCGCTCATCACAAAAATATTTGCCCATACCGGGAATCGAACCCGGGACCGCTAGCTTCGTAGGCAGGGTCACTACCAACTCGGCCAACGCATACGCACGTATTACGTGTCCTAGCTTTTGTTTACGCAGAATTGGTTTGTCGCTATTACCGTGGAATTCGTCCGATTTTCTAGAATCAAAACCCTATGTCCGTCTCCAGAATTATACTCTATACTCTATCTTGATACGTACCAAATTTCACATAGTCTACGAGGCGCTCAACGATGAAAACGTGACGAATAAATACTTAGTCAATCGAGCTTACAAAATAATTGTGTATTTATTAATAAAACCATACGAGTATGATAAGGCTTCTAATAAAAATCAAATGAATCATTAGAGCCATCACTAGAATCAGGCCCGCCTGTATACTCTTCAGTAGCATTCTTCAATGCTTTCTTAAGTTTTCTTCGTTCACGACTACTCAACTTTTTTACGCTTCCCAAAATTGTATTTTGTAATAAATTTTTAGTTTCAGCCTCAATACTGTACTTGAGCTCTCCAGCGTACGCTCTCAAGTCGTCTATGTAGTCATCCAAATGAGCGTTCTGTTCCACCCAAAAGACATCATTCATGAGACTCAGGAAGTGCGTACGCTGCGGCAACTTATTGTCGAACTCACTTCGGTACTCAGCAACTTCTGTGGATATTTCATCTTCATCCATCTTGGATAGCTTCTTCACGTGTTCCGCTAACTGTTTCGCTTCAGTATATTTTAATTTATACAATTGGTCGGATAACAATTTCAAGTATTTCTGAAGATAATGCTCTAGAAAATGGCTCTTAAGCGTGTCAAGCCAGTTTCTGATAAACCTTTCGAAGATCCCTTCGGAGCGCCAGACCGGTTTTTTTGTCTTGCTGTTAAATAAAATATCTTCATTAAAACTTGAAGATGTTAAATTGAACAGTATGAACAAAGTTGCTACACAAATATAAAGAATAGGCGATTGCATGTTTACTTCAGGTAAATGTAAAGAAAAATCAATTTCACGGTATGACAACCGAGTAATAATTCGTCGAACAGAACTAAGTTTGTTTAAGTTAAAACTAAATAACCGGCCAGGGCCCTACCAAGATGCATTGCGCTAACTAGCGTTTCTATTCGTTTCGTTTATAGACCAATCGCGTCACTGGTAGATCACGTGACTTTTCGTATCACGTCATTTACCAGTGTCGCGATTGGTTTAAAAACGAATCGAATAGAAACGCTAGTTAGCGCAATGCATCTTGGCAGGGCGGGGCTCAGGTGCTAGATGGATTAGACCATCGAGAGTTCCGCACGTGCGTCTTATAGATATGAAATTTGAGAAACCTAGTAAGAAGAATATCAACCCATAGGTAGGTACAGTCACGAACTTAAATTTGGGACCCACCTTAGATCCAAAGTCATTCTGACATTCTACAACAATAAAGTTGAGTCTCCTATAAGTTACAAATGACTTGACATCTCTAATGACAGTCAAGCCTATTTTTCTTGAAATGGGTCACAAATCAACGATCGTACATAGTACATTTTGAACGATAGAAAAGAAAAACGTTAGTAGCGTTTGTATCTTTGCCACTCTATACCCTTACCATGAGTTACAATTAACGTACTCGCTGACCCTCGCAGACATCGCCAGTATTCTTATAGAGTGCGAGGAACAGGGGTGTGATTCTCTCAACAACGACGGACGGACGGACGAACGAGTGATTGTCCAAGCGGCGAGTTTAAGTAGTCCCGTCAAAGTGAACAAACGCATTTTAGCGCGTGTATTCAATTTGGCAGCATGACTTCTCGAACGTATAAGGCTGCCTAATTGACAATGCACGCGCTAAAATGTGTTTTGTTCGCTCGGACGGGACTACTTAAACTAGCCGCTTCGATTCGCTCGCCCAACCGCCGTTTTTTGAGAGAATAACACCCCAGAGCATTCGACTCGCTAGCGAGTACGGTAATTGTAACTCATGGTAAGGGTACTGGGTATCATATTCTAAGTATTAGAACCCACACAGGCATGGCGAATTTGACTTGCATTATACGCTAAGCATCTTTTTCTTTATTACGCAATAGAGTGATTGAAATATGCTCTGTCTTTATCTTTCATTATAACAGTTGAATTTGGCAGAAAGATGCTGGTAAAAAGAATACTTCAACTAAGATATAATAGGTTAATAGTGAATATTCATGACTTATTTTCACAACTTCAATAAAAGCATCAGCATCAGCGTTCATGTAACAAACAGTTGAGAAAAATCATTTTTAGAATAGCTATAAAAATAACCAAGATATCATCCAACAAAGATTTGTTCCTATCCCGTTGCAGCAGTTGTAGCGAAACAAAATTAAACATGGAGTTTACATGGCCGACCTGTAACGTGACGTCGAACTCGTCACAGTGCATATCGGATCTATCTCTCTGTCTAATAGCTGTCTAATTAGTAGTTTGAAATGCTTGTATAATCCGTATTCCTTGGCCAATTTTAGTTTCACTTATGCTGATCTCTTTTACGGTATTTTCATATTTTAATGAGAAACGCGATTTAAAAAAATCCATGCATATCCTTTTTTTTTTGTCTCTCCACCACTTACCTAAATCTGTTAATGAAAATGAAAAATTGTTTATTGGTTATCACAAAATTTAAATACAATACAAAGGTTGGATCCTTCTAGTAAGCATAGGAATATACTTGTGGCAGAAAGCCCCGCTCTTCCAGTAACAATAAGAGATTTAACCAATTAAGGCAAGTTTAAGGAGTGGGTGACATTTGATTACAGAGTAGGTATGAATTAATTTTAAGAAGTAAACAACTTATAAGATAGTTAATTTAAATTAGTTTAAATTTGGAGTGTGCATGCACGTGGTGCGTGCGTGCGTGCGTGCGTGTGTGCGTGTGTGGTGTGTGTGTGTGTGTGTGTGTCCGTGTAAATTTAGTTATCGGCGAATATTTTGTTCCTGGATGATGAACTCTTGGATGTTTTCTGTGTATTTAAGTATGTATTTCTCGATATAAGTATGTACATAAGTTTAGCGTTGTCTAGTACAGTCACCAGCGATAATATATTATCCAACATTGGGCGCAAAAATATCTGACACGCTCTTATACTTCCAGTAATAAAGACGTGTCAGATATTTTTGCGGCCAATGTGGGATAATATATTATTACTGGTGACTGTACGTACCAAATGTACCCATAGTACAGTCAAGGACTTTAATTGTTATGCCACTATGGAACCCTGTCATAATGACGGCGTCAAACCACATGACAGAAATTACGCTTAAATGAATGATTAACGTTATGCGACAGGGTTCCATAGGGTTCCATTAAAGTCCTTGACTGTTCAAACCTAGAGCATAGTTGGGACTAGGTCAATTCGTGTAAGAAGATCCGCTGATATTTTATTATACAGTTCTGTAATTGGATATGGTAGAGGGCTATACTGCCCCCATTAGAGAAAAGGGCGTATGTTTCATAGAATCGCGAATGTATTAGTGACCTTATACCTTAAGACAAGGGGTTCAATTTGCTTTAACTATCAAATTGCGAATGCGTCCTTTTTATTTACAAGGGCAGTATATAGGTACCTACTGCTAATAACGCCCTCGTCCGTCTGTTTATCTGTCTGTCCTATGTTTATAGAGCTTTATCTTTTGAACCGTAGGTAAAAGATAGCGGGTTTTTTTCAGAATTCGTGTTATTAAGGCTGCGGCTCCACTGAGGCGGAGACAAGCGGAGCGGAGAGGAGACGTGTAGGGATCGACCAATATATTAGTTGAAATCTACATCTCGTCTCCACTCTGCTTCAATGAAAACAGTTAAGTGGAGATGAGCGGAGCGGAGAGGAGACGTGTAGGAATCGACCAATCATATTAGTTGAAATCCACATCTCGTCTCCGCTCCGCTTCAGTGGAAACAGTCAAGCGGAGTCTTGTGGGACGCCCTGTAAGCTGCTTAAGGCTGCGGCTCCACTCAGCTCCGCTCGTCTCCGCCTCAGTGGAATCACTTAACTCTTTTCACAGCTCTGCTCCACTCAGCTCCGCTCCTCTCCGCCTCAGTGGAGCCGCAGCCTTACGGCGGATGTACTAACAAATAAAAGAAAATAAAGTTATAATATAACTGATACATCATTCGATGTTATAAAGTAAAAAAATATATATGTAGTCGGTAAGCACTTAGGTGTTTCGGGTTTGTACTTCTCTCTCACTCGCTCTTAATAGGAGCATATCAGACCGAGTGAGAGATGAGTACAAACCCGAAGAACCTTCTGAGACTTACCGAATTGTACCCAATGTACCCTTAAAAAAAGATCTTAATCTTCAACTTTGTCAGCGTAACTATGCCAAACGTACAGTTTTGTGGTATGAAGAGTCACCAAGTTAATCCTGTTCCTTTCGCACGTATTTTTTTTTGTTGATCGTATTCTTGTAGGTTTTCCTGTAATCTACAAGCAATGAAATATTTTGTATTTTTTTTTAATTTTAGGCTCAGGAGTTTCGGCGATCAGGGGAATGGTAAATTTTCGTCTTCTTTCATGAATAAAATCAAAAATATTTATTTTACAATAATAACAAAAATATATTTGAGGTCCTTATAACGAGCCCTTTCATTTGATATATGACACAGTAAGATTTGCAAAACTTTTTTTTTAACTTCCTAATTTGTCCCCCGAAAACGACCCTTATTTAAAAAAAAAAATTACTTTGCACTGTGTTTGGGTCATAGGATTACACCATCCTACCCAATTTCACCTGATTTGGTCCAGTAGATTCGGAGCAAATTGGCCGTGACAGACGGAAGGACAGACGAGTGATCCTATAAGGGTTTCGTTTTTTTTTTCATTTTTCGTACGGAAACCTAAAAACTATCGCGGTTTTTGTTTGTAATCGTTTTTTCACGTTCAACAGTTTGAAGGAAAGATTATCAAATTTAATAATATTCAAAGAACAGACGCATAGGCATTATGGTTGTCTGGTCAAGTCTGGTGATTGTGATCAAGATGGCGGAAAACTACCGACCCTAGTAAGCAGCCTCTTAAGTAAGCAGGTATGAGTATCTACTTCTCGAGATTATTTTACTTTTGTTAGGTTGTATGTTTTCTTATTTAAGACAATTAAATAAAATAAAAAAAATACACATTTTTATTTAGCAATTATTTATTGAGCAAACATTAACCAATAAAGTTGCTACTGGACCCGATTCTACGTGCACATCGCTTAAATAGCCTTAAACTAAATTGTCTAATTTTTAGACTTAGTTTAGATGGCAGATTTAACAAGTGCTATTCCAGAATGTCAATATAATATTGCATAAGACCGCATAAAATAAGAAGCGTCAGATTCAAATTAGCGCTATCATTTGATTATGACAGCTGCTCATAGAATAGCAAAGTGTGTTAGCGACACCAAAATCAAATTAGGAAGTTTATAGGCCACTGTAGAATCGGGTCCACTAGTTACTTAATGGCCAGGATCTGGGCAGAATTGACATGCAGTCAATTTAACATTTAAGGTAAATATCCACGCATTAAGAACTCTTTTTAATTTAATCTTATGGCAATATGAAAGAAGTACAGCTATCAGAAATTGAATTTGGTAGATTTGAGCCACTTGGTAGCTTCATCATTAACGCAAAGAAGATCCTAGATTAAGAAGGAACCCTAAATATGGTAAAAAGAATCCAAACCAGGATTATCCAGCCTTAAACTCCGAGGTAGCACTCGTCAATGCCCTTTGAATATCCCTCTCTATATGCTTGCTCTGTCGTATCACGGTTGCCACAATAATGTCGAGTAATGATTTAGTTTCATGAATCACATCCACCTTTTTTTGTGTCCCGTAAGCTCTCAAATCGTATATATAGCTGTCAAATTGCGCATTATTACGCATAGTAAAGATATCTCCCATCCTATCCAGGAAATATTTTTGGCGTTGCGACGGATTATCCAACATTTTTCTGAATGTAACACATAATGCGCGGACTTCATTTGCGTGCATCAACGATAGTAATCTTACGTACTCGGCGAATTCTTGCGTTTGAGGATAGTTAATAGTCTTCAGTAACTTATGTAACATTCTCAAGTATTTCCTCAGGAAATTCTTTGTAAAGGTTTTCGTTAAACTGTCCAGCACATTTCTTATTAATCTCTCGAAGATGCCTTCGGAGACTATACCCTTCTTTTTCATCGAGCTGTGATTAACCAGTACACGGTTATGGTCTTCGAATTGTTTATGTGCTTCGCGATAACCCGAGATACTTATTGGTGTTGTTAAATGTACCAGTATATTAAGGAAAAATATTAAGAAAATATAAAGAGCAGGCGCTTGCATGTTTACTTCACGTAAATGTAAAGAAGAAACAATTTCACGGTGTGGCTTAAACAATTCGTCTCGAGGTATTTAATTATGGTGAATAGATAGGTTGGTGTTAGGGGCACGTGGATACTTGCACATTTCAACGCCGTATAATCTCTTTAAAATGAAAACGATGCAAACCAATAAAGTGCAAGACAAAACAACAAATAACAGTGCACTATCCAACTTCGCCAGCGGGATTCGGAAACAGTCAGGAAAGGAAGATGGCCGACTGAAAAATGACGGCTTTTACATTTGTTTTCTTTTTATTTACTACGGAACCACCATAAATAAAAAAAAGGAAGAAGAACTTCCACATTGGCAGAACCATCCAACATTGATGACCATTATTTTACGGAAATTGAATTAAATTAAAGTATCTAGGTATCATTTGTTACTTTCTGCGTTGATACAACACACATAAATACATATTTAATTACAATTTATACTTTTCCGTCTACATAAACTTTACAAATACAAATTGAGGTTTACAACCAAAGCGCTTCCTCAAATCTGGGGCCTGTTTTATAAAGCTACAAATTACAATTTACAGGTTAGGTTAGGTTAGGTTAGGTTAGGTAAACTCGACCAATGATGACCACCCATTCATTCAGCAGTGTTGCCAGTTTAGACCTGTAAAATTGTTACTTGTAGCTTTATAAAACGTGCCCATGGTCTATGACGAATCTTCAGAGTCGGAAGTGTCGGAACTCTCAGAACTAAGCTTTTCTTTGGTCACAGAAATGTACTGAATAATGTCTGTTAAGTCTGTTTCATTTCTTTGCGCCTTCCGGTGTTCCATGATAGCACCCATTAGTTTTATCACTATTTCATGCTGGTCAGCAAATTTTCGTAGCCCCTCTACTTTCTTAAATATCAATCGAAATATGATTCTTGATTTCTTTTCTATCGCAACTCTCTTGCTCTGACCATAACCCGAGAGATAAAAAATATAATCGTCCATTTTAAAGTCGTCCGATACGCTATAAAAAGGATTTATTTTCTTAAAAAACTCAATTGTCTTCGGCTTTCCCTTGTTCAGAAAATTAAGAAACCTTTCAATTTCTTTCTTCAAGAATTTCCTTCGAGACATTCGATCCATTTTTTTGGCGAAATATTTAAAAAACTGCTTAAAAGGAACAAATGCCAAGTTTTTCAAAGTGCGTCCCAGTAATTTAAGATATTTTGGTATATTCTTGGAGTTGAATTTCTTTACTATCGTTCTGCAAATGTTCACTACAAAATTGTATAAAGGGCCATCAGCGGCAGCAAGTTTCTTGATTACCTTCTTCTGTTCTAGTTTGATAACTTGGTCAATTATCGGCGCGTAAACTTGTATTGTATCGTCAGTCGAATTCACATGTTCAGTGAACAAGTTCAAAGTCAATAAACATACTAACAATCTCAGTACATTGCTTATTCTCTTCATGCTTCCGGTTCATAAGATTGAATCGGCGCCCACGCAGTTGATTGAATTCAGAGAATTGTTGATTAATTTTAGTGAACATGTGTGCGTTACAATATAGTTTCAATGCCAATGCGTCGTTTCAGGTTTTTATCACCAAACCACGTTCTCATTTGTTTCGCAACCTGAAAATAGAAAAATTCCGCTAGTATTGTCTATTGCTCAATTTTATTTTAAGTTGAGTACTTGAAAGTCTAGGTATGGTATGTTTTTTTTTCATTATAATAATTTCCTGAGGTACCTGAGGCCCTAGACAAGATGCTTAACACTTTCGTAACGACTTTCGAAAATTGTCAAAGTGTATGGAATTGACATAAGCGCTTGACACGAGCATCTTGATACGTCAATCCTATACATTTTCGATAACGATAATGATCTCGCAATGCATCTTGTCTAGGGCTACAGAGACGTTAACGTATGTAAACGAAAAGCTAAAGTGATTGAGCTGTACCTGCCATGCAAGAAGGGTGACCAAGGCAGCCAGGAGCCAGTCACCAGCAGCGAGGAGGATGCAACCGAACAGCATAGCGTCCAGGGTTGCCAGGGTCCACTCCTCGCCCCACCTGTTTAAACATGAAGTGGACACATTAAACATTAAGGCTAGGTGTTTAAAAATTTGATTTTATATCTGTAGTAACGGACCTTTATAAAATCGGACCTAAATTGTTCTTACTACCGCACTCAGTGATGTCAGTTAAATTTAATGGTTGTTTAGTTACGTGTTGTCTTATTCTATTGCTATAGTAAAGAAAGTGACAGCAGCAGCCTTAATCAAGCATCAAATTTAATTGAAGTCTCTGAGTGCGGCAGTAAGAGTTAAGTTCGGTATCCTCTAAAGTAGGAAACTTGGCACAATATCTCTCCGTCTCTGGTCTAAAAGGTGAAAAATGTAGAGCTGTAGAGCCAAGCACTAAAAGACGATGTCAAGGATAAAGAAAGCTGATCCCACTACCACCCACTACCATGTACCAAAAAAGTCTCAGAACAATCTTTGTTTACAATAATATATAAAATAAAATAAACTTAATGGATGAGTCAGCCGTGCCATGAGTCCATCAGTCGCTCTAACTTTCAAATTATCTGTTAAGTTTGTGGATGTCTGTCTATATTTCACAGCAGATATTTTATGAAATAACTAATGGACGCCCGTGACTTTGTACGTTTAGAATTAGTTTCCCGCTACTCCCCCTATTTTAACCCCTTAGGGGATGACTTTCCAAAAATCCCTTAATGCACCCCTAGGATAAATAAAGGAATACCTTCCCATTTTAAGTCCCGAGGTCCAGCGGTTTCAGCTGTGCATAGATCGATCATTCAGTCAGTTTCTTTTTTTTTTATACAGGGTGTCCCAGAAACCGACGTCAACCTGCCTAGGGCTGATAGAGCAGCTAAAAAGCTATCGATTTAACCCCTATGTATGTTCAGCGATTTTTGCTAGTTTCGGAGATATTGATCATTTTAATCTGATTTTTTGTAATTTTCCCTTATGTCCATGTCACGAAAAATCATTAATTTCATGTTTTATTTCATAAGTTTTTCAGTGGTATCTTACATAATTAGAGTCATTACGATTCAGCGAAGTTTATAAACCTATTTGCCCGTTTTTTATCAGATTTTTTTAAGTAATCACCTAAAGTTGATTTTTCCATACAAAGTGAAAAGCAAACACTGGGACACCTAGTATGGAGAAACAAACCTTATGTGATTACTCAAAAAAAAAACTGAAAAAAACGGGCGAATAGGTTTAAAACCTTCGCTGATTCGTAATGATTCTAATTATGTAAGATACCACTGAAAAACTTAGGAAATAATGATTTTTCGAGACATAGACATAAGGGAAACTTAAAAACTTCAGATTAAAATAATCAATATCTCCGAAACTAGTAAAAATCGCTGAACATACATAGGGGTTAAATCGATAGCTTTTTAGCTGCTCTATCAGCCCTAGGCGGGTTGACTTCGGTTTCTGGGACACCCTGTATAAATATACTTAGTTCTCTCGATTTAATGTATAGAACAGTTTTAAATATTACTTACTCAACCTTATTTGCAATAAAATAGACTATACTCTTCATTAAAGGGGTTCAAATGGGGGATAGAAAGAACGAAACTCTAGGTGCGCAAGTTTTATTAACCCTCTTACTACAAATATTTTGCGTGAGTATTCGTATAGGATGGTAGTTAAATTGGACCCTTGTTATGTACTGGTACCGATGTACGCCAATACATCCAGTACAATCCAAGGTTAAGGCCAGATAAGCCCATTCAATGTTTTACAACGGTCCTAACGAGCCCCCAGGCTGTAATACCATCCTTTTCTGTTTCGGGATGCTGCCAATACAGATAAGCTGTTAATCTTATGAAAAATAGTAAATAAACGGTTTTCTTTTCACAAACATTTTGATCACTTTAGTCATAGGTATTGGGTATAGCTTTAAGAAATAGTGTACGGCTAAAACAATGTACAGGGTGGTGAAATTCAGTTTTTCTAATTCTGGTCAGGATAAAAACTCTTAAAATGAAATACTTTGACTTACATTATTTTTTATTTTAGGTAAATCTTCAAACAAAAAGTTTGGAATAATAAGGGTATTTTCTTAAAAAATTAAGCTTGTATCTAATGCACCTTTACACAATGATCTCTGATCAGGAGCAATTGCTACTAAAAAAAGGGTCAATATATCTTACCATGCCATAACGAAACACGATGGGGTGCTGCTATTAGGGTCGTACAACAACGCGCTGGTGTTGCCGGCCTCACGCGCCACCAGCTCTATGTCCAGCAGTCGCTCCAACACTGTTCGTTCGCTGGCAACCCAGCTGAGACCGTCTAGAGCCTAAAAACAGCGTCTAAATTAATGTATAGGTTCGTGGAATAGCGCAAAATGTTTTAAAGTAAAATAATGTTTAGACTATTGTTGTACGCTGTGGCATTTTTGTAGCGTGCTTTTATGGTTTCAATCCCTAACTCAAATATATCAATCTATAACGTTTAGAACGTCTAACTCGATTCTTGTGTAACACGGATTAATTACGCTAGTAATTAGTATTTATAGTTTATTTACTATGGCAATACCACTCATGTAAACATGTCAAAATAAAGTACTTTAAAGTGAACACTTTGAAAAAATATTTTATGCTCGGGGAAAACTTCTTACATAATACCCAAGTATTATGTTTAAATTAATATTTTACAATCTAAACTAATAATATTATAAAGAGGAAAGATTAGATTTTTTGTTTGTTTGTTTGAATTGAATAGGCTCCGAAACTACTGGACGGATTTGCAAAATTCTTTCACCATTAGAATCCTACATTAACCTTGAGTAACATAGGTTATGTTTTGTTTTTCTGTGTGGATGGAGTCGCGGGCAACAGCTAGTATAATAATAAAATGCATTTTTAAGAACACATTTTTTACTCACTATAGGTACTTAAATTACCTAATAGATCAGACGTTGGCAACAAATGGAACGCTTTTTATGATGGTCTAATTTGGGTAGAATGCACCCAAACAAGGAGTTACCTACTAAATAAGAAAAGGTTTTCAACCACTGAATTTCTCGTTTACATGAATTGTATTGGTTATAGTAAATGAACGAAGTATAGTAAAGTTATTTAGTATTACTGACCTAAATTTAAGGATAATAAAACAGATCCGATTAAAACAATTACGGATATAATTAAACACACATCTCTGTTCTAAAAACTGAATATACCTAGTATACAATAAGTTAGCATGAAGTATCATAATATCAACGCTGCCATTTTTAAAAACTAAGCGAGAAAACTCATTGCGATATTACTTTAAAACCAACACAGCTAAAACAAATATTTCTTAGCTCAAAATAGTTTAATAAGGGCCGGTTCTCACTATGTGATGACATCTGTTTTTTTTTTACACTAGAAAAGGTGACAGTAACAAGTAACTATTTGAATTAGTTAAAGGGTGGCTAAGTTTACACTTCGTAACGACACTTCTTATTATCGTAAGTCTACAATGTTGTCGACGTTGTCGTTATAATTAGGTTATGTACAAAGGTACCGTACCGTCGGCACATGATACTACCTATACGATTCTACGGATACACCCCAACAATAATAAGACTATAACCCAATCCGTTACAAAACACGACTTTACTTATGACACGAGAGATTTTATGAAAAAATTACTTCGCTAAAATGTTTAATAGCTAATAAAAACTACATTATGTCATGTAGGGGACACCCTGTATACGTAAACAAATCGGTCAAAAATAACACACTCTTTGTCACGACAGTTAGTCGCGCACGATTTAGTGAAAACCAGCCCTAGGTCTAGGAATTTTATTTTAATTAAGAAGAGCTACAAATATTTACCCTCTCAAAAAACGCAGCCAAGAATCTTGAGAGCAGCGCCTCTCTTGAGTTATTCTCATCCAAAGCTCCTGAGATTAAACCGCAACTTAATTATAATAAAAATACATTTTTAAAACAATATTTAGCTTTAGCAATATTTGGCCTCGTGTGGTTGCCGAGTGAGAATAGTGCCACTCCATGTCTTCCCGTGGATGTCGTAAGAGACGACTAAGGGAATAAAGGCTTGTAGTACTGTTAGGCGATGGGCTTGCAACCTGTCACTAATATGCTGGTAAACATCTTAGCCTAATTGAGCAAATTGTGGTTATAGAATTATCAACAAGTTTTTAGAGATGTTTGTAATTCTGTAGCTCTGCCTACCCCACTCTGGGAACGAAGGCGTGAGATTATGTATGTATTTAGCTTTATTATTTGTAAATGGAATATAATCCTCAGACATTTTAAAACAGCTCTTTACTTTACTGAGTCAAGTGTCAGCCATTTTTATTAGTCCTTACCTAGTCCAGGGGTCGACAACTGTTTATACACGGCCCTGAAAATATGAATACAATTTTAAACCAGTTGTACTTTACTTAGGTACTCAAGGGTCGTTATCAGTGCATGTCATAAGGTAGAAATTTGAATTACATGGTAGATTTTAATAACCAGTGTTTTATACGGTACGTGGCACGGCATGGCTTTCTAAAATTCTTCAGGAGGAAAGTGTCGTGCTTGACTTGTAATTTCGCTGAGTTCTGGCTCACCCTGTATTTAAAACTATTTAGTAGTACATTATATAGCTCTTAGAAGGTCTTTCAGGTTTGTACTTGTCTCTCACTCGCTCTCATACTCTCTTATTAAGAGCGAATGAGAGAGAATTACCAACCCGAAGCACCTTCTAAGTGCTCAAACTGTAAGTATTTTTAAAAAGCAGCTTTTGAATATTGTAACCTATTAAGTGACATTGAAACAAAAAAACTCATTACACTCCAGTTGCAATAGTATACCTTTTCATAGCATGGGGAATGGGAACGAGCCTGATTGTAAGTGGGTTCTAAAGCCCATGGACGATTATGTTATTGCTAAGTAATCATACTCTTTTTACTACACTCATATTTAATTGGTTGTAATGGGACTGACCTGAGCTGCGGCACACACGCCACCCGGCACGCCTCCAGCGGCCCCGACATGCCCTTCATGTCGGGGGATCCGTTATTTCTGCAACATTCACACCAATAACTAACTAATTATACACGTATCTTATAAAAACCCTCCGGATTTATGGTCCCTTTTTAATCTGATATCTTTTTTTTAAACGGCCGCAGTGTGGCGCCGCGCCGAGCGTGGCGTTGAGTATGAGGAGTCCCCACTGCTGCAAAGAGTTTCGGTAGGTGCGGTGGGCGCGCGCGGCGCCAGCAATGTAAGTAAATGTTTGGTTTTAATTGAAAATGAAGCTAATTATTGTTTTATGCACTTTGTTTAGTCATTAAAATAGTAAATTGCAAAATGATGAAACTTACTGCTGTTGTTTTAGTTTCAAACAGATATTTTAGCAAAGTGACATTTTCCTTTAAATATGAGGCCACTTTTATTTTTTATTTTAACAGGTGATTATATTACCTACTTGCTATAAAATAATAAAGCTATTTCGTTAGGTCCGCGATTTTTGCAATGCAAAAATATCAGTCTGTATTATGTATAATTAGGATCAGACGCGGTGCTCTATAACGGCCTTTATTGTTAAGCAAATAAGAGGTAACATAAGGGTTACAATGTAATAACAACATTAATAGTTGAAAACAAAAGGAACAAAGGCCCGATGGAGGAAGGAACGATGAAAAGGCTAGACGATAAAACCCGCAAAACTATTTTTTATCCAAACTATTACTATTTCAGGTATGTTACTAACGGTCTCTCTATCGAGGAAACATAGTAAAGACTGCATTGGCTTGTATAAGATATGTGGATCCAACGGAGTCACGTATCTAAACTACTGTCATTTCGAGGCGGCGCTGGCTTTTGATCCGTATTTAGAAATAGAAGAGCGAGGCCCTTGCAAATGTACGAAAGAGGAGAAATATGAATGGGACCCGATATGCGGGACGGACAATGATCCTTATGCCAACTACTGCGAGCTCCAAAAAGGCAAGACGTTTAATAGTAATCTCCGCTTACGTCATCGTGATCTATGCAAGGATTTCTTGGAAAGAAACGTGATTTCTTACAGGGAATTGCAAAAGGTTATGCGGTGGAAGTCTTTTATGCCGAAGGAACTTTACAGAGAATTGGTGAAGCGACCCGTTTATGACAAGCCTGTTTACAACGCCTTTATAGTACTCGCTACCCAAAAAGTAACAACAAATTAGGAAGACGGGATTTTGTTTTTTATCAACTACCAAAAAAAAGGTCAATCGAGTCCGGGCCGTAGGATTTAGGTATATGTTTTTTTGCGTTTTTACAAGTATTAAATCGAAGAAATTCAGGTCTTTATCCATTCTGCAATAATATTAGTTCCAACATGTCTTCAGCGCCTCCTATTCGTTTAAACAATATCGTCTTTGACCTGCGTCGCTATTGCTTAACGCACTCGCAATCGCAATCGGTTTCAAAGCGGAACAATTGTTTTCATTTTGTATGCAGACAAGCCTTCGATTTTCAAAATGAAAACGATTGCGATTACGAGTGCGTTAGGCAATAGCCCCTCAGAGGTTATAGTATTGTTTTTCACTCGGCCGCCAGTACGCGAATTAAATAAGAGCTATACGTTAACAATACGATAACAGGTCAAAGCTGACAATGGATTTTACTGCCTAGAGGTGTTATTCTCTCAAAAAACGGCGGTCGGTCGGACGGACGAGCGAATCGAAGCGGCGAGTTTAAGAAGTCCCGTCCGAGCGAACAAAACACATTTTAGCGCGTGCATTGTCAGTTAGGCACTCTTATACGTTCGAGAAGTCATGCTGCCAAATTGAATACACGCGCTGAAAATGTGTTTTGTTCACTCTGACGGGACTAATACTTAAACTCGCCGCTTGGACAATCACTCGTTTGTCCGTCCGTCCGTCGTAGTTGAGAGAATCACACCCCTGGACCTCTATAATTCCACTTGGTAAAACCATTCTGCCTTTTACAAGTTATCGTAATATCAACGGTACAATGATAATACAATATTAGAAGTGTTTTTAACGAATACTTTGATTAGGCATTAAATTAGTCAATGATAAATCTTTAAAAAATACTGTGTAATTGTTTTTTTCTTGGTAAATCACGTTCTAACCGGAAGTCTTTTTATTTAGCATAGACTTGACATTTTGCCTCGTGTGGTCGCCGAGTTAGAATAGTGCCACTCCATATCTTCCCGTGGATGTCGTAAGAGACGACTAAGGGAATAAAGGCTTGTAGTACTGTTAGGCGATGGGCTTGCAACCTGTCACTAATACGCTGGTAAACATCTTAGCCTAATTGTGCAAATTGTGGTTATAGAATTATCAACAGGTTTTTAGAGATGTTTGTAATTCTGTAGCTCTGCCTACCCCACTCTGGGAACGAAGGCGTGAGATTATGTATGTATGTAACGTAGTGGAACCAGTAATCGACAAGGACCAATGATCGACACAGATTCTTATTTTGCAGAAGATAAGGGTTACTCATTTGTTTTGTAACACTCAATTTATGACCGTATGATCTTTGAATTAAGAGTTAAGTGTCGATCATTGGTGCACGTCAGCTTAAAGTGTCGAACACTGGTGGCATTACGTTATGTACTTAATATTTTTTCTACTAATAAAAATAAGCTACAGTTAGCAATTTCACCGGGTGTCTTATCCCCACACCGGAACACAACAATGCAAACACTGCTGCTTGGCGGTCGGTTAAAGGATAAGATGGTGGTAGCGATGCGGACGGTCCTTGCACAGGTTCTACCATAAAGGCCAAGGCACCACCCCACCCAGCACTGGGCCCAACCACTACCTAAAGTCGGGGTCAATAGAAATGATATAAGATGTAAACAAAACCAAGGTCCGTTTGGTTGGATTTACCATTATCACACCATAATCACGTACTTTTGGACATCGCGTGAGGTATATTTAATTATGTACACCCTTGATTGTTACTTTTACATTCTGTTTAAGATTAAATAACAATTAACTATACGTTTTTTTAATTCAAAACTCGTTTGCAGAAATATTGAGGTTTTGTGTCAAACAGTACTGATTTGTTTACATCTTTTATCATTTCTATTGACCCCGATTTTACACTACTTTATTTGTGATTGTAAATATGAAACCTATTTGGTTTTATATACTAAAGACAAGCACAGACGGTCCACTTTATAGCCTGTGGTGAAAGTCAACTCTCCAATGAGCAGCCCGCCTTGCCGACAGCAGTTAGGGTAGTTTACGATCTGCGAACTCGATTGTTACCGCGCACTATTGACATAGTGACCCGCCCGAGATACCCGCTTGGATTGAGCGAGGTAGTGCCGATGCCAAGTTCAGATAATTGTGTGTCTTGTATTGCTGTATTTTAAATAATAAATATCAGGGGACAATGTCACACCAATTGTCCCAAACTAAGCTCTAGGCTTGTACTATGGGTATTAGACAACGATATAAATACTTATATCGAGAAATATATAATTAAATACATAGAAAACATCCATGACTCAGAAATAAATATTTGCGCTCATCACACAAATATCTGCCCTTACCGGGATTCGAACCCAGGACCGCTAGCTTCGTAGGCAGCCACTAGCAACTAGGCCAGCGCGTCGTCATTTATTGAAGGCCCATCTGATGATTAGCGGACACCACGGCTAAGAATTACCACCGTAACAATAGGAAAAGTTGTAAAACCACATATTCAAAAGAAAATCCTCATTTCGGGTTTTAATAACGGTTTTGCAGTTCAGTTTTGTTAATTGACGTTTGCGGTTTTGATTTCTTAAATTAAGTACACCTACCTAGCTGTTAACGGTTCGAATTTATTTTACTTTGTAGCTTGAGACCTTGTGCTTGTAAAATACTAATTTTATACAACGAAGTGACTTTGATAAATTATCTACCTAAATGTAACTAAAGATATATTAAGTAAGAGAAGTAAAATAGATAACGTTGATTAATGGCTTCCTAAATCATTTATAAGTTCTGAACTTATTGTCCTATCCTATCACAGACAAAGAGTAACTTGAAATAAAGTTTGTCTGCCTCTGGCAGGTTGAGTGCGTATTAAAAAAAAAACATTATTTAAACACATTTTTGCTACCGGCTGTACTTCTAACACTGATGACAATCGAGTTGAAGTTCAACAGGAGTTTATTTGATTACTTTCTAATAATTATAAAACATAGAAAACATTTAAGGATTTAAAAGACAGATATGCTCATCACACAAACATTTGCCCTTATGGTAAATCGAACCCAGGACTGCTAGCTTCATAGGCAGGGTCACGATTGTGCAAGAACTTGGCCCGTTTTAACAAAAGAGTGCGAGATGGCTTTTATGGCGAGTGGGGGGCAACTGCAGTAAAATCGCGACCAGTCGTTCGTTATTGCCGCTTGACTTGTGTTAATACGGTGCTACGAGACGCCATACACTCGCATATTTCCTGTATATACTACCTATATGCTAAGAGAATCACACAAAGGATTTTATATGACACAAGTGCCCGATGCGAAGGTTACTGTTGTGTGTTGTTGTCCAAACTTGTTTTTCAATTTTAGTCACCTAGTTGGCCATACTGTGATTTATAATCATGGTACTTTCACAAACCTAAAGTAAGTATAAATATTGTTAGGTACCTAAGTACCAAATTTAAATTATTTTACTTACTTACTTTTTATCTGTTGACACTAAATAATAATTATGTTTATAGGTATGTGATGTGATATGTAAATTCCTTTTCGACCTTTTGATAATGCCGCTTTCGCGCAAGGCGGCTTCCTTTGGCTACTTAGGTACCTATTATTGGCGGCACGCGCCGCCGCCGCGCGGCTTCCTTAGAGCATTGGCCGGTCGCTTTGGTTCTAGGCTTGTGCTTTGGGTACTAGGCAACGATAAGCATACTTATGTAGTGAAAAATATATACTTAATATGACTACATAGGTACATATAAAACGCCCAAGACTCAGAAACAAAAAATACCTACTCACACTCATCACACGAATATTTGCCCTGACCGGGAATCGAACCCAGGACCGTTAGCTTCGTAAGCAAGGTCACTACTTACTTAGTCACTGCCAACTACCTAGGCCATCCACGTCGTCACATGTTACCTGTCACGTCACACTCAATAACTTAAATTACCTACTTAATACGTATTTGTTTCACCTAGGTATACTATAGGCAGGCCGGTACGAAATAACTTTTATTAAATCTGGATATAGTTGTATAGTCAACAGCATAAATAAGTGATCATTTATGTACCTTGTCACTTTAACGTCGTGTTTGAAATGTCATACAAAATTGTGAAACGATTGAAAGCGACAAGGTACATAAATGATCACTTATTTATGCTGTTGACTGTACCTACCTAAGCTAGGTTTAGACATCCGTATACAGAACAATATTTAAGCTTTTTCGGCAGCGACATTGTCGCTCGATAGCTAAGTACGCGCGCTAAAACAAAAAGTAACCGAACGCAATGACGCCGCGGCCCCGACTAAGTTACCTTGTAATATCTTGAGATTTCGTTTCGTATTGGTTCGCCCCGCCACAGGCCCCGCCCACAGCCGCAAGCCGCGCGATGTACCTTTGTTTGAAGACGATCTACTGTTCTCTATACTGTGCTTAAACCCCGGCCAAGCGTCGGGGTTGGCCGTAGCTACTGACGTTCCGCGCGCCTGTTGTTGCAGACGGTCGGTCGTGAAAATTAAGAAAATGCCTCATTGCGTGTTAAATTGATAATAAACTGCAAATCAAGTTTTGTATTTTAGGTACATTTTATATTTAGGCGAACTAGTGTGACAGATAAAAACTGCAATAGCCCAAAAAAGCGACGACTTCGAATCGATTTATCGCGAAAACGGAAAATTCCCTTCTCTTGGTGTGTCCCAGTGTTGGTAACAAAAAGTGACACGGTTGGTTTTCATACAGATTGAGGTGTTTTCGTTATGTATGTGTATTTAAATCTGTGGTCCTACGATACGAGTGGCTTAATATATTACCAGAAAAAAATAAAAATCTCGCCATATTGCGAAAATGATATGAACTTTCATTTCTATTGCCATTCAGGAACTACAGATAAAAAAAGTATTAGTGGTGACCGCATTAGAGGTTTTTTATTTTTCTGGTCAGGCTTTAGTTAGATCACGAAGTGAATTTTGAAGGAAATCAATTTTGGAAAATTGATCTATCCAAAGACATGAGACATCTTCCTTACTAAGCGAGAGCCTAGTCGATTATTATTATTCTTCATCATCATCATCATCATCATCAGCCTATATTAGTCCACGGCTGGACATAGGCCTCCCCCATTGCACGCCAACGAGCACGATTCGTGGGCACTCGCATCCAGTTCTTGCCAGTCACCTTGCGAAGATCGTCGCTCCACCTAGTGAATAGGTCCTAGTCTGAGGGCGTTAGGGGGGGATTATTATTCTTACCTTCCATGAACGTAATGCGCATAATATTCCTCTTGAAACACCATCAACGACAGACCGACTCCATCACAAATCCTGGATACGGCAACAGTAGGTGGGTCCATCAGCCTGTCCTTCACCCATTGCACCAGAAGTACAGCGGAGTACCCAGACCACCAGGCAATGGTGCCCACTGCC
The DNA here is from genome assembly GCA_946894065.1 of Acleris literana. Lineage (NCBI taxonomy): Eukaryota > Metazoa > Arthropoda > Insecta > Lepidoptera > Tortricidae > Acleris > Acleris literana. The sequence continues at coordinate 15,035,182 of OX335679.1, forward strand.
CAGATGTACCCTGGACTCTGGGGTAAAGAGGCCAGCCAGGAGGATAGAAGCTGGAAAAGAGGAGAGGTGATCTTCTTGGCAAATAGTTCAATTCCGGTGGTCGATAGACCTTCGTCGAATGACCTTCTACTTATCTTATCTTATCTTACAGATGGGCCCTTTCGGATACACTTCGACCCTTTAGGATCTTTTGTGCAATTACCCTCTTACACACTCAGCTGTTCGAATGTGCAGGTTTCATCACGATATTTTTCCTTCACCGTAAGCGTCGCGCAATGTACTTAAGTTAGAAAAACTCATTGGTACGTACATGGTGACCGCGGGGATTCGAACTCGGTACCTTACGGTCACGAGTCGACCCCTAAGCCATTACGCCACCGACGCTCTTATGATCTGGCACTTTCTAGCGCTTGTTTCTAGTAATAATATCCATGTCCAAAGTTTAATTATCTGTCACACTAGTTCGCCTAAATATAAAATGTACCTAAAATACAAAACTTGATTTTCAGTGGTTTTAAGGCCGGCCATAGTCAGCGAAAAAAATTTTTAACCTAGTTCTTAAAAAAACATCTAAAACCTTAACATTAGGTACCGCCCAAAGCAAATGTCTAATCTAAATGGATAAAATACTTTTTTTAAATTTCAATGTTATTTTTATACATCAAAAATTCTAATTAATTGCAAACAATTTCCAAACTATTTAACTTTCAGACAGAAGGCGCTATTTTCTCCTAATCTACCTATACTTAAGTCCGAGATACTTGTCTACACAATCCCATAAGTACTTTATTTGAAAATAGATCAAAATAGACATCAAATTTCATCAACATAAAAAAGAATTTCGATACTTATGATCATGGAAACTTCGTCGCCGTAAAACACTTACTATTTTTATGGTTAATGCAACCTTACTTTCTACGTCGTAAAAATATCCAATTACATTACAGCTGGCGGTTCAGTAGTCAAAAATGAAAACAGTTTTTACATGAACAACGATACCATGTAGTCGTAAACAAGGGAAAATTCGCCCGGCGTTTAAAGTCAAAGTCTTGAAATGTCAACCTGCCTAGATCGTAGAATGTCCGAGTAATATGTCAAAGTCTCAGAATGACCAGTTCGTCAACATCTTAGAATATCATACTAGTAATACGTCAAAGCCTCAGAATGACCAGGTAGTAAAACACCATCATCTTTTAACGCATTCACTGCCAGTACAGAAGGCTCAGACAAGATGCACTACGCTAACTAACGTTTCTATTCGATTCGTTTTTAAACCAATCGCGTCACTGGAAGATGACGTTATACGAAAAGTCACGTGGTCTACCAGTGACGCGATTGGTTTAAAAACGAATCGAATAGAAACGTTAGTTAGCGTAGTGCATCTTGTCTGAGCCCTCTGTTTTTTGAACTTTCGCCAGGTGCCACATCTTTTGTTTTATACGGAGCTTGCCTACTGTAAGATCGCACATATGCGTTGATGGCACTGGGTGGAAGTCACGATGACGCATATGTGCGTCGGTGGCAGTGAATGCGTTAAAGTCAAAGTCTTGAAATGTCAAGCTGCCTAGATCGTAGAATTTCAGAGTAGGAAGCTTGACGTAACCTTGTCGCTGTAAGACCTTGACAATACACGACAAGGACGTATCAAGATTTTGACGTCGTCCTATCAGGACATAATTTAAGCACTTGACATTTCAAGACTTTGACTTTAAACACCGGAGCGGGAATATTTACTTACACTGGGACTTGAACTCATACATTTTCAAAACCGAAGGAATGCTTTACTTGAACTACTGGGGTGTAATTCTCTTAAAAACGGCGCTCGGTCGGTCTCAGGGTCGTCAGTTTAAGTAGTCCGCTTGCATTCTCAATTAGGCAGCCTTTTACGTTCGATTTTATCGACAGAAGCCCTGCTGCCTAGTTGAGAATGCACACGCTAAAATGTGTTTTGTGCTCTCTGACGGGACTACTTAAACTCGCCGATGTGGCGCGTTCACTCGTTTACTATTCTACTCTTCTTGAGTTGCTGGTGTTTATATGTGGTGATTACTTCCCATATCAGGTAGCCCGCATGCTTGTTTGCCTCTCTTATATAAAAGTAAGTTTTCAAGATAGGCCATAGGGTTTTTAAAACCTTGCATTTAAGATTTGTTTATTCTAGTTAATGTTTGTTATTGCCAACTTTCTTGAATATTATCTACTAAACTTTAAAATTTAAAAACTTACATGTAAAATAAGAATAGTTAAGAAAACAGTGATTCCAGGGCTCGCCCTCCGCTGCGCTTGCATCGCAGACCACTGCTGGGCTAGAATCTTAGTCTTCCACGTATTATCGTCAGTGAAGCCATCTGGAAATATATAGAAATACCGTAGGCTCCAAAAACACTCTTTCCAGTTCCCCTACTCTATAGTCCATTCGCTTAGATAGTGTCGCTACACTCACACATACGTATAGTTATTGTAATAAAATACGAATATAATTCGAAGTAAACTGCCAAATTCACTTGCGGGTGTTACGCCTCAAGTGAATTTCGCAGTATACTTAGAATAATATTCGTATTATATTACAAGAAAAATAAGTACGTGCGAGTGTAGCGACACTATCTAAGCGAATGTACAAGCATTTTAGAGACAATCTCGTTCCTTTTTCGAACTTGTGTATGAAACATCTTACTAAAAAATGACTTAATCGTCATTAACTGACTCTGAGTGTGATCGTTTATGACGATGCTCAGTAGAATTTAGTACCTAGTGGGGCGCGTCGTCGTGGATTAAATATTTGCCTGTTTGCCTTTTGATGTTTTAATATTTGCCTTTCAATTAGGTACACGTAAATAGACAGCGGGGCTAGACAAGTTGCCATCGAATACAAACGCTAGCGTTAGGTGATCACCTGTCGCTTTGAAAACTGTATGGAATTGACGTAAAGTCACGTGATATATCACTCGTTACAACTGACACGCTGTAAAGTGATCACTATCACTCGCGCTAATCAAATAGTGATAGTTTTGACAACTACGGTCGTTACGCGGTAATATCTTGACAGGTCGAATTCAACACGAGCACTATCACAATATAAACGTCGGTATCCAAGGGCGATAGCTATGCGAAGAAACTGTCAACTGAGTCAGTGTCATCACAGGTGATCACCTAACGCTAGCGTTCGTATTCGATGGCAACTTGTCTAGCCCCACAGGGTAGAAAAGCGTATGGCAGCATACATACTTTACTACTACTATCGCCAACCGGTGAAATTACTAGCATAGAGGATCTTAGTGCGCAGAACAGCAATCTTAGGATTGCAGTCTTAAGATTGTAGTCTTGAGAATGTAAATATCTGTTCTTTATGAAGATTTAAAAAAAACATTTTTTTTGTAATTGAGGAAATAAAGTTGGTAAGAAATTACTAAAAAAAACAAAAATAAGGTTGCGTTTCCACCAGAGCTATGCGAGGCAGCTAATCGGTGTCGCGAGGAGAAATCCACCAATAGGCATTGATAATCCTATTGGTATATATAATACCACTAGGATTATTTTGTTTTACTAGCCTCACTCTCCTATTGATGGATGTTTCCTCGCAACACCGCTTAGCTGCCTCGCATAGCTCTGGTGGAAACGCAGCCTAAAAGCGGTCGGGTTACCTTTGATTGGAGCATTGTATTCTGACCAATCCAGAAAGAAAATGTCACAACGGCATTGATTCCAGTTCACCCACACGGCTTTTATTACCTTTAGAACAATGAACACAAGTAAAGTTTTGCTTGCAAAAACGGACAAGCATACAATGGGTGGTACATGAGTTTTATTTACGTGGAAATACTGAATTTTAAAACATAATTTATTCGAAACAGAAATTTAGCCGCCGTCTCATTTCACCCCGTAAAGAAGAACATAATAAGATAGAGCCTGAGCCACACGCAAAAAAGGCATCCGCCCGCTATTAAATAGAAGCCAATATCCACACATCTCAGCGGGTTATTCCCACCTGTTACCACCAATTTGTTACCACTGGTAACAGCTGGGAATTTTTCCCATTTGTTACCACTAAAATATTTGGTGATAACTACCACCAATTAGTTTAGTGGTAACAGCTGTTTTTATTCCCAGTAGTTACCAGTGGTAACAGGTGGGAAAAAAAATCCCAGTTGTTACCAGTGGTAACAAATTGGTGGTAACAGGTGGGAATAACCCATCTCAGCCAGCGTATTATTAGTAGAACAGAAGACGCTCGCGACTTCATCATCATCATAGGGGATGGATTTCCAAAAATCTCTTCTTAGTGCATCCCTAGGGTACCCATATTCCAAATTTCAAGTCCCTAGGTCCAGCGGTTTCGGCTGTGCGTTGATCGATCAGGCAGTCAGTTTCTTCTTTTATATAGGTAGGTATATAGATTTGATGGAGAGTATGCCTAAAGGTACCTTTAAGGAGATGGCTGAGAACACAAATGCCCTGATGATGCGCTCCTCAGCCTTTGACGGCGGCAATGTCAGGCCGAAGGACCCGGCTTCCACGGCCAACGCATGCAGCGTCGAAAGCCACGCTGCCTGAAGAGAAGACTTGGATGTAACTTACAATAAATCACGCTTAATTCGATCTTGATCGTTAGATTAAGAACAAATGGGGGAGATCAAATTTTGGCTCTATTTTGTCTTACCCGACTGCGTTAAAAGGAGGGTTATGTTTTTCGAGTGTATGTATGTATGTATGGCTATTTCTTTGGCACGCTCTGCAGCCTAAACGGCTTAATGGATTTTAACATATGAGGTGTCGTTAGATTCGTCTTGGTGTTGCGAGTGACATAGGCTATAATATTTTAATCAAAGTAATGTAAGGAGGGTTAATTTTTCAAGATAATATACACTAATATTATAAATGAGAAAAGTTTGTGTGTGAGTGTGTGCTAGTTTGAGACTTCTTCACGCTGCAACGGCATGAAATCTTGAATGAACATAGCTTATTATAGACTAAAACTAGCAACTATAGTTTTTTCCTGGGTAAATTTTACAAATAATACACAAAACGAACAATATTTAAAGTTTAACGGGACTTGATCGTAAAAATAAGTGATCAAACGGACTTCACACGTGAAATTCTATCATTATTCCTTTTTTATGCGAAAGTTGCCATGTTATGAGTTAAGGTTTCATCTATTTATTTGCAACTTTTTCCGAGGGTTATTATTATCTATTGAATAGATATTGCTCGGCTATTGAATCCTCGTACAACAAATCGCACTGCTAGATCAAAACAGTATTAACTCAAAATCTTTGCTAGTTTTGTTTCAAGTTCATAGAAGTTGTATTAAAGTTGATTTTAAAATACAGTTGCATTTTGTGTTACTACTGTTTTGATCCAGTAGTGCTAAATATGTGTCACGTTTCCAAAGGGTTTAAGAAAATCTTACCGTTCGTCGGGCCGCACGAATTTCCTATAGTAAATGTAAACCGCAATCCTAGCAATATCTTACAAAATACACGGCGTCGGCGATGGAGCCAGCCAGGAGAGGCAGCAAGGAGGCCTGCTGCCCGCCCCTCCTCAGCACCCCGCGCCACTGCACGACGGCATAGCACGACAGCAGCGCGCCGAGGACTCCGCCCCAGATCTAGCAAGAGATACACATAGTATGGGCAATTGGGAAACCATATGGGTTCTTCCACCGTGCGTTTCAATTGGCACTTTTGCCTCGTACAGTTAAACTGTGGAATGAACTCCCTTCGGCGGTATTTCACACCAGTTATGACACGAGTGCCTTCAAGAAAAGAGCTGACATTTTCGTAATTGGCCGGCAACGCATCGACAACTCTTCTTGGGTTTTACTGGTATTCGTTTATCACGTGGGACAGGGTCAGCAGGCCTTTCGCGTAACTCACTCGCAATCGCGATCGGCTTTAAAACAAAACAATCAGCAGGCCTTTCGCGTAACTCACTCGCAATCGCGATCGGCTTCGAAACAAAACAATTGGTTTCATTTTGTATGCAGACAAGCCTTCGATTTTCAAAATGAAAACGATTGTGATTGCCAGTGTGTTTACGCGAAAGGCCTGCATGTATTTGTTTTGAAGCCGATCGCGATTGCGAGTGTGTTACGCGAAAGGCCTGCTGGTCCGTTGCTCTACCAGTTGTATTATGGTGAATCCATTTATCCCTATTTGTTTAGGTGATGATTTGTAATGAAATAGTTTTATTCCGGAAAACAGGTTACATACAAAGCACAAAAAATAAAAATACAATAATAATTGCACAATTTAAAATAAACTTAGAAACTAAACTAGAGAAACTAAACCACTCTAACCCTTTAATGCATAGCATGTCGAAAGTGAAACGCGTCTTTAAAGTTCATTTCCAAATTTGAATTTTGACAAAGCTACAAATCTTACTGCATAAATTATAAGTTTGAAATTTACTTAAAATGTACGTTGGAAAATGGGCTTTAAAATATACGATGTATATCTACATCATTATGCATTTAAGGGATATAGGCGGCGCCACGGTCACCCGGAATCGGATCACGGGACAGATTTGACGTGTGTGCTATAAATAAATAATAATAAATACTTATTAGGGGACAATCTCACACAAATGGACCTAGTCGCAAACTAAGCTCTAGGCTACATAGGTAAAAAACATCCAAGACTCAGAAACAAATACTCGCGCTCATCACACAAATAATTACCCATACCGGGAATCGAACCCAGAACCGCTAGCTTCATAGGCAGGGTCACTACCAACTAGGCCAACGCGTCGTCAGCTGTTCATGATAATTATCGTATACAGGAACATTAAGATCCAAAGGTAATCGAGTAAAGTGAATAGGGCTGAAGAATAGTACATTAGTGCCTAGGCATGGAAGTAGGGAATTGCGGGTCGAGTATTGGATTAAACGGACGAGCTTGCGAGTCCGTTTAAAAATACGAAGCCCGCAATTGCTGTTCCTGCCGAGGCAAATATACTTAGTGCTTTTCTCAAAAATCGCAAGAAAAAAATTGTGTTGGAGTCAAATCTTCATCACTTGAACTCATTTTTTGAATTGCATACAAAAAGAAACTTCATGTGAAAAAACCATTACTCCTTACTGCCTTTTTGTTTATGACAAGGAGAAACGCAATTCTTGTTTTGAAAAAAAAAACATAAGCTATTCCAGGCACAAATAAAAAAGTTATGTTTCGAGTAAAATTTGGATAAATAAGACTTGTGCCCTCATTTTATTACGGCCCTTTTCACTTTTTAAAAAGTTACAAGATAGATAGTAATGGAATTTGTATGCAACATTGCGGGCTTATGTAGCGAGCACGCAATGTTTTTTTTTTAATTTGAGAACTGTCAGTGAACTATGTACTTCGCGTCTCAATATGTAGATAGGAATGTCAACATTTCCGGACATTTTTGAGAAAAATCTTTTTTCTTCTACACCTCGATTCCTCGCAGCACACCCGCACTGGGCATCTCATGCTTCACCACCAGCGATGTGGTGACAGCCCGCGTGTGCGCCGGCATCGTGGCGTACTGCGCCTCGATCGCTAGCCGCACCCGCAGGGCAGACTTGCTCCGCTCCATGCTTCAAGAAGAAATGAGATTCAGTGCTAGGAATAGGGATGTTGACCGATTCTTTAAAATCCCTAATTCCAAATTGAAATAGCCATAAATCTATGATACCCCTGGAATAAAGACTAATGTTATGCTTGCCTCCTTCAAAATCCATCAAGCCGTTTAACGTAGAGAAATTCACAAAGAAACAGACTTACGTACCGTAAAGTGTTTTATATCTATGATAGCGCGTCCCGTCACTCAAATTAATGTTGCACTATTGCGTCGATTTACTTAATTTGATGACTATTTTTCCTGAGTCATGGATGTTTTCTATGTATTTCTCTATATAAGTATGTATACATATAGTTGTTTAGTACTTACCCATAGTACACGCTTAGAGCTTAGTTTGGGACTAAGTCAATTGGTGTGACATTGTTCCCCTGGTATTTATTTAATTAAATAGTGGGGCGGGACAATTGAAATCAGTAGCTATACCTATCCACATAAACACGAACAGTCACCATCAAATACGTATATTAAAGCAAACGAGGTGCTCTAAATTTTTTGTACAAGCTCTAACGCCAGAAATAAAGTAGAGTATAGATATTTTAGAACACCGCTAATATTTCGTTTATGTTCCGATATATTTGTTGCCGACTATAAAACATCACCCTCTTTCTTGGTTAAAAGGCTAATAATCTTAAATACCCTAGACTCGTTTTACAAAGTTGTCCATACAGCAGATGGGCCGTGCAAGTACATACTAGATGTCCCTTAACTCGTTCTAGCACAAAGCCGCGAAATGCCGTGATCCTGCTAAATTGGACGCCATTGTGCACCGACATGTGCCTTCCACATTCTTCCTTTTTATAAAAATGGTTATTATTTGTTAGTTTGGAAGCAGGGATCAGTTAATATTGTTAAGGAGATAATCTTACATATTACTATGTGACCTAGAGGCCCAGCATAACGTTAAGTTAGCTATTTTCGAAAACGATAAATTATATAGGATGGACATAAGCGGTGACAAAACGTGTTGACCGCTTGTATGTCAACTCTGTCAACTCCATACATTTTGTTAGCAGCGCCAGCCAATTTAATTTATTTACTGTGATCAGCAGGCTTTCGCGTAACAACACTCGCAATCACAATCGTTTTCATTTTGAATATCGAAGGCTTGTCTGCATACAAAAAGAAACCAATTGTTTTGTTTTGAAGAATAACCAATACAAAGGTAAAATATACAGTTGTGTAGACAATCTGAGTAGGCCAATTAAAGGTATTTGGCATTATCTTGTGTAATGTGGAACGCTAAGATTCAACTATTGACACCTTCTCCAATGCCTTTTTCATCAAAATCGGAGTATTCGTTCAGCCTTTACGAAAGAACGAAGTCAAACGTTTCTGTTTTCTATCGATTTGAAATGTATTGAGTTGATATAAGCGGTCAACGGGATCTATCATCAGTTAACGTCAATCCTCTACATCTTTCTCTTTGGACAGTCGGTAAATTGCAAACATACTGCGCCCGTAAATTTCATAGTTTTGGTGTAGCGTAATAGAAACTTTGATTGAATATCAGACTCGACAGATTTAATTTTTTGCGGCACGGTTTTTGTTAGCCTGATCATCCATCACACTCGAATATATGTCATAACGTCGGACTTTGATACATTGAACACTATACTGGAACGTACTGCCAAAATATTTTTATTTGGTCGTTTCTGACGCTGGTACGGTGAGATGGGGTTGTATTAGGTAAACAGTTCAAACAATCTACGAAAATGCGATACTCCTATAACGGGTGCAAAATTTTACAGTCACAAAATATTTTTAAAATCTATTTATTGATGATAAAGTGTACATTATGATGGTCTTAAAATACATCCTTAACGCTTTACCAAATTAGGAAGGTTTCAGACCAACGTATCATAATAACCTTGTCATGCTTAATACAATTAATAAATAATAAATAAATATCGGGGGCAATCTCACACCAATAAACCAATTCCCAAATAAGGCTAGGTATGTAGTATGGGTACTAGGCAACGATAAATATACTTACATATACATATAGAAAAATAAATACTTAGATACATAGAAAAGAACTAAGACTCGGAAACAAATACTCGTGCGTATCACACAAATATTTGCCACGACAAAAATATATGGTGGGACTTCGGGGTGTGGATTAAAAACCTAGTAAGTGTATTCAAAAGTATTCTTTGTTAAATACACAATATTAAAACATGTCTTTTGACGTATTATTTCGCGTTAGTTCTATTTCGAATAACATTTTTGCCAATATAGTGTACCCAGTTTCTTGAAAATCAGGCTATTAGAGTTCAATTAAATTTTGCATCTTTTTTACAGCTGAATTTTCCTTGACATCTATTAACACATTCGCTGCCTCGCCACGTAGCGCTAGGCTCTACGCTCGTAACCTAATCTAGCGTTTTTCCGCTTTGTAGCGAAAACTGCCTACGTACATAGAGCCCGACTGGTGGGTTGCTGGCGAAAGTGTTAAAAACAGTATTTCTTACCGTAATTGTATTATAAGTGCTCTCAAGTAAACCGTTGCGGTAGCATTGCTCGTCGTTGATAGCGAATTCTGCATCACAAAATACCGCCTAAACTTGTCAGTCGGCCATGTTGTTCTCTGAAAGCCAAGGCATTTAAGATGTAAATCATACTTTACTTAAACTTAAAGCAAGCATCTCTTGTGAATACCGTCTGAAACTGAACCAAAGATAATATATGTATAATGTAAACAAGTTGAAAGCTGCCCCGAATGGATTGATGAAATAAATAAATACTGATTGTGGAATGGTGCCCCATACATTAAATTTAATATAGGGCCAATATGAATCAGCGTTCTTTAACTTTAAACATAAACCTAAAATAAATGTTAAAGTTTAATGTCAGACAAGAACAGACTTTGAAGTTTGTTTTAGAAGCAATAAGTAAACTATAAAGATCACTTCATATACCTATTGTTTAATTACATAGAATTTAATTTCATCGAACGCTATTTTCTAATGAAACCATATTTAAGGTTGTACACTGTTTTATCGACATTTTTTTATATAGAATTCCGGTTCATAGAAAATGTTTATCATATTATTAGTTCATAGAATAATCAATACGCAGAATACTTATTTTGAAGATATTTAAATCATATAAAAGTCAATGCTTCGATATTCAAATCAAAGAATATCAAATCAAATACCTATTCTTGATCCTCATATTATTTAGTTAAAGTAAAACTTATTACCAAGAATACTAAATTTTGATGCAAGTGCGTGTTTTCTGGTGGGTTCACAGTTCTAACCTAACCTATCCTACTTTTCTGGTAGCAAGTCTAGTGTCTGCCTGGTGGTTTTTCTGACTGCAAAACAAGAGAACACCCATATTTAAGTTAGGTTATATTAGACTTTTGACAACTAAAAAAATGCTTTTCGATGAAATGATAATTCTGCGTAATAATTACGTTTTTTGAAAGTTGTTTCGATAAAATAATAAGTACCCGTTTGTATGTATAGTGGTAGAAATGTAGATGTACCTTGACGGGATATCCATTAGGCTTCCTCAGAGCCACTGGCAGCGGCTTTAATTCGCCCTCCATTTGTAGAAAAGGGGATAAAGTGTCGCCATCAGATAAAGGATATTCTGAGATATTGTACTGACAATCGTGGCTGCAAACATGATAATTAAGTCTAATTAAATTTATAATAATTATCATCTCACTATACAGTAAATTATGATCAGTATCAAATATATTACAGCATAGGAACAAGGTTAGGCAACCTTTTGTTTTGAATCGTGCTCGTTCAGGTATTTTTGAGCGCCTCGTAATTTTCCCGATATACCTATACATGTATGACGACGACTGTAGTTTATTATTCCAATTATTTTTTCTTATAAACTTACGCAAAATCCTTTCCAATTGATATTTCCACGGAAGAAAAACAGGGAGTAACGGCGTCACTTGATTTTTGAAGTATTTTATGACCACCATCTGATGTGTAAATGGTTAAGGCGAGTTGTAAAGTATTCTGAAAAAGATAGCCAATAATTAGTAATTGCAAAGTTAAAGTTAATGTTAAAAAGTGCATAATGTTTTACGTCGTGTTTATAGTAACGAGAAAAATGGGATTTTTTAATATAAATGTACTGCCTAAAAATAATTATCATGATCCACGTCGTAAATACGTAGGTGGGTCTAAAAACGGTACGCCCCGGTTGCCTTTCAGATTAATGACTTTATAGAATCCACAGCTTTTGGGTACTAAAATAATGAAGGTATATTTAAATAAATACATAAAATTATCCGCCCCGTGTGTTTGCCGGGTTAGAATAGTGCCACTCCATGTCTTCCCGTGGAAGTTGTAAGTGGCGACTAAGGGAATCAAGGCTTGTAAGTAGTACTGTTAGGCGAAGGGCTTGCAACCTGTCACTAATACGCTGGTAAACCGGCTGGTACGCGGTTTAACCGTTGTCAAAAAAGAAGAAGAAGAAAATCATTTATAAACATAAACAAGAACAGATAGAAACGTACAAATAGGAAATAGCCACGAAATGGTCCCAACTCAGCGTAATGCTGGCTTTAAAGTCAGCGCTGGTCTTCCGTTGTAAGCAAAATGTATTGACTAACAGCTGATTTACACTTAACCGTCTGTTTAATTGGTTGGCGAACTCGGCCCTTAGCCTGATTGTGCAAAATGTGGTTACAGAATTATCAACAAGTTTTTTAGAGTTGTTGGAAATTCTGTAAATCTGCCTACCCCACTCTGGGAATGAAGGCGTGAGTGTATGTAAGTAAGAAAAGGTTCGTCACTTTTGGACCTTAAAAGCGTTGAAATAGAGTCGAAAAGTGAAGAACTATACATAAAATTAAATATCAGGGGACCATATCCAAGAACGAACCCAAGTCCTTGCCGTATACAGTTTACACTTAACTTAACACTGTGCTTCCTTTGCGTTAAATTATTTCTTATTGCAATGGATAAAACATCCGTCACTCTTGCACCTACGTACAGGTCAGAAAGTGACAGATGTAAGAGACCATAATACGGGCCCTGGGGGCCTAATATGAGGAGTACGAGAGTGACGGATACTTTATCCACATTTTGTCACGCGATAAACGCAACCATACTAGGCCCCTAGACATGTTTAAACAAAATTATCTCTTTCCTTCACGCCAAAACAATGTAACTAAGTGTATACAATATTTCATACTTATCAAGCTTACTCAGTTATCTACGGCCTTCAAAAACTCAGAAAACAAGAATATGAGCTAAAGCGACAAAATACCATGTTCATTGTTATTGCACTACACGTGTACAGTGCCGTAGCTCTTAGAAATTGCTTCAGATGCGTACTTCTCTCTCACTCGCTCTCATAAACTCTTATTACGAACGAGTGAGAGGGAAGTACAAACTGGAAGCACCTCCAGTATCAATAATTTGCGAAACAGAGTGGGAAATGTAAAATCTCAACCCATTACACATTTGTTTACCGCCATTATCGGAACGTGTACGCAATTTGAGAGTACACGTCTACACGTGTAGCAAGCCACGTACCTTGCCCCGGGGCAGGTCGATCCCCGGGTCCTTATCACCCGAGTCCAATAGCAGGGTCGGTAGACCTGTGGAAACAACAGCACTGAAAATAGTACATTTTGATGCAAGTGCCGAAAGTATTTTACACGAGTCCCGAGGTGTGAAAATGACTCCAACGACGCTTTTTAATACATTTGCGACAAAAATGTCCAATGAAACAAAATAAAACAAGAGATTTTTTTACTTAATTCTTAGTATGATAAAAATTTACAGTGCGATTTGAACAATTAAGGGTAAAAAATGGAAAAGTAAAGACTACTGCCAAAAATCCTACTTTCCGCACGATATAGGTACAGCTACAAAAGTACCAATTTTTGAGCGACTGTATTAAAAAAAAACCTACTACACAGTAGGTAGCGCAATAAATACTTAAGAGTAGCTGATTACGAAAAGTATCATCAAATGCTTGAAAAACAGCTAAAAACATAACATTCACGTTAACTGTTTGATCAGTTTAAATATAGTTTACAAAATTGACAATGCTAGACACATCTTACTTTACTGTCAAGACAGTATTTTTCAAGTAAATTTTTGACGCACTTTTAGATCGAATTTCGTATGTTAAAAACTCACGTAAAATTTTAATAGTGTGAAAGATGATGTAAGTTAGTTAAATATATGTGTAAGCTTGTGAGTATAATCAAATACTTAACTACAAACGCAAAGTTAAACTGATTTAGCTAATAAGGATAATGGTGACCCATTTCCGCCACTATGTACCTTTATGCGGCACCAAGCTAGGCTGTAGCCACAGCCGGCACGGGCCAGCTGCCTCATTCGTGTAAAAATTCTTCACGCACTCGGCCGCGAGAGTACGACACGCTCTGTAGTCATGTTGCTGCGAAAAAAAACTGGTTGTGAGGTTAATAACGGGGGGAGCGTTCGATTCCTGGGATGGACAAATATTTGTGTGATGAGGAAACTATTTTTTCAGGGTCTTGGATGTTTTCTATGTATTTAAGTATACAGTGTCTGGCCTAGAATAGGGGATAATATGAAAACAGAGACTCTTTAGAGTATCCCAGTTAACCAAAACTCATACATTACACACAATAAGAATTTAGAGTTACGATTCATAATCAGTGTATTATTGCAAAACGATATTATCGCTAACGTTGTCAATGTCGTGGTACAGTAGAATTGTCAAAGAGACGTTCCGAGTAGCTCCGAATAAGTACGATTGAGCGGAAATATTGCATTGTTTGCATTACATTGAATTTACGATTAAAATTGTTAGGAAAAATCAAATAGTTTTGAATTTAATTAGTTAGGACCGTAATAATTCAATTACTAGTGACCTATAGAGCCTCCGTTTTCAATATTATCCCCTATTCTAGGCCACACACTGTATATCTATCTACTTTTTTTTCCTGCTTTCATAGTTGGTCCCATAGTGAAAGTTGTTCATATTCGTGGGTAGAACACAGGGGTGATCATTGTGATCACGACTTATGAATCACCCTGTATATACGTATGTTTACCGTTGCACTCATTACAGACACAAAAAAAATCCTTACCGGGAATCGATTCTGGAACCGCTGGCTATGTTATGCGTACCTCTCTTCTCTGCACAGTGCCGAAAAATAATGCCCCAAATTTAACGTTGTCGCAGAATACTTTGCCAAAACGCCCACAACTGTTCTCTACGTAGATATCTGAATCATTAATCTTAATCGTAAGTCATAAGTTATCCTTGTTGCATGAGTGATGCGTAACCCAAACAAGATATACGACTTCTCTATTAGCATATTATAATATGAATTCTGAACCTTATTTCGCATTCATCAAGGTTGCCAACGTTACGTATCAGTATGAGCTTGCAAAGTCATAAGTGGATATAGCACCTGCGCCACACTCGTGATGGATTAACACGAATTATAATGTTTAGGTGACTTGTAACGGCACCAGAGCTATTATTTTTACTGTAGAGGATTCGTAAAAGTCACACGTTTTTTGCATTATAAAGTTTAAACCTTTTAGCAATACCTAACAATAGCTGTACTGCAAGTGTGTGGTGTCAATAGTGAGACACAAATTATCTACGTAGACAACAGTAGCAAAGCGTAATAAAACGCCATAATTATGGTTAGCAACTTTAATAGTTAAGGCACCATATTATCCAGCCATAACATAGAAAGAAATCACATCAAAATTAATGATCGCCTTTCTGCGATCTGGTTATATGTATATAAGTACGCACAATTTAGTACCTTGTCGCTTTAACGCCTTTGACAGATTAGTGCAGCAGTGCAAACATTACGTTAATGTGCCAAAGAACTAAAGTGTGCAGCTACTTATAAGTATAAATATTGATGTGAGGATGTGACCAAATTTGGAAAATATCCGGGGCTACATTTTCCTGCAATTTATAGCTGTCAATATAAGAGCATCTTGTTCTGGCATACGAAGTTAGAAAAAGAAAGAAAACTATTGTTGCCGGCAAAAAATCGAGAAAAATGTGGCCGGTTTTGAAGCCATTTTAAACCCTGACAAAAAAAGAGGGGAGGTATAAATTTATCGTATATATCTGCGCATCTGTTTGTCTGCCTATGGATCGTTTTTTTTTTAAATCGGTTGTTCCGTTATGAGATATCAGCTCTCAAAAAAAAAAAACTTACTATACATAAATACTCGTATTTGACCACATCAAGTAGCTCCAGCGGATGCAGCGCACCCTCGTAGTTCGGGCGCGCGTTAACGAACGCCCGCGGCACGCACACGTCGCGCACGATCACCTCGTTCCGCGCGCACGCACATGACGCGCACCGCGCGCACGCGTTGTTGCGCGCCTTGAAACCGCGCGCGCATTTCACGCAGAGGACCTCTTTCATTGGAGAGCCGTCGAAGTTCTGAGTCACTGGAATATTCTCTGGTAAGTGTGTTTATTATCTTATTTCACGTAAGAGGAGTATATACGTATAGTCGGGTTCAAAGAAATGAATACATTTGTGCACCTTATTTAAATGTGATAATGTGCAAAAGTGTTACATATCTTTGAACTCCACTGTACGTTAAGACCGGGTGCTGACGAAGCCTAAGACTGTGTTTCCACTGAAGCTGCTAGGCAGTTAACCGATATCAGAGGAAAAATCATCCATGCTTAATTTTCCTACGCTTGCTAAATGGAGCTAGATATTTTCCTCGCTCAAAGCTTAGCTCCACTGATTCGTACAGCTCGTGAAACCGCAGCCTATGGGTGAGTATCAACCAGAGCTGTGCGAGTTAGCGGAGAGGTGTACGGGGAAAAAATCCACCAATAGGAGAGCCGCGCTGGTCGAGGCTAAGAAAATGAAGTATTCGTATTGGTAGATTTTTCTTCGTACACCGCTCCGCTACCTCGCACAGCACGGCTAGCACAAGTTGCCCGCGACTTCTTTGTCGTCGGATCTCCCTTCCTATCTAGTCCGTAACGATAGAGACGCACTGAGCGACAAGCGAGAAAATATAACTTGTGCTACCCGTGCTGCTCTGGTGGATATTCACCATTAGACAGGACAGCTTTTTCTTTTTTCATCAATATTCAATATAATAATCGATCTACTATCGATCGTGGCTCTAATTTAGCGTTTCTGGGACAGATATATTTTTACTGACATAGACTCCGCCGGACACTTCCTACACGCAGTGTGGCTCGCGCTGCCCTGGCAGCGGCTCGGCACGCACGCCAAGCCATCGGATGACACCAGCACCGTGTCGTCGCAGCGCTGGCAACGCCCTAGCGTCACTGGCACAGGCATATTCTTACTGACCCGATATAGAGTCCGCGGGACACTTCCTACACGCGGTGCGGCCTGCGCTGCCCTGGCAGCGGCGCGGCACGCACGCCGAGCCGTCAGCTGACACCAGCGCCGTGTCTCCGCAGCGCTGGCACCGCCCTGGCGTCACGGGTATGGCGTGCTCGACGCAAGCACATGCGAAGCCTATGAAGATCAAGAACTTTATCTAACACGTTCGGTCTCTTCAAGTGCTTTCTAGAACTTAACTGAGAGGAAACCTTATATTGTTACTTTTCGTGGCCAAGTTGACTACATAAGCTATCGATCTAATATGCTGCGCATGCAGGACCATTTGCATTTTGCGTCTTTCCGGCTTTACGTTTTTTAGGGTTCAGTACAAAAATGAAAAAATACGGAACCCTTATAGGATCACTCGTGCGTCTGTCTGTCTGTCCGTCTGTCACAGCCAATTTGCTCCGAAACTACTGGACATGTTGAGTTGAAAGGTACACATATGTAAATTGTTGACCCAAACACAGATGTGCAAAGTAAATAATATTTTGTTTTAAATAATGGTCAATTGCGGGGGACAAAATAGGAAATTAAAAAAAAGTTTTGCAAACCTTACTGTGTCATATATTAAATGAAAGGACTCGTTATGAGGATCTCGAATATATTTTCGTTATTATTGTAAATAAATAGTATTCATGAAAGAAGACGAAAATTGACCAACCCCCCAAAATATAGTTCATTACTTGTAGATTACAGGAAAACCAATAAGACTTTTATCAAAAAAAACCTATGTACGGAACCCTCTCCACGCGAGTTCAACTAGTACTTGTCCGGTTTTTTTGCTTTTAAACTTGACTCGCATGAACAGTCCGTTCGGTCCGAGTCCGTCGTTCTGCGCTTTCAGTTATTTACGTTTCTGTCACTATAACTGAAATAACGAAACGCAATCTATAACAACCCAACTGCTGTTTGGATAATGTCGTTGATATAATGTTAGTTATCATGTACAGGGTGACTGCGGGTAGGATTACGTTTTGTTCCTAAAGGTGTAGTGAGTTTTAGTTTACTTTGTTGCTACACGACCCCGCTGTCGCCCTGTATATTTTTTATTTAACGCTCGACGCTAAGACAAATCTAATGACACATCGCTTGTGGAAATCGGACCATCATCCGTTCAGACTTTACAAGGGAACACTGAACTATACATACATACATAGAGGTCAAACACATTACCCTCCTCCGTCGGCAGTCGGGTAAAAAAAGAGTGTCGGTTGGTTACTCTTATGGTTAATACCCTTATTCCAAGATCATCATTAAAATTTAAAACGAATGTTGCAAACAAACAGATACGTCAATCAGAACCGTCAATATCACTGTTTTAGAAAGATTTAACAAGTTTAACTCACTAAAAATACCTTTAGACAGGAGCTAAGAATTTAAAAACGATTGAAATATACAAGAAAATTACTTTGATGATCTCCCAAGTTTTTGAATAGGAAAAATGGCCCGTAATAACCTCTATTAAAAAATGTACATAATTAATTTTGCCTAATTTAGTTAGGCAGAATCTTAGGACCTTCGAAATTTTATTTGGCAATTAATTTGAGGCCTATTCCTTATGAGAGAATGTAATAAGTATTTGTTTAAGACATTATAATAAAAGTTCAAACAGAAATTGAGACTGGCAAAATTATCAAGGCATTCTTTAGGTAGGCTCTGTAAGACTTCCAAGGTTGCAAGGTATTTATAACTTGAAATGAAAGTATTTATTATTAAATTCTGGTAATGGTAGGAGATCCGAATAGGAGACGATTTGCACCGGGCTGTTTATTCGATAAAAAGTATTTTATACCGAATTTAATATGCTAAGTAATATATGGCGAATAGGTAGGCTGAAAAATTTCAGTCCAGTATATAATTAATTAAAAATTTAAAAAATAACTATGTTTTAGAAAATTGGAATACCTTGTTTAATAGCCAATACCAATCGAAAGTATGAAGCCTATAGAATATGCAAACGTTAGGTTGACAATTTTTTCCCGTCAAACTATTGGATAGGCAGGTATAAACGGGTAAGTCGGTACTAATAATTTGCGGCAAACCTAACGTTTGCATATTCTATAGACTTCATACTTTCGATTAGTATGTAAATTGTCTATTAAACAACCATTTGCAATTTAAAAAAAAGTTCATTTTTAATATATTTTTAATTATATAAGTACTGGACTGAAAATTTTCAGCCTACCTATTCGCCACATATTATTTAGCATATTAAATTTGATATAAAATACTTTTCATCGAATAAACAGCCCGGTGCAAATCGTCTCCTATTCGGATCTTAGACCATAAGGATTTGCCCATAATACTTCCGGCTCCGGTGACACCCTTGATGTATCAAAGTTACTTTCATCTGTTCTTTGGTAGCAGTGAATGTAAGAATAAACCTGTAAGGCTAGATTTGTGTGCAATGTTACTTATCGAAAAAACGCAACAAATTCTAGCGATTACCAAACTTACCGTCTTTGGATGAGACCATGGAAGCATTCACTGGACAAGCCTGACACACCATCGCACTAGGTTCATAATACTCATCCCTTTTACAAGACACTGGCAGCTCAAAAGCCATAAAACAACTCGAGCAAATCGCAATTAAAATATAACATAAACCGAGAGCTCTCATTTCAACGAATTAATAAGACCTTAGTTACTGCACATTCTGCTTCAAGGATATTTAATGTAGAGGATTAATGCTCTAGAAATTGTTAACAGCGACATTACTCCGGTATAAAATGGCGTGATAACGGACTATGCGTAGATTAAAACGAGCTTGAATTTGAATTGAGAATTAAAAACAAATGAGCGTTGTCGGCGAGAGTGTATTTTGTTTGTGTGTGTTGTTTAGATGTCCGTTGCTAAGCAACCGACCCTTTGAAAGCGCAGTCGCGCTTGGATGATTACAGACTACCGCCGATTCTAGCAACATTTCAAGTGACCTTATCCATCCTTGTCCCCACTTGCATAAGGGTTTGTTTGTTTGTTTTTTTGTTTCATCTTCACGGTTCAGTACTTTCACCAATCACTTTGAAGTTTGGCACACACATAATTTACAGCCCCGAGACGGATTTTATTCTTAATGGACAATCGAACCAGCGATGGATATACTTTATTTCTACACGTGTTATTTTACTATAGTATTGTTTTTAACTCGGCCGCCATTACTGTAAAGTAAATAAGTCAATTGCTGTTAGGTTTACCACGAATAGAATAGAGTCGTCTATTCCATATTGTATCAGGTAATCTTGCTTAGGTATCGTCACTATTTTAGAAGTTATGACAGCTCTTATTGTCTTTATATTAAGAGCTGCCATAACGTTAACAGTGTGATTAAAATTTCGAGACGAGATACGCTGGACCAAAGTAGAATAAAAGCCATCAAAAACTTTTTTGCATTAATTAAACATTTATTAAACTTAATTGCACTATTAACAAAAACTTAACTGCGGACTTAATGCCTAATGCGTTCCCTCCAGTACACTGCGGAACCCAGTTTTACTGCAGTAAAACGGTAGGCCAAACAGAAAATACCAAATTTTTATAATAAAAAATCTTTGTCAGCTTTATATTCAGTCCCGCACTTTATCCATGAACACTTATATCTTATTTTTTATTCATTTTGAACACAGCCTTGCACTTAAAGTAAAAGTGATAGCACGCTTTTATATCTTGTCGCTTTAACACCTTTGTCAGATTAGTACAGCAGTTCAAGTATGGCGTTAAAGTGACAAAGTACTAAAATGTGCAGCTACTTATAAGGCCGCCTGCACCTAACTCATATATGTAACGCTTCTCTAATAAATCGATAATAAATCAAACATATTTCTCACCTTCCAAAGCTTCAGCTTGTATTATAATTGATGAAAAAACAAATGCATAAAGTCAGCGTCCATTGACAAGTTAATTTGTTAGCGGATGTCGGGAAAATGCATCGCGAGGTTCCGAACAAAGCGTGATTGATGATCACAGCCTGATGTATCCATTATCTCCGGAGTCAGGCTCAAAACTCAGTTCAGTATTTGCTGGGAGATCGGTAAAAGCTTCCCGAATTTAAATCAGAATTAAATCCTGAAATTTTCAAAGAGATGATACCTATTCTTCAACTCATATTTGTAACTACGGTCGTTTCTACAGTGTGCTTTGTAACTGGTAAATTAACAGCACCAATGGAAGATAAAACAGTTGAAGAACTAACAAAATGCGCTGTAGATGTGGCGAATAAGAATTTCAATTACCGAAAGCATACCGTTCTGTTGTCTCAAGATGTCGAAGAACAAGTTTCAAACAAATTCCTTGAATCGTTTAAAGGGACTGTAGTTATAGAAACAAAAAGAGATGAAGCGCCGCCGAAACACGTCGTGGTTATAATTAAAACGTACATCTCCTTCGTGAAGATTCTTCAAGTCATGAAACCTGATCTTAAAGGAAAAACAGTTCTCAGCAGTGGAGCGAAGTTCCTGATTCTTGTCTTAAGCCCGATAAAACTCGAAAGAATTACTACCATAATGTGGAGTTTCCACGCGACTAATGTTCTCATCATTACAAGTGATGGTAACAATATTGGCCTTTACACCTATTTTCCTTATAAGAGCCATTTGAAATGTCACGATACGCAACCAGTATTTATGCAGCATTGGAAGGAAAATTCTTCTCTCAAAGAAGCGTTCCCTGATAAGATGAAAAATATGAACACATGCCCGATGTATATTTCGACGAATAAACTTTACCACCCTGCTTCTGAGAACAAGGTTCCACTCCAGATAATCAAGAAGACCATAATAAGACTATTAAGAGATCGCATGAACTTCACGCCCATAATTTCAACCAGAGACTACGTTAGCATCGACTCAAATCGGGCCAAAAATTGGTCAGATTCGCTCAACGATGTCATTTCCGGACTTGCCAACATCTCGACTTGCAGCATTCCCCTAGGGGTTGATAGGTTAGGTCTTTTAGATTTTTCAACGCCGTATTTTCGAGTGCGTTTAGCTTGGCTTGCCCCGCCTATAGGGCAAGGGCCTGTTTGGTGGCGTTTATTTACACCACTTAACAGTTACCTATGGTTGATTTTGCTTTGTATAGTTTTTTTTGTAACATCTCTGCCCTTTACGTTAAAATTTCAATGCGTTAAAAAGTTTTGCTACAGATATTTTAGGAACGTTCGTAAGATGCAAGGAACTGCTTTCAGAACGTGGGGAGTGATGCTGGGACAACCCATCCAAGTAGCCCCGAGACGGTTCAGAGACTTCTACATAATCAGCTTGTGGATCTGGTTCACTTTTGTTGTAAGGAGTGCCTATCAAAGTGTGCTAATTGGCGCTTTAAAAACTGACACGGTTGTTGGTAATTTTGGAACTCTGAAGGAGACTATTGATTATGGGTACAAATTCGGCGGACGTGGTGGTATCTTGGCTCATTTTGAATACGACCCATTAATAAGCGAGCATTTTGAAGTTATACCTGAAGAGAATTTTGAAGAATTGTTTACAAATATTGTGGAAGGCAAAAAGGAGTTTGTCCTCGCCACTTCATTGGAGTATAGTTGGGCGTATTGTTTAGCAAAGGGAAAGAAAGAAAACGAGTGTGGCCATATCCTTCCCGATTCCATCTTGACAGAGCCCCTTGTTGTTTGGTTAAAAATGAGTTCCCCCTTTGTACGTCCTCTCAATACCTGGTTACTTAGATTCATAGAAACCGGTTTGTTAGAACGAGAAGCTGGGCTAAAACCTTATAGCTCTGTTCCAAAAATATCCCCTGAGCCCACGCCACTAACTGACCACCAGATCCTTAGCTGCATGCTCTGTCTGTTGATTGGCTATACCATATCCACTGCAGTGTTTGTCATGGAGCTGCTGAGACCTAAGACAGCAGTAATTAAATGTCAAATTGTGATCAGAAGTACGTTGATAACTGATAAAATAGCTGGTAAACGTAACCCTCGGTTTGTGAACTAGATTTAAACTTCATGTGGTTAACACTTTTTGGGTTGAGGTAGATTGGCACAAAACTTGATACGTAGATGATACTTTGTTTGGTACGTGTAGTTTGTTAGTGAACCAGAATTAGAAATGCACATAACTCCATTTTTCGGCGCTGCGGCAGTGTGGTTAAATTACATGTATAGAGCCGATGGATTAGTTTCAAATTCAGGGGATCCTAGATGCTATGTGATTTAGGGGATTAAATAAAACAGAAAGCAGTTACAAATGTGTTTATTCTACGTTCCGACACAAATAAATCATATAAATCTTTAGACTATTTTAAAACACAATAATTGACTGACATAAATGGAAGCGTCTAAGTTAATCCTATGAGGCGATACATCTATCCTAAGTTGTTAGGTACATTTATACAAAAATAGACATTGAAATATAAGACAACCATGTAAAAATACAAAATTGTGATGTTCATGAGTTGTACAAATATTTTACTACATTGGTAAATACTTGGCACAATTTGAGATTTCCTAGTTGATTATACATTATAATTTATAACATTTAGATAAACTTTTTTATGTTTAATAATGTGCTAGGATGTACTAGGATGTAAAACAAACTTGCTTTTTTTCCACATCTCGTGCACACTGCTTAGCTCGCGTCCCCCCCCACTCCCTCCCTCTGGTACATAACAGATTAAATAGTCATTTCTACATACGGCAAGCTGCCCTAAATTGTAAAGATATTAAAAACTTTGTCTTGTAGGTGACTTTTCAAAACATAATTTATAATTTGTCATTCAATGTTATGTCTTAGTAAAAACTCTATCGTGGCCAACAAACTTAGGTCTGCCATCTCTTAAAGTTTTCGATATAATAATATGATTATGAATTCGATGTTTGAGCTTCGCTAAGCGAAAGAACAAGTAGCGTGGTCTTACTTAAAAACATCTGTCAAAATGTTTAATCAAAAACTTATAAAATAAATAGTAGATAATCTGTTCTTTTCGTAATTATGACTAGGAAAAGTTCTGATTGAAAGAGTATCGTGTAAGAACAATTAATACGAGCATCTGGCCTACTTACAAAAAAAGATAAATTAAAACATTCTAATTGACCCTTCGTCTGTAGACTTTACAATCTTATTTTTAAATCAAATAACGCAGTACAAAAAACATTAATCAGTATAATAGACAAACTCGTACATAACATACACAATAGATCTATTCACCATACTTAAATAAGCGAAGAAACTACAGGATAAATAAAGACAACCTTCGCTTAGCAAGTAACAACGCGATTAAACATCTGTTTGCATAATTAAATCTAGCTGACGTTGCTGCAGTTTAGAACGAGCCGGGTAATGCTTTCATAACAGAGGATTTACGATGCTTACAACGTGACCATGCCCTTCCCTGGACGTCATATAAAAAAAACACCAGGTTCAACTAAGTACAGAATTCAACATTAATACAATTAAAAATTAAAACTAAACGTATTTAAATTTAAATTAAACTAAGCTGCTCAAATATTAAAGATATAAATAATAATCACCACTATAAAAAGAAGCAGGTCGGCTCGCGGCATGGTCCCCATGACACTGGCTGCATTACCTCTCTCGATAGCTAGCCCAATCCTTTGGGAGAGGTAAGCACCAGGTTCATATTGTTATAAGCATTTGTCCATCAAACAAAAATGTTATTTTGGATGATGGTTTAAACACAATTGTTTATAATATATTTTTTATACTGTTATGTTTTGTTTCTTTTTTCCATTCCCGTAATTGGCATAGGAAGAGTAGGACAAAATGTAGCGATAAAACAACTCATTGGCAATAAAGCTATTTTGATATAAAATATAAGTAGGTACTTAGTCGTATCTTAAACTTCAAATTATAGCTTACATAGGTATCATAAAGGAAAATATTAGACCATACTTAATATCAACTGAATTATGTGCGAGACTAAAAGTTATAAATGATTTTCATTTAATAACAATAGACTTATTTATAACGGGATATTAACCGCGATTATTCGGGAAGAATAATTAAATTTTCGACAGTAAACCTAAAGGTAAACGCGGTTGCAATAATAAAAATAAGTCTGTAAGACTATTTTCCTATATTTTAGACACTGACTCCAGTGGTATGCAAACCGAGCAAGGTATTTAGTAATTCCCTTATAAAACAGAATTTGTACGCTTAAAATGTGTGGGTTGCAGTGCAAACGAACTATTATCACGGCCGGCGCCATTTTGTAATGCGAAATGTAAATACAATGGCCGCCACGAGCTGCCGACGCATCACTTACGGAGTAATCTATTTATTCAGTGGGGTTGATATATCTGGCGAAAAGCCATTATTGAAGATGCTCCGATATAAATATAACGTCGCGTGACGCAGTGCGGCGTAAGCGCCATCGACAATAAGGTCCCTTTTCATGGATAACACCACATATTCGCTCTGTATAGATACCTACTAGACACATTTTTAATAACACATATTTTAATTTGACTTTTTTTCCCAATGCGCTGGCGTCTTAGTTCTAAAAACTATATAATAAGTAAATCGTTATTCTTTTGTCTGCGCTAGACATTTTCGTTAAAAATTAATTTGACACATAAAGAGTTTAGGGTTAGATTGAATTGTTGCCGTGCTTGAAACCCGTTTATTTTGACGAAATTACGTTACATTTTGGGTTTTATTATTTATCATTCTACGTATAGTTCAGGTATGAAATCTTTTTGAGACCCGATAGGTATTAACAAAATGTTCATTCCACATATACTTTCTAAGAATTGGTACTTATTTAATATAATAATTTTATGGTTGGGAACCCAAATGGAAGCCGAGACCGGACCCAACATTATTAAATTCAGTAAATCATGTTTCTTTATATAAGTTAACTTAGGCATGCATATCTTTCCAAGATTATACACAATATCTTTGACAAAAGTGATATAATTATAAAATATAGTTTCAGTAACAGTATTCAATGAAAATAGTGTAACAAGTTTAAGAGTAAATTCCAATCAAATCTTTATATATCTGGGTACCATCACTTAAATACTTTAGACGGCGAAGTACGTTGTCTGCCGACTTAAGGTGGAATTCAATTTGCACGTTATAAAACAATAAGGTTGATAACAAACATCTATCTTTTCGAAGGGTATTTTTATTTCATAGAAAGTTCTATCAAAAATGAGAGCGAGAGAATGAGACCACTTATTTGGCCGATTGTACGGTCACGAGTGTTAATTTGGGACCCGTTTCAAGAAAAATATGCTTGAAGTCGTCAATGTCATTAGAGATGTTAAGTCATTTGTAACTTTTAGGAAACTCAACCTTATTGTTTTAGAATGTCAGATTGACTTTGGACCTAAGGTGGGTACCAAATTTAATCTCGTGACTAACCTCATGTCGCCAACATAAGGTACAATACGTGCGCAACTTCATGTACATCAGGGGCTGAGGCGAAGCTCCCCCCACCGTCACCCGCCTCGCCGCATTCGTCCACAGTCTAGTGCGGTCCTTGACGAGTTGAAGGGAGTACCGCGTTCCTCAAATGGACATGAACTCGCGCGCATAGAATGTCTTGACAAATGCACTCTGTCAGCCATGTTGAGTAACTTCGAAGCCTGTCATTATAAAAGTCACTAACCAAATCGTATCTACGTTGAGTTTGACATTCATTATGACAAGGTACCGCACTGCTCAACATTTACTGTATTGCACCACTCTGATGTTGTACTTACCAAAGTTAACAACCATCAATCTAACCTCTCCATTCAAGCGGCTAAAGTCGGCGGCTCGACCACCAGATACGTGGTATGCAGCGATATTGGCTGCGGCGGCAGTGCCGGGAAGAGTATGGGGTACTGCGGGGGCGGCGGCTCGGGCGCGCGGGGCCGCGCCTCGGGCTCGGAGCAGTGGTGCAGCCAGTGCGTCACGCGGCGCCCGCGGCCCTTCAGCTCCACCTCGCCGCGGCACTCCGTTGCGAACGTGCCCCACTGCTCGATCAGCTCACGCGTGCTTTCGCTTATGTGGATCCGGAGAGCTAGAAAAAGTCTGCTGTTCAAAGCAAATAGGCGGTAGGCGCTTAAGCGGGCCTATTTTGGTCGCGTTTATCGCTATGGATAAATTTTGATAAAGCACCAGTCACTTTGGCACTTAGGTACATTTACATATTTGACAGAAAGTGAAGGGTTTTTAATCTACTTTTAACCACAGTTTGTTCACAGTTAAATTTCATGGCCTTGAAAACGGCGAATTTTACAAGCTTCAAAGTTCAGTAAGACGGCAGCTAAATTAGGTTCAACGTGTCTTGAAACTTTACTAGATTTGATTAAACTTTGGCCTAAATATTGATAAATTTTGTACGAGTATGTAGTATGCACTATTAACTTAAAATCTACTAATTAAATTATCAATTTAAAATTATGAATTGAATTTCAATTTGAATATACATTAGGATTTTGGGCTTGGGTATTATTAAGAAGGGTAACACAGGGTGTTATTTTAGCACTCCAATTATTGAGCGCATCATTCGCCAACAATCTGAGACACAGTTTGGCGACATTTAGATTATGGTACTATGTGAAAAAAACATATTTACAATAAATTAATAAAAGTAAGGGGAAAAAAACCGTTTTACTACATGTATGGAACTGAATAACCTGCGTAATAATAACGATATGTGATGCCAGCCTTACGTTGTCCGGAAGATTCCATCCGGCTAGCGGTGTTGACGGTGTCCCCGAAGAGGCAGTAGTGCGGCATCTTGACGCCCACCACGCCTGCGCACACCGGCCCGGAGTGCACACCCACACGAACCTGGTTTGATTTTGAATTTTAGAGCTTCTATCTGTATAGCAAAAGATCCTAAAAGTCAATGTAAGGAAGGCTAGACTAAATTGCATTTTCTAGAGTAATTTTTCGTACGTTTCTAATGTAAGACTAAGGTCTCAACAACGGTGCCATAGTTACCTCTAGCCCGTTCATTAGTTACCTCTAGCCTGTGTCATTGTCACCTCTTGTCTCTACAATAGTCATCTTTAGTCTACTATATGCCAAAGACTTCTCTAGCCTGTGCTATAGTCCCCTCATGCCTGCGTCATTGTCACCTCTTGTCTCTACAATAGTCACCTTCAGTTTGCGCCATAGTCACCTCCAGTCTGTGCCATAATCACCACTAGTTTATGCCATAGTCACCTCTAGTGTTGTGCCATAGTCACCTCTAACATTTACCATAGTCACCTTTAATCTGTGCCATATAGTTACCTCAAGCCTGTGCGCGGGCTTGTGGCGCACCACAAAGCTGCGCACCGCCTCGACAATCGCTAGAGCCATGAGACAGATCTCGCGCGCGTGTTGGTCACCGTTTCGCTCCGGCAGACCTGACACTACCATGTAAGCGTCGCCTATTGTCTCCACCTACATACATAAAAAATATTTAAGTTCACGTCTTGAACTGAGCGTTGTGACCAATTTCAGAAGACATTTATTCCATATTGTTCGTCCCTTAAGGATGTCGTACGTTTCAAAACTTTAAATTCCGTTTCACGTAGATGCAACATCTTCCTAAAAAACTTTCTGTTCTGGGCTAAACTAAACATTGAAAACAAAGGTAATAAACTTTGAAAACCCCTGAATACCGATCGATCACCGTAAACTTCTGTAACGAAATGATTAACTTAAGTATATTTATTAAGGCTCCAACATTAAACATTGAATGAGCCTTCATACTTTTATGTAATCTTTCAGTGCCAGGTAACAATCGGAAAAAAGAAAACAAAGGATCACGAAATGAAAGCCTTTTGTTCATTAATTTCGAAAGGTCCTTTGATAAAATGAAACACTTTATAAAATTATGTTATGTACAGCTTAGGTACTCGACTAATGTTTTAATAAAGCAAGTCATCATTATTATTATAACAAAATACTTTCTACCAAAATCTTTATGCGAAAAAATTGTTAATTGCTAAGTTGCACACTGCCATTGTACATTTTTTTCATAGAATGCGAATTAAAAAAAAAAAAAAAATGTCGCCGTAACACAACACACGAGTAGGTATAACGTTTAAAATTCAGAAGATGTTTGCAAATAAGAGCAGGTACTCTTATAAAGTGGGTATAAAAACGGAATAATAAAAAAGTATTTCGAGCCTTATCTTATTATATTATGCTTATATTACATTTACCTTTGGGAGCTACTAAAGTCGCGAATAATATTTCTCAATTCGGTTCTATCGGTGATATTGGGACGTGTTCAGGTAATATGAAGAGAGTAGTTTAATGTTAAACGATAATTTAAGAATTTTATTTGGGTCATATAAAATCATAACGGGATCATTGTACATGGTGGTCCGAAATTTTTCCTGTGTGTGTATTCTGCTTGTTGTAAAATGTAAGTATTTTAAATTTGTATGATTATCCTTTCTTGTCTAAATAATCGGTCCCACTCTTTGCCCTTTACAGTGTTTGTAAAGAAGAAGGAACCACTTACTTTGTAGACATCATAGAAGCCTATAATCCTGTCAAAGGTGCTATAGAGGTCGTTGAGCAGGTCCACGACCTGCATGGGCGTGGAGGCGGCGCAGAGCTCGGTGAAGCCCACGATGTCGCTGAAGTACACCGTCACGGACTCGAAGCTCTCGGGCTGAACCACTTCACCAGCCATCAGCTGCTGTGCCACTGGCCTGGACAAAGAGAACTCTAATAGGGATCAGTGAGGTTTATGTAGTTGAGTATTTCTTGACGAGAAATGAACGTGTTTCTCTCTTATTAGCTGGTTTTAAAGATAAAAGTATCCAGAAAGTGAAAGGTAAGGTTACATAACTATATTTTGCTTTTTTTACAAATCGCAAATAGAATAACGCTACGGTGTACTTCGGTGTTATCTGTTTGGTATGAGATGTTTTTTTGTAATGATTGTTCAAACATTTACGACGGTTGAAGAACATAGTATGGTTATCCGTAAGATGTAGTTAAACCAAAAATAGACAATAATATTATCGAAATAATGTACTTATTCTAGCAGGTAGGTACTAAATAGATTTAATAACATTAAGTATATTACCTTGGCAGAACTTGGTACAGCAGCTCCTCAGAACGCCTCTTTTCCAGAGAGAGCTGTTCCGTCTTCTCCTCCACCAAAGACTCCAAGTTGTTGGCGTACTGTTCCATGCGGCTCAGCAAGTCATCCATCAGGTTATCGCAGTAGCCTCTGGGAGGAAAACCTTTCGTTCACTACGTAATAGGTCTCCTGTTTCTACATCATTCAAGACCGGAGCACCATCGTAGACATTCCATCCAGACTATCGTACATAGATCAGATAGAATAGACTCTTCTAATAGCATGAAATCTTCATGAAACTTAATTGCAACCTATACCTGCCTTAACTGGCAGTTTTTTAATTCTATCTATCTCGCTAACGAAGCTGATATTACATTCGAAAAGTACATAATGTTCAGTAACTATTTCGCGCTAGGAATACTGCATATATTAGTAGACTCGTCAAAAAAAAAAGATGTGCCTAAGATCACAAAATACAAAGGCCAGATCTAAGATGATTTCTGACTGATCTTTTTACATGCATGAACTGGAGACTCGGTTTACTATAAGTAAATAAAATGGTCGGTTTACTTGATGTAGTTAGCGTTGATGGTGTCAAAGCTGGGTCTATCATCAGGCGCCTCACTCCAGCAGCGAGACGCGAGCTCCAGCAACTCAGAAGCTGCGCCGGCGCCGCCCGCGCCGCCTGCACTCACGTCGGTCGCGCACGCCATTGGGCGAAAGGCCGGGGATTCACGGGCGCATACACGAGATACTATTTCTAAAGGACAATTGACTTGTTATATTAGTTAATAGTTAATTTTCTCGCTTAGAGGCTCGTTCATTTTAAAAGAATGAGAAAAGATTGAAAAGCTAATTGTGTGAGCCGAAAGATGGCGCTTATATTTATCATAAGCGTTCCATTGCTTCAGGTGATAAAAAGGTTTTTTAGTCGCCGCAAAGAATACTGTATCGTACTGTACAGTCACGAACTTTAATTTGGGACCCACCTTAGGTCCAAAGTCATTCTGACATTCTACATGAATAAGGTTGAGTCTCCTATAAGTTACAAATGATTTGGCATCTCTAATGACATTGACGACTTCAAGCCTATTTTTTTTTAAATGGGTCACAAATTAACGATCGCGATAGTACAATAGGCGCCGTTATGTGAATCAACTTTTAGACGTGGAATTTACCCAAAATAAAGTCTTCACTTCATATTGGTTTTAGCCATTTCATCTATAACACGCTGAACGTTGAAACGCTTCAACATTACTTTATGTCCTAAAATACGATTAGAATCGTAGATGTTATAATGAACCACTACATAGATGACTTCCTTTGGTACCTATTAAATATTCGTAGTTGGTTTATAACAATTGGTCCCTTCTGTGAACTGTATTCTTAGTAATTGTTTTATGGTTACCTCTGTTGGTCATGGTACCACTGCAATGGTGGAAGGGTCCAGCTCGCAGCACAATCTCCTCCAAGATGATGCCGAAGCTGTACACGTCTCCTTTGAGGGACGCAGCCGCCCCAGGGTACACGCTGGCGGCCACCAGCTCCGGAGCAGTCCATAGCAGCTCTAGGAGACAAAGACAGTAATCATGGAATGGGTTTTGCAGGAGCTCTAGGGTTATTGACAACAAGGTATATGAATATAAAAAGAGTTGCAAGGAGTCTTACCGGAGTGCTAGTAAGACACTGGTATCATACCCTTTAGTTTGCCACCGAGGCTCTATGCAAAAGCTTACGCATTATTAAGTTCCGGAGTTCAGGCAACACAGTCAGTGAAATGAAATTACTACCACAGTCTTCTTAATTTTAAGGGCTGCCAAATCTTGAGATTGCACGTCCTACTACGTCTACGTCCATGATCTTCGGAATGTACCTATATAACGTAGATGGTTTGTGGGCCCGACATCATCTTCTTACCACAAAAAATGGACACCGGAAAAGGTAAATCTCCAGCCCAGCCTAGTTCGTACGTCTTATGTGTATGTTGTAGGTACCCGATCGAGTAGACTTAAAGCTTGGACTTGTACCCAGAACCTAGATATTGTCCTTATCGTGGGATTTTCCTAAGTATCAACTCGACCACTGGGGCACGGGATAAAAATAAAACTACCAAAGTCAAAAGATTCGCGTACTATTTAGTGCAACTTGGTAAATCTTATTTAAATTAAGTACTGCTTGCCGTTAACTTTGTCTTTTGAAACCACTGTTGAAGCTAACATAATTATGTTAAAGTGCACAGAACAGAATTAAGATTAGATTATCGCAAAGTATCACTCTTTTTAATTAAAAACTGTAGAAACTTCAAGGAAGAACGGAACTTCTAATTTGTTCGAAGTTTTTAAATTTCAAAAAGTTTTTGCCCGAAGGGATAAGTTAATTGACCTACGGAACAGAATGGCATTTGCTTTATTTATATTCAGTGCCAGTGTTACAGATTTAGTACAAAATAGAGCCCATTCTAACAGCTGTATTCAGAAACATTTTGGAGACAATTTACTCGTTCTTTACAAACTTGGGTATGTAAAATTGTCACTAAAGAACGACTAACTGCCACAGTCAGACACTACTTATGACGACGATTATAGTCTTAATCAGTCTAGGTGCTGTCTGTGGGGTCCGGTCTGTTCAAGCTTGTTTTCCAATAAGTTATTTTAGTTATCGTTCCTGACGTAGAGTCCTCGTAACTAGTTTTAATAATTATAATATTACTTTATTACCTTGCAAAAAATTACCTTTCGCTGGGGTTTCTTGCGGTGCTTCTTTTCGCAATGATGATCTTGTCCGAAGCGCTAGTACTTAGGTAAATTCTCTCCATATTTCCGACGTGTAAAAGAGCCCTCATTTGGCAAATTTACTTAATAAACATTTTAAATTTTGATTTTTTTTTTTTGCTTTTAGCATGCTCTAAAACTCTACTGCATTTTTTTACATTATCGCATGTCGTTTATATTATGTTAAAAAGTTATATATTAAATATTAAAATATAGCCTTTGTCACTCCCACACCAAAGACCAATCTCACCATACCTCATATGTTAAAATCCATCAAGCCGTTTAGCCTGCGGAGCGTGCCACAGAAAAAGACATACACAATAGAGGTATATACATACATGCATACACTCAAAAATCAAAAAACAAAAACAAGTGTCTCTAAAATGTCTCAAGCTTAAGCTTCAAGTTTTACAATCATCATTTTTTCTTGTCTATTAAGCTAAAAAAAATATTAAGTTCCATAATGTTATTTTCCTCAACCATATTACGTGACCGACTTACTGTAATAGTAAGTGTCATCTTTGATCAGGTCAGTGGGTGTGCAGAGCGTGTTGGGTCCGTAGTCAGAGATCTTGAGCACGAAGCGTCCATCGATGAGGCAGTTTGACGAGCGCAACTTGCCGTGCGCGCCAAGCCCGCCGTGGAGATAACACATGCCCTTAGAAACGAAAGTTTTATTTGGTAGCAGTAGCGACCGTAAAAAACGACGTGAAAAATGTAAGGGTAATTTTTTAATTATCATACGGTGTTTATTCTACTGCAAAGCAAATGCCTCATTCCACATTTCATCTAATCTATGTTGGCTTGATGCTTAAAAATCCTTAAAATTTAGTTTTAACACGTCAAACATAAAAATGCGGAATTTTATAAAAAGTTTAATTATGCAAGCACTATGATAATCAACATTATCCATTTCAAAGCGCATGCCAATAGATACGAGACGGCTTTTACACCACACTTAAAAAAAAGAATTTAATTCTTCAATATCTTTAAGTAATAGGCAGAGATTTATAAATATTGTTCAGAAACCGGGCTAACAGTTAATTAGTACATCAACACTTATTTTATTCTATGGAAAATTTATCAATTTTTAGGTATTTCATTGACAGCTATTTTCAACGCGGAAGTTAACATTTTGTGTGCGTCACAAAGTCTAACTCAACCCTACGTAATCAATGTAAAGGGACAACACTTTAGCAGAAAATAGCTTCCGATGGAATGTAT
Source organism: Acleris literana (assembly GCA_946894065.1). Lineage (NCBI taxonomy): Eukaryota > Metazoa > Arthropoda > Insecta > Lepidoptera > Tortricidae > Acleris > Acleris literana. The sequence goes on from OX335679.1 coordinate 15,069,118, forward strand.
ACGAATACATTCTATGAAACGTTTGTCGGTAATTCAAGCGTTCTCTGGTTTAACCGTGTATTGATTGTAGAAAACCTGATTTTCCGATCCTTCCCAGCCGTCAACAACTTTTCGATCACTGTCACTCGTTTTCTTACGAACCTGCACAATGTCATGGACCAGCGAGGTCCTGAAGTTCCAATCCAGCTGGATCTCCTCGTTGGCGAGGACGTCCTTAAGGGAGCCTTTGGGGCAGTACTCTGTGAGGACGAACACCAGTGGGCAGTCAACGCACGCGCCGATGAAGCGCGCTGTGTTCTCGTGGGAGACGTTTCTAGCCTGGAAGTTTGAAGGTGTTTTAACGATTGATACAGCATCAACGGCATGACTTATTGATCTGAAGATTGCCTATTCAAAGACCAAAATAATACCGATACTTTAGTCTCAAATGTTTACTTTGAGTTTAATGATCACACACAAGTGTGGAAAAACTCACCGAAGATAAAGTGTGGAAGAATCCATTTTCTAATATTTGTATTCTATTTTTTTTTGTGTGTTTATTTTTTTAGTTTGTTATTTTCTGTTTGTGCAATAAAGAGTTTACATACATACATACATACTACGCTCTCCACCTCCTCCAGTTCTTTGGGAATCTAACCAAAGACAGTAAGGGTTTCTTATATCTTGGGCCAGCTAGATAGGAAACTAGGTTAAAGCGAAGCATTGGCAACATGGTCTGACATCATAAAAGTAAAACGACAGTAAACACTGTGTAGCCCACTCAGGGTTCTGTGAACAGTCAAGTCAGCGATGGTACCTGTCTAATCTCCCACATGAGCTTCTTGTTGAGGTCCACTTTCTTCCGGTGGATCTTCTTGACAGCCACGCGGTTGCCCTTGTACAGGCCGACGGTGAAAGATGACAGAGTCAGCGCAGGCGCACCCACGCCGCCGGCGCCACGCGTGCTCCAGCCCAGGGAGAGCTAAGAAAGTCCAGTCACAAGTCATCATCATCATCATCATCATCATCATCATCATCACAATCATCATAATCATCATCATCATCATCATCATCATCATCATCATCATCATCATCATCATCATCATCATCATCATCATCATCATCATCATCGCCATTATCATCATCATCATCATCATCATCATCATCATCATCATCATCATCATCATCATCATCATCATTATCATAACTACCACCACCATCATCATCATCATCATCATCATCATCATCATCATCATCATCATCATCATCATCATCATCATCATCATCACCATCATCATCATCATCATCATCATCATCATCATCATCATCATCATCGTCATCATCATCGTCGACGTCGTCGTCGTCGTCGTTGTCGTTATCATCATCATAGCCATAATCATCATCATCATCATTTTCATCATCATAATCATCATAATCATCATCATCATCATCATCATCATCATCATCATCATCATCATCATCATCGTCATCATCATCATAATTGTATCAGCCGAAGGGCTCTGCTGAACATAATCGTTTCCCAAAGAGCTACATGACAGTCGCCGCGGTTTCGTGCTACTCGCATCCGTTGGTTCCCCGCGATCTTTATCGGGGCCTCCATTCTACTAGGTAAAACGATATTGCTTTTGACATGTTATTGTATTGATTCATGTTGATCTACATGAGGTAATAAGTCATCTATTTTGTGCCTAATTTTAGTATTAAATAATAAACTACTCTAAAAATGCCGTCTTTATCTTTATTAACAATCTATGCCACAAAGAGTGCTGTGACCTTACGTCAACGTGGCAAAGTTTAAACAAAATAAGCCTGTGCGTGGGTTTAGAAACTTAGGAATTGTAGTGTATTGCGTTGTTACAAATGGCAGCACCTTAACTAGGCAGCAAAAAGGATGTTTGGGGCATAAAGGATGTCACCCGGAAGGCGTACGAGGGCTGGACCGCAGGAAACATTACATAACTGATGTTTACTAGGTCATGGGCGCAAATTCATTTTTATGGTCTTGCCGATCTCCGAAACACGGTTTCAGTTTAAGTATAAAATAAGTATTTCACGTTTTATACCGACTCGATAGCGCAATTGTGTTACTCTAATGTGCCGTGACTTGGAGAGTTGTAGCTTGCAATCCTGCTAGGGAAAAACTGTGTGATGAGTACAAATATGTGTACCTCAAGTAATGAATGTTTTATTTCTTCACTAGTAGCTCGGCCCAAAAGGAGACCTAAGGATTACCACCCCTCCCCCTACCTCCTTACTCGACTGATCTTGCTCATGTTGGAAATTTAACATTGTATTGCCTTCTACCTTTCATTGAGATCGGAATGATCGGATCATCAATGTTCAAGTTATTATCAAATAAACATACGCATACCACTTTAAACGCTGTTGCATAGGATTAACATAAACTGATCGTCGACCGCTTTAGAAGCGAAACTTTAGAAGCGTTTGTATCTTGGCTACGCCTTACAGTTAAAGTTAGACCTCGCTTCGCTCGACCGTTAAATATTTTCATCGATGTCCGGTATTTACTGAGGGAATGAGATCCGATGGAATCAAGCCAAATGGCTACATTTCCTCTACGTTATTGATTTAATACTTTCTACAAAGATGAATTAATCTGAGAAGTAACAATCAGTCTTTCACTTAATGAAGACTTTGAGGAAAACGAGCATTGTTTATTGTCATTACGACAGTCATTCCCTTCAGTAATGAGACACAAGAGAGATGAGTTGCTTGGTGACGAGGATTATTCCTAATTTATCGCCGTTTCTATAATATTTTACTTGTTTTGTTGGGGCAGAATGGTCATACAGATTATAGGCGTTCTTTCGTACGACTTTTTTTTTAGGTTATTTTCTCCTTTCTAGTTCGAATAGTCACGTGGGCCATTATTATGGTCGCCTTCATCGCGGTGGATAAAGCATGCGTCACTTTCGCACTTACTTACTGGTCAGAAAGTGACAGATGTTTTATCCACGGACCAACAGGCAGCGGGACATCTGATGAGAAGTGGTCCCCGCCGCGTATGCACGTTTGCCCATACCGAAAAACACGACTATAATATGTCCGCAGCACTGAAATAACATTGGGCGCAAAATATCTGCCACGCTCTATTAATAGAGGCATGTGAGCGTGTCAGATATTTTGGACTCCAATGTTAGATACTTAATATTCCCTTATACTACTACCTACTCTGAGTACTCGATCCTACTACTACTCTGACTGAAGAGACCCCTCGTAAGCGTTATAGTCCATTTCAAGCGATATTTATTTATTTATTTATTTTATATATTAAGGAAAACAAACAGGTTACATTATACATTAAGTAATATTAGAACAGACGTGAGTTATTCATAAGCCAACAAAGTTTTCACCAATGTATGTTACACGTTTAGGAAATAACTAATCAAAGCTAGCAACTTATGTTAAAACATGCACTTAATGCACTCTAGTCATGAAATGGAATGAATTAGTTTTCGTAAAGATAAAAGATAGGTAACTAAATTACAATAGTACATTATTGCCTAGGCATGGAAGTAGGCAATTGCGGGCCGAGTATTGGATTAAATGGACGAGCTTGCGAGTTGTGCCCTCAATTTATTACGGCCATTTTCACTTTTTTAAAAGTTACAAGCTAGATAGTAATGGAATTTGTATGCAACATTGCGGGCTTGTGTAGCGAGCACGCAATGTTTTTTTTTTTTAATTTGAGAACTGTCAGTAAACTATGTACTTCGCGTCTCAATATGTAGATAGGAATGTCAACATTTCCGGACATTTTTGAGAAATAGTACATTATTGCCTAGGCATGGAAGTAGGCAATTGCGGGCCGAGTATTGGTTTAAACGGACGAGCTTGCGAGTCCGTTTAAAAATACGAAGCCCGCAATTGCTGTTCCTGCCGAGGCAAATATAGTGCTTTTCTCAAAAATCGCCTCTTCATCGCTTGAACTCATTTTTTAAATTTCATACTAACAGAAACTTCATGTGAAAAAACCATCACTCTTTACCGCCTTTTTGTTTATGACAAGGAGAAACGCAAGCTATTTTTAAAAAAAAAACGTAATCTATTCCAGACACAGATAAAAAAGTAATGTTTCGAATAAAATTTGGATGTATAAGACTTGTGCCACAAGCTAGATAGTAATGGAATTTGTATGCAACATTGCGGGCTTGTGTAGCGAGCACGCAATGTTTTTTTTATTATTTGGGAACTGTCAGTAAACTATGTACTTCGCGTCTCATTATGTATATAGTAATGTCAACATTTCCGAACATTTTTGAGAAAAGTAATGAATAGACCCCGTTATCTTGTCGCAGTGACATCGCTATTTTGTAGGGATTGAATGTTTGTTTTATCGATCGTCTCTATATCGACGTTATGTAGTTTATATTATGTAACAAATCGATTGATTTTTTGCCTTTTAAATCTCTGCTCAATTTCAATATTGTGTAGGTATTAAAACTTCTTGATTAAAAATAAGTAGATAAACTCATTTGTATTACGAGAAGCGATAACCTTAACAAACAGTTTTAATTAACGAACACCTGAAACATTATTCCCATTCTTTTTTATCACATTTCTAGTAGTTATTGTCTTTGACTCATTGTCAGGGACATGACATATAACTTTAAGCACAATACCATCCACATTTAGATAGTCGATAAAATAAACATTCAATCCCTACAAAAAAAGTCAGTCAGTACGACAAGATTACGGGGTCTAGTAATGAATAATAATTATTAGGTACTGAAAAGAGCTTAAGTACCAAAACAAATGAAGAATAACGCAGAGTGTACCTTTAGAACCTCGTTGATGCTGTGCAGCGCGGTGCCGGCGCCGAGCCCGGTGCCCACCTCCACCAGCACCTCCTCGGGGCGCACGCGCCACGCCATGTTGTTGAGCTCGGCGTCGATGCGGGCCTGCCTGTCAAATCATTAAGGGGCGGCTGACGAATGCAAATTAAGTCAAAATAATGTCGAATGACATCCGTAATATGGATACGACTACAAAAATTATAACAATACTACTGATTTATAACAAAAACTGCATAGGGTGATGGCTCCAGTGTTAGTCACTGTAAGCTGACAGGCACCAATAATGGACACTTAACCCTTAATTCAAAGATCATACGGTCATTAATTAATTGTTGTAAAACAAATGAATAACCCTAATCTTCTGTAAAAAAAGATTCAAGTGTCTTTCATTGGTACTTGTCCATCACTTTCCACACCATTCCATACATGAATAGTACTTACTTACTCGAAATCTTTTTTCTGAAACCGTATACTTTTCAGAATTGTTATAAAATAAACCTAACCTAACCTAATGGTTTCTATGCAATGATATTTTAAATAATCCTGAAAAGTATACGGTTTCAGAAAAAAGACTAAAAGATGATTATGCCAAATGATGAGTATGCCAAATGATGATTATGCCAAAAAAAGTTATGCCAGATGAAGGGTACCCGTCTTATCCATCTTATGCTTTCGTCACCATATTGCATTCGTCATTCGCCCTTTAGAAATCATGCATTATGGCCCCACGTTCCACACAACGGCCATATTGGGCCAGCGTAAGGAAGGGAGTAATGCGTAAAGCCGGGTTCCCACGGCCTGTCGTTTCACAGATCTGATCGCGCCGTTACAGGCCGACAGATCGTGGAATTGGTCGCATCTGATGAGGCCTGTGGTCGCCTGTCATCGCCCGTTCGATCCGTCGCGAGTCGGTAAGTTCAAAGTCGCGGAGTGGCGCGGCGTGACGGTGCCTGTCGCGGCCTGTAGCGGAGCGCGATCCGGCCTAGCCCGTAATAACACGGGCCGTGGGAACCTGGCTTAAGAGTATATATAACTACCAGTATAGTGTTACGCCGATGGATTAATCTAATTCATAATTTCTTTGAATATTTGTTCCTGATTCCTGGATTTTTCGTAGGTATGGTTATCCATAAGAATTTAAGTATGTATTTATCTATATAAGTAAGTTTGTTGTTGTCTAGTAGTGTACCCATAGTATGGCCATAGTGATTTCATTCTTTATTTGGACAACGAGTGCAAACAAGAGCGCACCGAGCGATCATCGATTTGCAGTCTTGAGAATATAAGTGTCTATGGTACTCAGATTGCACTTACCATAAGATGGCCTGTGTCCTCTTTGGCCTTCACCTATGCTGACCCATGAGGGCATCGTGTAGAGGGGCCTTTACATTTGAAGAAGTAATCAGAGAAACATAATTACTGTTACTTGGTTGCATTTTCCCGTGTTCGAAGATATTTCCGACATGGTCATTGGAGAATAAGCTAAATAAGTTTTCCCTCATAGTATTTGAGAGAATTTCAATAATATTGTAAATTAGTACGTAGTTAATTAAATCTCTTTAAGGTAATTAGAAGTATAAAGAAAATTAAAATTTTCGTAACACATCCAATTAATTTGATTATTTTATTCATTATAGGGACTATGATTTTTTCTTGATTACGTCTTCATTAATAATTACGTAACTACTTACTATGTTTTTCTTTTTTTTCTTTTTGGCAGTCGTTATTGGTGCTGGTAGTATGAGAGACTACAGGATGCCCGCAATTTACTCCTCCCCTTGGGTCGATTTTCGAAAAATCATATCTTAATGCTCCCCTAGGGTACCCAAGGACTATCCTCTTCCAAATATAAGTCCATCTGTCAGGCAGTCGCGGAAAAGTTTTAACTCAAAGGTAGATTAATTACTTTTTAAAAGTTTCTTTTTTAGTATAAATTAGCAATTTGTACCCGAACTTACTCTTAAATCTATGATTGCGTCTACTATAAAGAGGCGAATGTACGCAAGTGAACATTAACCTCCAAGTCTGTCGCTAACTGTCTTAAGTGCTTTCTATTAAAACATGAAGCACTTTGCACCGAGTCTGCAGTGTACCTAGAATTTGCACCTATTCTGGATTTGTAAATCATTCTTTCTAGATTTACAAGATAAGGGTAAAACTACTTACGGGTATCCTGCCTTAATATGTTTGGCTGAATGTATCATTTCCCAACTGTTTCATTTGGCAACCAACTTTTTTCTGTAACTGTAAATATTTCAGGATTTATTTCAGTATCATCGTGTAGATAAAATCCTGAAATATTTACGGTTACAGAAAACAAAGCGAGTTGCTAAATGAAACGGTTGAGAAACGATACAATTTGGCAAACATATTTCTTTGAAACAAAGGTAACCCCTCTGTATGTTAAGACCAGACCAAAAAAGAGTATCTGTGTATGTGGCATCGTAGCTCCTAAACGCATAAACCGATTTTGATGCAATTCTTTTTAAATGAAAGCTAGTTCAATCGGGCGGGTTTTCGGCCAAGTTTCATTAAAATCGGTTGAGCCGTTTTAGAGATATGAGCTCTCAAAGATGGGATTGCCATTATATCCGGAGTTTTTACCTTTGAAATAGTTATTCTTTATTTATTAACAACCATTGCAATACTGTTCAAATTGAATATACAGAGTACAATAACAAAAAAAACTATTATGAAATTAAATACACAAATATCGGATACAACTAACACAACTATGATAATGATAAAGTTGACAACTCAGTCCGTCAGTCGGAGTGTGGAAGGGCAGCACCATCATCGAAACCAAACAGCTTCGCTGCTGGCTCCATTTGTGGCGGGTGCCTCGAATACACATGCTGGTCGCTCTAAGTATTGAAGTTATTATACGAGCTCTCAGCCAGCCCAAAACGCAAGACAAGGATCTGTCCCAGCGAGATGCAAGTGCTTCCCCGAGGTGTTTAACAAAGGTAGACAAATTGTGGTGCAAAGACTCCTTCTACGGAGGTGATGAGGGGTGTAAAAGTGGCACGACGCAACTCGCAGGCATTAATAGTTATTCTTTCATTTACTTACATCAAAATTGTTTCAAATTTGTAGCTAAGTAACTCCAAACGATTGAAGCTCAAAAACCCCTTTAGTTTAACGCAATTTGGTTCCCAACGACGCAGTTAATCAGGTCATTCACCCCGTCAATTCGGCTGAGCAGTTTTGAACTTTCGACTTGCAGAAACCTCTCTCTCTCATACTTGAAAATTGTTTTCAAACTCATCATTAGGTTAAATTAAAGTTAAGTAAATTTTGTTTTATTTGTTTTCGAGAAATCTGGAAAAACGCACATCTCTGGTTGTAGTTTAGGGACAATTATTAGTATTCGTTTTTAACAGTATGATACAAAAACAAGTAGAATAAGTGTTCAAAACCAAAAATGTCCGATATAATTGTGATTTTTTCTTTGAGAGCTGATATCTCTTACGCGGTTCAACCATACATACATACATAATCTCACGCCTTCGTTCCCAGAGTGGGGTAGGCAGAGCTACAGAATTACAAACATCTCTAAAAACTTGTTGATAATTCTATAACCACAATTTGCACAATTAGGCTAAGATGTTTACCAACCAATTTCAACCAATACCAATTACCAATTTTCATAAAACAAATTTTCTTAAAAAAAGTACCGCGTCGAAGCCAGCCCATCCGTTTGGGAGCTACAAAGCCACAGGCAGGCACACAGAGACAGATAATACACACGTTAAACTTTGGTAAATAGAAGTTTGGCCTTCTTTTATTGATAATAGCGGCCTTTACACGGCACAGTTTGGACCGCGAGAAACGCCACGCGCCATTCCACGCGCCAGTCCGAACCGTAGGTTTTTTACTATTTTACTATTACAGTTGCATTTACACGTACGGTTCGGAGCGAAGATTGGAATGGCGCGTGGCGTTTCCCGCAGTCCGAACTCTACGTGTGCAGGCCGCTAATGGGTTTGCTCTTGACTAACTCGAGACGGCGCGTTAGCCTAGTTGGTAGTGACCCTGCCTACGAAGCTAGCGGTCCCGGATTCGGGTCCCGGTATGGGCAAATATTTGTGTGATGAGCGCGAGGATTTGTTTCTGAGTCTTGGATGTTTTCTATGCATTAAAGTATGTATTTCTCTATACATATAAGTATGTTTATCGTTGTCTTGTACCCATAGTACATGCCTAGAGCTTAGTTTGGGACTAGGTTAATTTGTGTTGAAACTGTCCCATTTAAAAAAAATTGTCGACAACGAAGTGAGCTCACCCAGAAGATGCCTATTCACGCTAGCTTGAAATAAATTCAGATTGTATGCACTCGAAAATACAAACACCGGGAGCGCATTCCACTCTATCGCAGTACCTACGCATGATGAAGGATGATGCAGAGTGCTTCCTTCTAAAAGGCGGAATGACTGTAGCTGTTGATATAATGTAAGTATACTTACTTGTAGGCAACGCAGGCAGCCGTGACTGCCAGCGTTAGGAACACGGCGAGCCCGATGAAACAATATATTATAACCGTCTGAGCGTCTGAGCAGCGTGTAAAAAACAGCCGAGTGTTACCAATACGAAAACACTCACAACAATATACCAGTACACACACATAATACACTTTATTGAACACCAAACCAACTTAACTGCAAAACAGTACGTAAACAAAATTCATAGGTATATAGCAGATGGTATTATCACAAAATAACTCTTAATGACAACTTTAAATATGTGATATAGTTGCGTGTGTGGTGACACGCCACATCCTACCTTTTGAACGTCAAGCAATGAAGTACCCCGACGAGTCTCAGACGCCAGAGAGTCTTGTGGTGTATGAAGTTTGTCGGTAATTGCCGACGTTTTTCGTCAGTGTCACAAATTTCGGATAATTTGCCGGCTTTGGTGTTCAAAAGGTTAAAAATCCGATAAGTCAAAAGACACTTTGAAATAGGATCAATCAGATAAGGTAAAGAGATGAGTAGTTAGTAAATACCCAACATTCTCAACAAATCAACAAGTATGTTATTTAGCAAATAATTATTCATCATATGGATATGCTAATTATACAAATTTTCCGGATCAATACCAGGGACTTTTACCCCTAGGGTATAACTTTGGTCTCAGTTCCTTGATTCATGTAGATTCTAAACGGGCTTTAAATTAGTCCTAGATAATTACTCCTAGAGGTAAATAAATAAATAAATAAATTACATGTTCGAGTGTGCCTGGCACCTTGCTTATACTTGAGGTGTCAAAGACAGCGACACCACATAATTCATGTTCGATTTAGCTGTCTTTGATTCTATACACCTCACTTAAACGAAGCTCGAACAAGATGCATGATGTTATTTAGAGCACCAATAAAATCATTACAAATGTAAGGTCAATAACATTAAATTAAAAATAATGGCTAGGAGAGAAACACAACGACGTCCCTACGTCAAAAGCCATAACTAGAATAATTGACTGAACAACCAGTCCTTGAAGGTGTGAACAGACCAGACCCCACAAACAGCACCCATTCACACGTACGACGCGTAGGTATGTCGGCTATCGTCTTCCTCAACCATGTGTTCGGAAAAGTGGTGATCCGATCATTGACGCCGTCGTAGGCAAAGACCTCTGAGCGAGCATGACATGCTCAGGCTCCGGACAACATAAAAGTATTATTGTGTGAAATAGCTGTCCGGCGAGAAACATCATCTTGTGCTCTCATTTAAAAGCATCTTATAGTAACAAGAACTTATAAAGATAAAACAAAAATTCAAATAGTAAACAAAATTTTGAGTTTCAATACACAGTTGAATACCCATGATTTGTCCTAATTTTCAGTCCTAAAGTAGTTTCTATATTTTTATTCATACCACTGAAGAAAAAACATAGTGAGGAAATGCACATTTTGCTAGCTGAATGTACAAATGATCCTATAGGGTCGAAGAGCATCAAAGAAGGCTCTGGGGTTCACCATTGTTTTAACAACACCCATCTCATAGAATGTATCACTCTGACTGATTAGATTTTGTGATAGTCACAGGTCTAGCACAACCTAACCCACCAAATTAATATTTAACATGCAGAAAATAGCTTCCGATGAATTGAGATTCGGTGACATGATACGTTCTATGACATGAGAGTTGATAAAACTATCACCAGGAGGGACACCAGGGGCACGTTTTAAAAAGCTACAAGTTACAATGTAAAAAGTCGAAACTGCTCAAATGGCTGGTCGTCATTGATCGAGGTTGTGTCTAATGGAAACTTGTAATTTGTAGCTTTATAAAACAGACCCCAGGCCCTTGCTGTTTTCCCGGTGGCGTTGAGGAGCTGCATAAATTTTCGCCTGCCGCAGCAAACTGGCTCAAACACTTGGAAATCGTCGTATGAGCCATGCAGGACGAGTGCCATACGCATGATGATGATGACCAGGCCTTGGATACGATAGCATAACCTAAATACCCTAAATAGAGCTACATACCCCCCTGGCACAGTGGGTCGGTGCCCAGGAAGCCGCAGCGTGGGGTGTCCAGCGGTGGGCCTCGGCGCCCGCCTGGCCAGTGGATCGCCTTGCCCGCCACCGGGCGGTAGGTGCTGTTCAGACCGTGGTAGAACGCCACCACCTGGACATGGATTAATTGTACTAGATCATCGTATAGGTAGATGGGAGTATCTAGTATGTGATAGCAAGTAGGAATTGCATTTTTTTTGTCTTTTAATTTTTATGAAAGTATTTGTTACAAAGACTTAATTTAAATGATTAATTTAGTTTTCTTTATGTATTGCTTGCGAGTATAGTACAACACAAGGGCCTCTATCCTACACGACAAAACGATAATTACATTTGAAATGTTATCGTATTGTCAACGTTACGACAGCTCTTATTTACTTGACAGTAATGGCGGCCGAGTTAAAAGTAATACCATAATACGTCAAAAGCAATATTATTTTTCTCAAAAATGTCCGGAAATGTTGACATTCCTATCTACATATTGAGACGCGAAGTCCATAGTTTACTGACAATTCTCAAATTTAAAAAATAAAAACATTGCATGCTCACTACACAAGCCCGCAATGTTGCATATAAATTCCATTACTATCTAGCTTGTAACTTTTTAAAAAGTGAAAAGGGCCGTAATAAAATGAGGGCACAAGTCTTATACATCCAAATTTTATTCGAAACATCACTTTTTTATTTGTGCCTGGAATAGCTTATGTTTTTTTTAAAACAAAAATTGCGTTTCTCCTTGTCATAAACAAAAAGGCGGTAAGGAGTGGAGTCTGTTTGTATGCAATTCAAAATATGAGTTCAAGCGATGAAGATTTGACTCCAACACAATTTTTTTCTTGCGATTTTTGAGAAAAGCACTATATTTGCCTCGGCAGGAACAGCAATTGCAGGCTTCGTATTTTTAAACGGACTCGCAAGCTCGTCCGTTTAATCCAATACTCAGCCCGCAATTGCCTACTTCCATGCCCAGGCAATAATGTACTATTACCGTGTTGAATAGAGCTCCGTTCTTAAAAAAGCTATTGCGTTGCTGCCAATTTGCATAATAATATAAACCTGTTACAGTTTGCTACGGCGTAGCAGTGTGCGCGCACTTTGTGTCTACGAATGTACTACGGGCGTCCTATTTTTCTTATATCATGCTAAAAAAAGATGAAAGTGAATTAGACCACTATTGTTTATTGTTTAGAAATATATAAATAGAAATGGTTTATTCGGTGCTAAAACAAAATGAACATAAACAACAGCAAAACATTATAAAAAAGTAGAGTAGTACAAACTTAGAGTACTTAATGTAAAATTAACACCGAGAAGGTTGACACTCAGCATGGTATCAGGCCTACTAGCCTTGACACTGGTTTTCAGGGCTGTCGGATTGAAGAGAGAGGAGAGCGCTCCCAATCCATCTCACTAAGTACTATATATTAACGTAAACTCTAAACTAAATTATTAACAATAGTTTATTCCAGACTTCTGAATAATTTCGCGCGCACACACACACGCGTGCGTGCGTGCGTGCGTGCGTGCGTGCGTGCGTGCGTGCGTGCGTGTGTGTGTGTGTGTGTGTGTGAATGCGTATGAATACAAGACGTCTGCTAAGTGTTGGCCAATTGGATATTTACTAAATATTGTTAGGTGTTTTAATAGATACAATAAAACGATGTGAAAGCACAAGATACACAGAGAGGTGCTTTAATCATAGAATCATAGAATCATAGAATCATTTATTGCTATCAAGTTCATTACAATTATAAGGTGGTTAGTAAGTGGTTAGTAGTAGGTACTTGATACCCTGTCAGGGCACTGCAATGTCTTATTAACTAGATTATAATAAATGTCCGAAAAATTATATCATTTTAGAAATTAAAAGTTGAAAGTTTCAATTTATACAATAAAGTCATGTTTAAATGTTCGAAAAATAACATCTTTGACATTAAAAGATGCAATAAAGTTAAAATAAAACAATGTGAAAGCGACAGTGCAATTCAGACACGGTGCAGCTGCTATGTATTGGATTATTGTAGGCCAATCCGATACTCTTTGAGGTTGTACTTGAAAGAGATCAAAGACTAAGAAGTTTAGTTATAATTTACATTATAATAGTTTATCGACGGGTACTGAAACTGACTGAAAATGTAAGATAAGTATTCATTCAATTCATTTATTCAATTCATCTAACTATTTGTCATCGGTCCCACGTACTATGAGCGTCTACCCGCCAAACTTAAAAATGTACAATCCGACGAAGCATTTAAACACCAGCTGAGAAACCTTTTATTGGATAATCCATTATACTATGTGGATGAATATATGGAGCTAAAGTTGTAAATTTATTTATTATTGTGTTGACAGTTATTAATCCTTGATTATGACAACGGACGAGTGACCATTTATTCAATTTTTAATTTTTGTTGTTTCAATTAATTATTTTTGTATTCTTTGATTATTAGTATTTATGTTTTGACGATCTCAATGTAATTTCGTATTTTTTGACATGCAATGCAACTTATATTGTAATATTACATTGATGAATAAATAAACTAAACTAAACTAAACATAGGTAGTTACAGATTTTATCCAACAATTAAGACATATTAGACTTAACATAAGTTCTCTATGTATTTATTTATTTATGGTTTATTGGAAAATCAACGGCGATTACATGGTGTTTCATACAATAATACAAACATCAACAAGTACAGCCAATTACAGATTTTCACATATTTTATACAAAGAATATTACGTACCGACGTTAGGGTTGCGTAACTAAACAAATTTACGTTAAATAATTGTGCTTGTGTGTGTGTGTGTGTGCGTGTGTGTGTGTGTGCGTGCGTGCGTGCGTGCGCGTGCGCGTGCGTGTGCGTGTGCGTGTGTGTGTGTAAGCCAGTAATTGTTATGGGTCCAGCAAATGCACTCTCACTCTTGATTTAAAGATAACCTTCGAGCAATTGAATATGTCAATATCTGAGAAAAGCATATTATATGTACGAACAATACGTGTTAGGACTGCGTTTTAGTGCTTCTGGACGCATCAAAATTTAGAGATGCGGCATGCGTAATAAATACGTTTATATTTGCCAAATACGATGACGTTTCAACCGCCTCAATTTTGTGGACATATTTTTGAAGAATTAGGCGAATATATCGATGCCATTTTTGGATGTTAGTTAGATGTCCGGTAAACTTAGATACCTAACCAGTATCGAAATCAAAATCCTATTCTATAAAAATGTGACCACGAAAGTGATTCGGAACAAACACCCAAACAATGGCTCTTTTATTCACAACACATCTATAATCGACACGATAAGATAGAAAGGATGTACGCAACTTCATAAGCGTTTTTGTTTTCCGGTATTGCGATATTCTTCGTTAGGTATAAATAAAACATTGGTCAATGAATCTCTCCATTAACAATTTTTTTCAGGAAGTGCGCTGGTTACTCATTGTTTAGTTGTAGTAGACGTAGAAGTAGTCGTAGTGGTACGTAGTCATTTATTCCGTATAGAAAATTATATGTCGCATAGGGGTGCCCTTCGACTGACCTAAAATTGTATGTGCTGAAATTTTTTGGTCGAAAATGTTTCCTATAATATTGAATGGCATACTTCTTTTGTAGTATAAAGATTTTTTTGCATACATATTTTTTGTTCTAAAGCACTTTTGGTCTAAAATTGTTTTGTCTAAAATTTTAATTACTAAAAGGCTAAATCCATAATATTATTTGGTCGAAGCCCCTCCCAGTATAAAACACCTAGGTCTCAACTAATCTATAGGTTAGGATAGGTTAGAATTGTGTCAAGGCGCGATGCGCCACAACTACGCGGAATAGGAGCTCCGGGAAGCGGAGCTCCGGTCGACTTCGCCTCACGGTCAACGTTATACCAAAAAATCATTCGACAAAAAAAAGTTAATCCAAACAAATTTTATACTAAAAAAAAAACGATCAACCAATATTATGCAAAACAATTTCTATCAAACAATTTTCGACATTTAAATCATTAGACGAAACGTTGGTATGCAAAAAAATATGATGCGAAACAAAAACAGGCGAAAAAAAATTAGATCAATCGATATAGACCCGTCGCATAGTCATAATGAGTTCAGTCAGTAAAGTTTCAAAAGTAGGAATAACTAGATAGATTTTGAATGGACTGCTCGTCTTTTTAACACGATACAATCAGAAATATTACTTAGAGCACCATTATCTTATACCTTTATTATTACATTATAGATAGTTACAGCAATTGCAGATTCAAATCAACAAAAACCAAAGAAATATTTCAACTTTGCAGCGGTAACGTAAATTCAATCAAACCAGCTCAAACCGCCCTAAAAACGATACAGCATCGTTCAACCAACACAATTACAACTCGCCCGTTTTACAGAAACCGACCCGTGTCATTTACGATCAGTGGGGTTATGATGACATAGCAACGCAGTTCGTTTACGCTGAGAGAAATGGACAGAGCTATATAGCTGCTATAGCTCTGTCCTTTACACTCACCGTGAAATGAACTGCATAGCCATGTCATAATAATCCCCTGACCTATTTTAACACAACCGTAAAATATTTTAACATCTGCATAAATTTAACGAACAGCGACTTTAATTACGTACCGACTGCCGACCCATTGATTCGGCCTGTGAAAATTAAACAGAGGGTAGCTGCCAGGAGTTGTAACTTTCACCGCTAGATAGTAATGGAATTTGTATGCAACATTGCGGGCTTGTAAAGCGAGCACGCAATGTTTTTTTTTTTAAAATTTGAGAACTGTCAGTAAACTATGTACTTCGCGTCTCAATATGTAGATAGGAATGTCAACATTTCCGGACATTTTTGAGAAAAATATGTTTATTCAATAAGTGGGCCGCATGGGCTTTACCCGTCAAAATACCTGCGATTCCCAACAGGAGAGCACTGCTGAGAAAAAGTGCCGCAAAAATATCAAAAGTCAGACATTCTTTAATATAATAATAATACATAAGTTAAGTACATTATCCAATGCTTCTAAGTTGACGGAACATATCTTAAGGAAACCTACACATTTGAACATCTTAGGGCCGTATTAATAAACTCATCTTGGCCGAGATGCCGGTCACAAGATACGTCAAAGTAAACGTCAAACCATAGAACACTGTCATTTTTGACGCATCTCGAGACGAGCATTAGAGTTGAGATTAGTTTATTAATACGGCCCTTAGTGTTCTTATTATTTTAAGTGTGTATTACGCGTCAGAATTTAAAAGATCGAAGTGCATCCAAAAAATAAAACGAAGATTTGAAAAGGGCGGTTTTCTGAAGATCAAGTGAAAAAGGGTTTAAGTCTAGTATACTCCGTTCATGTCTATACCCTTTTTTATTACGAGTTAAGTCGACTTGTACCCTTTTTCACTAGGACCCCAGTGGTCCTTGAATCTTGCAAGTAGGTACATTGAAAGTAGCCAATCCGTGATGTTCTTCAAATCATACAAAATGTTGTTATTAACCCAGTAAAACTGTTTATTTTTTAAAGAGTTTGTACTGGACTACCGTATATGGGCGAACATGAAATAGATACAAAAGTATGTACTTTGGTTATTGTGAATTTATTGTGAAATTAATGTGAACTATTTACATCTGTCCGTTTAACCATTAATATGCAATTATCGGTTGAATTGCAGAATAATTAGTGTTTTATTTATTAGATAGCTATTTTTTACCAATTTAGACCGTCCGTCTAACAAAAACAATTGAACAAAATATTTACATCAATTAAAAAAAATGTTTTACTCAATTAGTAGTTAACTAGTATCATTAAGGTTTGTTGATTAGGTAGCATATTATTAATTAATTTAATAACAGCATGCAGTGTTTCATTGCATTTGTTCGTTAAATATTAAGTAATCTTAATACTTTTAAGTTTTATGAAACAAATGAAGCTATTATAAGTGTGTTTGAAACTATTAATTTTTACGTTACTCAATGTCTCTTCTTTACCTCAATAGACTTGTAAAAATGTTCTTCTAATTTACAAAATTAAAAACTTTTCATATAAAGGAGACAATATGATGATGAGGACGTTTTCCTTGATTATTATCCAAGATTTTTTTTATATTTCCCTAGGAAATGACGAAAAAAAACGCGGGCAAAGAAACTAATTTAATGGTAAAGGGTTTTTCCAATTTGAAAAACTGATAGTCAACATTTTGGAAGTAATTGGCTTTAAATTTGTCATGTAAATTTCCAATTCCATGATAAGGCAGCTAATTAAACATTTATTCGCTCAAGGAATGTAATATAATTTAACCTACATATATTTTAACGACGACCTATGTAACCAATAATGACCGTTTCATTAGCATAAACCGGAATAATAAAATGACATTATTAGCATCTACTGTTGTTTAATCAATTATTGTGTACTGCCTAGGTGAAGATAAATAGCGGCACTGACCTGACAGGGCATCAGTCTCACCACAGCCGCCGAGAAGACAACAACCAACATGCTCGCCAAAGTGGTAAGTCATAGTGGTACCCTCCACTCCACACGAAGTTTGATATTTTCTTAGCCAAAGTTAAGGATTTTAAAACTGAATGATTTGCTTTTGCTAAAATCTTATTAGGCTTCAGACCTATAGGTAGTTTTGAGTATAAAAAACTGATATTTTTTTAAAACTATTAATAGCATTGTTATTTTTATAAAATGAAAATTCAATACAACATTTTGCATATATTCCAGTTGATTATCGGAGCGGTAGCCGCGGTAGCGCTCGCTGTCGAGTACCCGGAAGGCATTGACCCAGCAGTGTGCCCCAACTACCCATTCTGCGACGAACCGATACCGCAAAACAACTACCCTTACGCCGCCGCGCGTTTCATCAGCTCTGGATACCGCGCCCCCCTCCACCCAGCTCTGTGCCCCAACTTCCCCGACTGCGACCCGGAAGTCATGAGGCGCCACACGCCTGAGGGCATCCCTATTCCAGAATGGGAGCTTGCTGCCGCCAACGCACCTTTCGCTAACCAATACCCGCCCGGCGTGGACCCGGCAGTGTGCCCCAACTACCCCTTCTGCGACATGGAAGCCCTGGCGCGTTACACCCGTGAAGCAATCCGCAGCTCCACCACCGACCTCCCTCCTATTGCTGTTTTTAATCAGTGAGTATCAAACTATCATAGTGACGCGAAATATTCCGCCTTTTTTGACTTTAATTTTTTTATGACTTCGATGAGGCCAGAGCTGATTGTAAGAGGCTCAGTGGCCTTTGAACATTTAGGGCCTCAAGATGGCAAACGCGTTGCCAGCTCTAAAGACTATAGAGTGTGTGGTCTAGAATATTGAAAACAGAGACTCTCTAGGGTGTATTTTTTCTGAAAAGATCCCAGTTAACCAAAACCCGTACATTACACACAATAAAAATGTAAAGTTACGATTCATAATCAGCGTATTATTGCAAAACGATACTATCGCTAGCGTTGTCAATGTCGTGGTACAGGGGAATTGTCAAAGAGACGTATTCCTTGTAGCTACGAATAAGTACGATGCATTGAGTTGAGAGGCACTATTGCATTATTTGCATTGCATTGAATTTACGATTAAGTATGTTAGAAAAAAACAAAAAGTAAAGTTTTGATTACTATAGTGACCTTTAGAGCCTCTGTTTTCAATATTGTCATTCTAGGCCACACAATGTATATGATGGAAACCCTCTAAACTACTATTTTCTGTAGGAAATTTACCCTCACACTGGCAGTAAATTAGCAATTAAGATAATGGTGGCGATTCGGACGAATCCTACACAAGATGATAAGGCTTTTTAAAGCTATGGGCTTCTTATATCTGTACATTTTTCAGGTGAACTCTTAGTAATAATAACTTACAAATAATTACCTCGTTTACAAGTGATTACGAATTTGAAATGTTCCTAATCGACTACTTTTTACTTGCAGGCGACGCCAGTAGTGCGCCCGCTACCCCACTGACCTCTACTGCACGCCGCGCCCCAACTCCTACTACCTGTACTACTGCTAATACAACTTGGTAGCCTTTGGCACCGAACCCGGGTCATATTGTGTCAAAAGTTTGAAACGAAAAATACGGGGTATCATTATCATTATAGAAATTTAAATGAATGCCATTTGAGTTTTGTAAAAACGTGTGGATATAGTATTAAACAAGATTAACAAGTACTTTTGTTATATCTGTTTCTCCCTAGAACCTTATAATATCGATGTTTAGCAAAAACTTCGTAAATGATTAATCATTATATGGGTCACGTATAAGATTTAATCATTTACCTATAATAGATTTAATCATTTAACAATAAAAGATGTAAAGTAAAACTAGAGTAATTATTATTAGTACTCGGCTGTCTATCGATGTCAGACTATTTCTGACATCTGTCAGTATTTTTGTTATACCAGGGTTAGGGCCCCTGCGTTTATCGCGTGACAAAGTGCGGATAAGGCATCCGTCACCTTCTGACACGTAAATAAGTACAAGAGTGACGGATGCTTTATCCACATTTGACACGCGATATGGACGCAGCCATACTAGGCCCGCAGAGAGTGTGAAATCAACAGACAGTCGTGTACTATTAATGCTCTGGTTTTATTATACTTTAAATCCGATCCAATACGATCGAATAAAGAGTATTTTTCTTGCTGTAAATACTAATTTGAACTCTTATTCATTTGAGACTCTTTAATTCCAAAATTAAACTGTTCTTTTGCTAAAAGAATGCAAGAAATATAAAAGGGAAAGAAAGAAAGAAGGAAAAATGTTTATTCAGACATCTTACAAAAGGAAAAATCAAGTACTAAACAAAAAATACAAAGAACCTGATCTAATGCCAGATGGCATGAAATGGTCCCAGCTCAGCATGTTGCCGGTAGTAAAACCGGCGCTGGTCTTCCGCAACACCCCACAAAAATAAAATAAAATAAAAAACAAAAAACCAAAAAATAAAAAAAACTTACAACAATAAACTATTACTAAAAAACAAATTACAGTGAAGATTGGAGCATGTAGCCAATACTAACCTAACCTAACCTAACCTAACCAATAAAAAATTCATTTATACATTTAACCATGAACCCAAAATTATGATAAACAAATAAAAGAGAAAACAAAAAGAAAAATAATTAATAATACAAAAGAAACAAACAAACCAAAAAAAATGAAATTAAAAATTATAAAACCTTCACAACTATAACTTTTGCATCCTCACAAGCCACTAAATATTTCGGTAACTATATTTCAGAGAGTTTAGTGTCGTCATTTATAACTATAGTTAGTAACCCTATACGAGTAAATAACGATAAGGTTTACCTTAATGATAAACTCTAATGATGTCAATGCACATTAATTTTAGTTCGCTTTCAAAATACCTCTGTTTATTTTATTAGCATCGCTTTACTTCGTTTGTATTTTACATTAATAACGAAATATTTAAAGAATCTCTAAATCACGACAAATTTCAATATCTATCTTCCTTCACCGTGTGTTTATACGACGACCCCCGGCTATATTGGGAATATACTAATATTCCCAATTATTAATCCAACGACCGCTTTGAACACGCTTCGAATTCGCTTAACGTTGATCATAGAGAAACTATAAAAGTTTCCGAGATAAAAAGTATTCCATACTCAATTCAGAATGTGGTACATCTGTTTGCCACAATTCAAATAAATCTATTAAATCGTTTATGGGTGATTGAGACATCATCATAATTCAACTAAAAAGCTATGCTCTTGTCGCTGTAGTAATTGCCACTGTTCTCTGTTCTCTACAAACTTTTGCATCTCCAGAGGGCCCTGCCAAGATACATTACGCTAACAAGCGTTTCTATTCGATTCGTTTTTCAACCAATCGCGTCACTGGTTGATGACGTGATACGAAAAGTCACGTGATCTACCAGTGACGAGATTGGCTTAAAAACGAAACGAATAGAAACGCTAGTTAGCGCAATTCATCTTGGCAGGGCCCTCTGATAGGACACAACATTACAGCATTGGCCTTTTGTTTTATTTGGCTAAAGTTACTAAGGCTAGGTCTTCCTCTTTTTCCTTTGACTAATCTTTTTGAATGAGGCACGAGCATCAAAAAATTGTCACTTTTACATCTATGCAAGAGGGATGGAGCGCAGTTTATTAAGTGTAAAAAGAACGGATCGAGTTCGGAACAACACCCTGCGCTCCAAAACGGGCATAGCGGACGTACGCAAAAAGACCGCCCAACTAAAGTGCGCCTGTGCTGGGCATATCTGCCGCATGCAACCACAGAGGTGGGCTAATACGGCAACTTGGAGAGTCCCCCAGGACGGCTACAGACGGCGAGGTAGACCCAGGCGGAGATGGCGGGACTAAAAGATTGGCCGGAGGTTGCAATGGACAAGGAGTTGTGGAAATCAGGGAGTAGGACTTTGCCCAGCTGTGGGACACAAGTATAGGCTGATATATAATAATAATAATATTTTACTTCTATAAAATTAGTATAGATGGTAGGAATAGAAAGTAGTTGACTATGCTATTTCCTACTATCTATAGGTATTAAATTCACAGAGAGGGCCCTGCAAAGATGCACTACGCTAACTAACGTTTCTATTCGATTCGTTTTTAAACCAATCGCGTCACTGGAAGATGACGTGATACGAAAAGTCACGTGGTCTACCAGTGACGCGATTGGTTTAAAAACGAATCGAATAGAAACGTTAGTTAGCGTAGTGCATCTTTGCAGGGCCCTCAGATGTTTGTGAGAGTCAGCCCCAACTTATGTCAACTTAGTCTTGTTATAACTATACTTTTACTGTCTTAAAGTTAACATTAAAATATCAAATGTACTGAATTTGGTTGTCACCATTTTGTACTATTGTGTATTGCTTATTTATGCGTTTGTCATAGAATATTCTATTAAATATTCAATTAACATTTACAAAACCAGCAGTTTGTGTTATTTTAATTAAAATCAATACTTAAACATAATACTTTGTTTGGTATGGATAATAGTTATTAGTAGATGTAGTAGCACCATAAGAATAAACAATAACTACACGTAGAAGCGAATCTCCTTTACCAAGGCCCCAAATGACGCGTTTTAAATACCTACTTCCCCCTTCACCCCGCTACGCCCCTCTGTCTTCCGCGCCCAAAGTTAGGGCTGTCACTTGCGAAATATTTTAATCGGTTTATGGATGTGTTATACAAGTTTAGTCACGAAATGTTATTTATGTTTTCCTTTAACGTGGAAACATTGTTGCAAAATGAGTTTTTTACATTTAAGTTAAATTAGGTAATAATATTTTTTGATGATATTAAGATTATCTACAGAAAATTACAGGGCTAAGGCTGCGGCTCCACTGAGGTGGAGATGAGCGGAGTGGAGCGGAGCTGTGCCAATATTAACCAATAGAATCTAAACTAACGTACGCTAGGCGCGCTCGACGTGACCGCATGCGCCTTCTATTGGTTAATATTGGCACAGCTCCGCTCCGCTCTACTCGTCTCCGCCTCAATGGAGCTAAAGCCTTATGAGGCTATTAATCATCTATATAAAACACGGAAACGAGTATATAAACAACTTTAAAATAATAATTAAGCTCAATAAGTTTTATAGTCTGGGATCCAGAGTTACTTTTTACGTTCCTTTCGGGGCCATTTACTTTGAGTTTTTATTAAGTTGAAAAAGCTTTATTGCAAAATACTATTCTTATCTATTAATAATTTTTTTGTCACTTTTACAGCCAAATACTCTGCAGTAATGCTTTTCCATGGCTAATTTAATACATATAATATCTGCGTGTATGGACTCTGTCAACTAGTATGGAAAATATATCGTAAGATGTATTGCTATGATATATATTTTTGCATATTAATATATATTTCGTCTGTGACACCCCTGACTGACTAGACACCTCAGGTGTCGCCAGGCGGTAGGTATCTTACGCGCAGAGCGCGCGTCGGAAGCCGGGAGTTTCGCTTCTACGTGTAGTTATTGTTTATTCCTATGGTAGTACCTCGATGTAACAAAAACGGTTTTTACAATTTACAAGTTTTAAAGTT